>OY390722.1:23831988-24316521 GCA_959613375.1 Heteropelma amictum | reverse complement strand
TATATATATATACTTTATAAAACCGACTCAACCGAAGGAAAAAGAATAAGCGAAATGATGTTCTTAACATTGGCATTTCTCGTTATCGGACGCGCACTCGAAATCGCAAGATTAGCATGGGTTTTATATTTATTCGAGGGTGATAAGAATAAGCTGAGCTTTGGGAGTAACCTCTATCGCGTATCCAGTTACTGGCGAACTTCTGCTTTGACGATTCAATAAATATCTTCGAAGAAAACGATTCTGCACCCTTCGTGGATAAAGACACTCGTACACCGGGTGTCCCAAAGTTCGATGCTGGATTCAGAATGGGATTCCAAGTCGAAACGCATTTTTTTAAATTTTTTTTATACGACCAATACCCGATGAGTCATTAATTGTCAAAGATCGGGCCACGTGCCTTATCGGTTCAACTGGATTAATTAATAACTCGACGGGAATTCGTCGGATGAAAAAGTGCACAAAGACTTTTCGACTTGGAATTTCATTCCGAACGTAGCATAAATTTTTCGACATCCGGTTTTGAGCTACCTTGTAGATAATCGATTGTGAGCTTCAATGAAATAATAATAATTCACTGTTATTTATTTTCTCATTTATAATGTTTCTTCATAGTTGATTATTATAATTCTTTCGCTTCGATGAATAGATCGTGGCTCAATCGATATGCATATTCATTCCCCCAGTTTGGACGATTGATTTCGTACGAAATTATGCACAAGTTTTTGACGAAAATCCATTGATTTAACCACGTGTTTTACGGTGAATGATTATTCATTATTTTCCCGTGAATATGATGGTGACGATATTCGTCCTGTGGGAACAGTCAATTCCCGCCAACGCCGTGGTCGATACTTATTTCGGTATTCGGAAAATTCGCGAAACAAACGGAGCGATTAATTCCAATCGGACAATTCGTGTATTAAACACATAATATTTGATTGGACGATTCCAAAATTGATTTAATTATCGCAGTGTGTGAAATTTGCGGCTATGAGTCGATGAATAAATCCTGACGAATTCCGGTCGAACGAATGAGCGCAAACGGTGGCGCGCTCTGGCGGAGAGATGCTCATTGACGGAAATGCGAGAGGCGAATATTTTCATCATAATTCGACGCTATTTGTTCTTCCCTTCCCGTCGAGTGAGAAATGGGAAATAATTTTGAATCGTAGTTTTAAAAATCTGACGAAAAATTACGTTGATGAAGAAGAGTACTTAGTCACGACGGTGGTCTTTACTGTAGGACAAAGGGCGGACGATATTTTTCACGCGTCTGCAACGCCGAGGCGTTCTCCCGCGTTTTTACACGTCTTTCTCGGTTTATGTAAAAAAAAAAATCATTTTCATCATACGAATCGTTCGTAAAAGAGCCGCGCTTATAATAAATTTCGAGGCCAACGCTCGTTCACTCGGCAAATCGTGTACTCTGTACAGCGAGAGTCGCGTGCGAGCTCAACATACCGAAGATAAAGGTTCATTGAGCCACTGAAAAATTGCGGATTTCGCATCGTTTCTCTCACGCTGCATGGATCTCTCGCGCCATCCATCTTCCTTTGCGCTCTTTCGGGATTTCCCTTTTTTTCTTTGGCTTTCCCTCGTTCGTTCTTCTTTTTCATTTTTCGTGAACATCACGCGCGAGCACCGTCTCGCACCGAGCTGTTTTTCATCCGGCGGAAGTGGGTTTGATAAAAAGCCAAAGCGAAAAGAGGAAATGTATCTTTAATAACGCTCAGTGTTGTTTGCTCTTATTTTGACACGGGCAATCTTTTTTCTTGTCTGTTGCAGGCATGCGACAGCATCTCAATCCGACCGATTCGCCGCGTGGAGGTTAGTACAATCGACGGAAATAATCGTAATTTCGCGACGCTTTGATTTCGTTTCTTCCCATCGATAATAATTTTGGTGAAAAATTCAAGGTCAACGGACTTTACGAAAATACCGGCTGATCATTATTTTTTTCAACAATCGCAGATTCGAACACTTTTCAACGAAAAGTTCGAAATCAACATCCGTCATCCGCGATCAATCACGTCCTTTTTCGTTAAAAATGACGCGCGTTTAACGTGCTCCTGAAACGGGCACTTATCTTTCACGTACCAGTCCGAAAGTTTCGAATAACTTTTCCGCTCGTTGTTCTCATGAAGATAACGGCACAAGCGACAAATGGCAATGGTATTGGCTCTCGTTGCTTGGTAAGTCCGCTTCCAATTCGAGTATTTTTCGTACTCGACCGGCTGGGAGATGAGTTTTTTGAGATAGATCGCCAGCTGCTCGGGGCTGTCAAAGTCCAGAGTGTTTATGTAAGATTTCGGCGGCGCGAAGAGGCTGTAATTGGCACCTCCGTAAACGATCGGCACGACGTCGTACCTGCGAAGAAAAAAAATGAATTTCCAATTTCGCTTTTTCGAGTCCAGCCTTGCGATCGCGTGAAATGAAATTGGAATCGATCGAATCGTCTTTGTTTCGATCGTGGTTGTTCCGTCGTGAAAAACGACGTTGTTAATTTCTGTAAAAAAAAAAAAACACTGATGATCTTACATCATTGCCTTGTAAAGCTTCTCCGTCGCGTAATCCTGACACATGCTGTTTTCAAAGGACAAATAAAAATAATAATTCGGCTCGACGACTTCGCGAAAGCAGTCCCGATCCTTCGGACAGCCTTTTTCCTTGCCGCATTTCCCATAAACATCGACGTCAATGTACTTTGCGAGTTCCTCGACGTACTTGTCACGTCCGCTTCTCGGTCTGCAATTACTCACGATCCATGCGATGGCTTTTGTCTTTTTCCCACGTCCCCTCGTCATCTCGGATTCGTCCCACGTGTTTTTCATCTTCGAATTCGCGTCACTCGCGTCTGAGAATTAATTATACGGAAAAAAAAGAACGTCAAAGAAACCAATCGATCGAAAACTAATTCGATCATCATTTTCGAGAGTCGAGAGTCTTTAACCGTCTGGTTAAAGTCGGAATTACCGTCTTACCCGTAGCGTCGCTCTCCGTCGCGTTCCAGACCGTTTCCAGTTTCGGCGCAACGATATTTCGGTCGCGGATACTTCGAATATACCCGTAAGACCACACGATATCGCTGTCGAGTCGGTACGTCATTGTGAGATTGAAAAAATCGACGTCGAACGGTTCATACGCCATCGGCAAGCTCAGAGGACTCTCGAGATTAACGAAAACGTAATTTTGCTCCTCTCGTCTGGTCGGCGGAAGGTCATTTTTCTTGAAATTCCAGGCGTGAAACAGAACAGCATCGAAATCGTTGATACTCGCGAAGGAACGTTCGTACGTCGCGTAACAATTTCTCGCGACGCCGGTGCAGTCGCGAAAAAAATCATCGTCCCCCATGTAGAACGTTTTGAAGCCGAACATCGTCGTCCAGAACAGTATTTTTTTCATCTTGCTCGGATCGTACTGCTCGTCGTGATATCGACTGGTCCTTTCGGGGCTCGCTTTAGCGATCCCCGAATTCCACGGGGCGAAAACGAAATTACAATAAACAGCGAATAACAAGTAGACCGAGACCACGAAACCAAAGAACAAAGAGATTTTAAAAACACGCGTTGTCCCTTGCATCTTCGAGCTCGAAGGTGAATGTTCCTTTTCGTCGATTTTCAAAAAATTCCCCAAAATTTCTGCGATCCTACGATCTTTTCGTCTCGTTCAACAAACCGATCAGGACACTTTGCTTTTTTTTCCAGCACACTTTTCTCATCGTCATTCGCGTGTCTTTTTGGGTCGAGACTCGAGTCAACAGCGACCTTCTTTCGTTAATGCTTTTTTTATGACGTTTTCTACATGTCGTAATTTACGTATTTTTTTTTTTTATTTCAATAATTCATCACCGCAAACTACGAAGGTTTTCCGCGTTCGTACGCGCAGTTTTGTAATACACGTGCAAATGAAGCGACAGAGCGCTAACCAACGCCTTTGAATCCTGTTTTTGTACTACATCATCGATGCAGTATTAAACCTCGATCATTACATTTCCGCAAAGCACGATTGCCCCCTCCAGCAATTTTCGCTTATCCACCTTGGCAACCTTATCGCCTGGCCGCTGCATCAAACTCACGAGCTCGTCATACGAAACGTATTATTCCCTACTTTTCCCATTGCCCGTTTTTATCATTACAGTAAAACCTCGATTGTTCGAACCCCTGCTATTCGTACCGTCCTTTATTGGAACGATATTGGCTTCATCCGAAATGACGTGAATCGATTTCCGCGATTAGATAATTTTTCAATCATCCGAACTTTCGATAATCCGAACTGGTCCTCGGTTCGGACGAGTTTCGATAATTCTTCTTCAATAGCATTTTTTTTCTCTCCATTGTCATTTCGTCCGCCAATAATTAACGATGCCATCACCCAATCGGCCAAACGGTACGATTTTCTCATTGAATTTCACATGGAAAAAAAATTTTTCGAAGCGATTATTAATTAACTAATCAACTTTTATAAACTACGAATCAGAAGCGAAGAATTTCCTGAAACGGCTTGAATCTACAAATATTTTTATGCTCGTACTTTCTTAACGAAACAAAAATTATTCACGACTTCCGGTAACAAAGATTTTATTATTATCTTTGTCGTGGCTTTTGTTGCGATATAGTTGGATAATTAAATTTGCTACAAACTGTTGCGATTGTTTAATCAAATTTCTAGTAATACCCACAGCTCTTGGTTGA
This sequence comes from Heteropelma amictum, assembly GCA_959613375.1. NCBI lineage: Eukaryota > Metazoa > Arthropoda > Insecta > Hymenoptera > Ichneumonidae > Heteropelma > Heteropelma amictum. Next base: position 24,311,827 of record OY390722.1, on the reverse strand, counting down.
GTTATATCGATGAAATAATCAAGTTTGTTGGCATACTTCGATGTGAAACTCACTGATAACAAGCGTGTACACGCGCAGTAGTGATAGGAGCGATGATATACTTTACTCGGAAGATGAACGAAAATATCGTGAGTAGATAACGATTAAACCGACAGACGTGGACTGCACTGCGGTGCTAAATTTTCAACTCGGGAATACGCCATGGCGTTGCTCGCTTTGTAATGTTTTAGATTTAAAAAATCTGCAACATCGCCTCATTTATCGTTGATCGAAACTGCCGGCACATTCGCATCTGTTTTTTTTTTCTGTCATCGTATATTTCTTTTTTTTCCAACGAACAACTTTCCACATAGTTTGATCGAGAACGTCGAGCAAACTGAATATGTCCCAATGCTGGTACTCGAAAGAGGAACTGCAGTTCATCTTTTTCTGTATTTGTGTGTGTTTCTGTTCTGTATGTGTGTGTCTGATTTACGATAAACGCAAAATCTAACTCGCCGCGTACCTTTTCTCGTACGATCGATTCAGTACGATCGTTTTTTTTTTCTCCTTTTTCTTTCACCATTGATGTTCGATGTTACCCCACGAGGAAATTGCAGTGTCCCAACATGACTTTGTGTAAATATCGAAATTCGATATTCCTCCACGACGTCTCGCATTTTCATTCACTTCGTCATGTTTAGTTTGGGCTCTTCGTCGAAAAGTAGCGCGCAATCATCAATGTTGTATACAACATATTGAATCTCGAGATGCAAAACCTTCTTTTCTACCCAAATTACCTTTTCGGAAAGTCCAATTGTCCCGGGCGGAATGAATTCCGGAGAGATTCAGCCTGACTCCGTTTTATCGAAATCTACTTTCAAACTATCGTCTACTTTGATGTCGGGACAATATTTTTCGTTGAAAAAAAAAAACATTCGAACGTACAACAAATTGTAGAAATCTTTAGTGTTTTTTTCCATTTTTGGTTCATTTGTTTTTCACGAAAAAAATTATCTCACTTCGATTTGACGTGGCGGAAGAAAAAAGACAATATACAGTGCAAATGGGCCGTTGATTCCTGAACGTACGTCGAGGTTAAAGTATGCCAGGGAACACTCGGGAGACCCTTGAGGCTCGAAAGACTCTCTCTTATTGAGTGAAACCATCACAGACAGACCTGGGAAATTGACGTCAATGAAGACGAAAGACGATCCAATATCCTTTGACTCTTTTTTTTTTGTTGCAAAAATTCCCAACTGACTCGCAACGATAATTCAGGGCCGACATGTTTTCCCCTCGCCGTTTATTTCGGCAATTTATTATCCCCGGGCTCCCGTAAATATTGAACAACAGTTTCTCTGTTTGTCAGGCCTTTTACAAGATAAATGAATACGACTGAGAATAAATTGAAATCACATTTCAATTCTCCGCTGGGCATAGACGAGTCGGTCGGTTAGTCGAGAGACGTGCGTTTATACACCGGGTGTCCCGGAATGTAACGACGATAATTGAGACCGGGACACAGGGGATGAAATTCGGGATCGAAAAGTTTTCGAGCACTTTTCGATCCGACGAAATCCCATCGAGCTATCGATCGTCGCGGTTCGGCCTATAGGAGCGCCGGGGAGGAGAGAGCACGCGCGCCCTATTGGCTCAAACTTTGACGACCGACGGCTCGTCGGGATTTGGTCTTACAGAAAAGTGCCAAAGTACTTTTCGTCTTGGAATTTCCTCGGGAATGTAACCGTAAAGCATCGACAGCGAGTTCCGGAAGTTCCCGCGCGCAAATTGTACGATATATTTTTTTTCATCGATGACTCGGAAATTTCGTTAATCAGCACTGTTATCGTTGTCTATAATATTTCATCGGAGCTTTTCGGGGCTCTGAGAAAGTCGCTGATGATTATATCAATGAAATTAACCGCGAGAAAAAAATTCGAGGCTGTACACCGCCGTACCAGGGAAACGCGTGATAAAGTGTGTAGAACGCGCGTGTTTATACGGCTTATTGTAGTCTGCTGAATTGTAGTAGTGTTATACTAAACCGGGGCATTGAATGGAAAGGCCGATAATAGAACTGGAGCATTTACGGTCAGGAACAGGTGATGAGTTCGGGCCAGAGTGGTTGCCGGACTTGTGTCTGACAATGTACGGACCGGATTCACTGTGGTGCTTCTTCCATTGTGAACGGTGTCGGTCTCGTGTATTCGTCGGACCATACAACGGCCTTTACTACTAGCAGCTCTCTCGCACCTCTACATTTATGCTCAAACGTACTCTGCATACAGTTCACATACTACCCTTAATCAGAGCGAACTCGTGTACCCACGCGGGTGTGTGGGTGTTGCTCATAAATATACGGGCAATTCCACGCGGAACTGACCCACGCAATTTACGATATTTATTTTTCCCACAAAAATACCAAAATCGTTCCGTTATTTCCGGAAATATGATCCGCCTAGATCGAAAAATCGCATTTTTGCATTTTCGAAAATGCCGGCGGCCCCTCTGCGGGAATTTACTTCGAAGGGGAAAAAATTCTCCACTCGCCGTGGAATTTTTCGATTCCGTTTCAATTTTCATGATCGTAGACGATGATTTTGAGAAAAATCGCGTGGTGCTTTTTCCGCTCGTAAACTGGGTGAAAAAGTTCGCCGCATATTGTTACCTCGTTCGGGAGAGTCAGCGCCCGTTGTGATATCGCATACTCGCCAGACCGATCCTGTGACGACTCGAAATTCCGCGACAACGAAAATCCGTTTAATACACTTATCTTTGTTTCTCCAGCTATGGTAGAAGCATTTGCTTTCGGAGCTTATTAGATAAAAGCAACTGATGCAGTGCTAGAACCATCCTGTGCACTTGCGACTAAAGTTGTGGCGTAATCTTATTCGCTTTCGTACAAACAGACACACGGACGGGGGCGGCACGCACACACCTCGCGGACTTTACAGCATCTCTCGGGCGCGCTTGTACACTTTATCTCGCATTTTCTTTTCCGCGCTCAACACACGTATAAAATGCATCGTGTGCGCATATTATGGTCCGTCCGTGTAGTGCACGAATCGTTGGCCACGGCTAACGGAATACAAGCTTTTTTTTCCTTGAGAAAATAAATAAAAGTACATTTTCGATGGACAAAAAAGTTCGCACACCGAGCGGGACGATTTTCACGACGATATGAAAATATACATCGAAAAATTTTATTACCCCATCGCTGATTTAATGTCGTTCCTTTTTTTTCGGCTTTTTTCATTAGATCGGATGATAAAAATGTTATTTCGGATAAAACAATGATTATATACAAGATGGCGGTGAGGTAAATGCCGGAGGGTCAATATCGGAAGGTATTACATGTATACATGTATACATGTATGGTGTTGAGTATGGTGACGTAGGTTTGTTTATTGTTCATTAAAAAAATAAAATTCCGAGGGCTTTTATCGACAGCAGCTCGTAAAACACCGTGACGCAAGTGCGTAAACGCGCGCAGTAAAAGGAAAATAAGATTGTGGCCACCAAAGACTCTCGTCTCGAATTATTTCTCCGGTTATCCGGCTCGATGATTTTTTTTCGGAAAACTTTGAAAACTGCGATAAAATGTTATGGTTTTTTTCGGGAATCAAGGAGAGGTACCCGCGAATCTAATGCCAACCGGAAATCACGGGTGCACGTGGCTCGGAAATTTCCGGAGTTGGAGAAAAATTGTTGGATCGTACAATATTAAATTTTTTAATTTTTCCTTCGAATTCTCGCCTTTTTCGAGACGTCCCATATCCGAAATCACCTACAAGAGTTAATATTCCCGGGGGTTTCTCCCGCGAGTACTACACGCCCTTAGGAGCCGAGAGACAATTTATTGTTTCAAACTTTTCAACTATACATGTCGCCCGAGCCAGCGGCAATTTACTTTTTTAGCCTCCTCTGGTGTTACCGTTTTATCTCCGTCTGGGTTGATTTTTTTTTCCTCCCTCGTGCGGCACGTTTGCCCTTTCCTCCGTACGCGAAAATGACGAGAATATTTGTTTCACGGCTGATGGATCATGTAATGCAACGAGTAAATCGGCACGTGCGAGAGACAGAGAGAGAGAGAGAGGGAGAGACGAGAAAAAGGTTTAACGTACGTGCATCGGACGAAAGCTTTACCGATGCGCACAAAATCTTGAAAAAAAAAAAAGAGGAAAAATCCTACCCTGGCGACAGGTTATAAAGGATCGGGAATTCTTTTTTTTATTTTCCGCGATAACACCGACATAATAACGTCGCGTATATACGAAAGACCAAAAGGAAAACGCGATGACAAAGACAAATTCGTTCGGGGGAATGAAAATTCGCTTTTTTTTCTTTCAACAATGCTTTTTTCTTCCCTCGTTACATGTCCGGACTTTCGTCTCAGTTTCGTTATGAGGCAATTTTTTTTTGAATATCTTTTCACATTGCATTTTGAAAAATTTCTCATCATCGGAACGGAGAAAAGGAGGATTCTGTGTTTTTCAGAGCTTTTGCAAATATCTCGGCGTTTTATTAATTTCGTCAACACGGGGAATTAATCGTGAAAATTCAAGTTCTTTGTGTGCTCTTCATTTTTTTTTTTCATGTCAGCTCGAATCCCTTTTTTCTTCGTACATTTTTTCCGTCTATTTTTCTCACAATTAGTCGGAACCTCTCTTTGAAGCGTGCGTCCCCGCGATATTTCTCGGAGGAACGAATCGTCGTTGATGAAAGCGCGATGGTAAAGAGGATTAAAGACAATCTCCCTTTGTTATCGGATAATTAAAAAAGAGGGTGAATAAAGGCCGATATTTTTCGAAGCGTTGCAATTAGGATGGTTCATAAAGGGACACGTTTTCCACTGGCAATTTCGATCGAGAATCTCTTTCATCGCCAAAAACGCCGCCAAACTCCGCTCAATTTAGACAGAATTTATCGAAAAATCACGAGGGCGAGCACGACTCTGCTAAAATTGAAATCGACATTTAGCAGCCTCTTTTGCGCTCTACACGCAATTTAACGATAAGACGATCATTTTTCACTCCATTTCTTCGCAGTTACGCGAATATATGATTTTTCTTTGAACAATTTACAATTTACAATCAGAATTGAAAAAAAAAAATCGAATTCTCATTCCATCGAATCGTAATCCAATTAAATCGAAGAAATACAAAGTTTCGATCACGAAATTTCCCATTGATTCATTTGACGAATATACGCATGAAATTTCGTTCGATAAACGAAAAATTGCGCGGGACAAGAGGGTTTTTTCAAAAAGATACAGAAATAGAGGCTGAAGAAGTGAGGAAAGCTTTGAGAGAGCCCAGCTCACTCGTTGAACCCCCTTAAAATCCTTCAAACGATAAAATGGACGAGCAACGAAAACGTTTTTAAAAGCTGCAAAGATTTTTCCAGACCGAGGTATTCGAGCGGTACTCGAGCCGTTTTCCCGTATACTTTGATTTTTCATAAAGCACAATAATAAGCGAGAAGGTTTTAGAATAGAGATTCATGCACTGAACGTTTTATCAATGAATTCTGTTGAATTTGTGAGGATGCGAGAAAAAAATAGCACCGAGACCAATGTTGATGGATTTTCTTACGTCTCCGGCTTCTTTTTCGTTTCTTTTCGTCCTCCTCTTTCCTTCGCCACCATCTTTTTCCGAGCAATTTCAGAATGGAAGTTTAAGCCGCTCTCGCAGGGTGATGGAAGGGCTGAGGGTGGTAATCCGAGCTCGTAACGGAGGCGTTGTAATAGCCGAGGGCTTTCTCCTGGACTGATGGCTCGGATAAACGCGCGAGGAGAAGGGGTATGATATCCCGATGGAGTATGTGAAATTCAGAAATGACAGGGGTGGTAGAACAGTCGAGTTATAAGTAGGTTATGGTGCAAAAAGCGAGGAGGATAACAGATGTGCGAGCGGCAAAGAAATAGATCGATTTTTCTTTTTGCTTCGATCGATATTATTCGGATCATTATTATTATCGTGTTCGAGGGAGGAATAAAAAAAATTCAACGAAATGAAAAGTAACGGTGGGAAATTTGACAATAAACGTAAAAAGCAACAAGTGTAATACAATATATGGGACTGTAATATGAAAAAAAGAAGCACAGATAAATTGTAGGTCGATAAATTTTATGATATTTCGATAAAATTGTCGAATATAATTATAGTATTAAATTATTAATGATATAAAGGGTGAGCGATGATCCTATGTTAATAATTCAAAGCCAGCTTCAGGATTGAGTCCACCGTAATAATATATTTTAGGATCTTTTTTGACCACCAAAATCTTTTGAACGATCGATTGTCAAAGACAATCGAAGACAAAGGAAAAGATTGTATATTTTTTTTTGACACACCCCGATATAGATCGATTTTTCTTTTTCCTTCGATCGATATTATTCGGATCATTATTATTATCGTGTTCGAGGGAGGAATAAAAAAAATTCAACGAAATGAAAAGTAACGGTGGGAAATTTGACAATAAACGTAAAAAGCAACAAGTGTAATGCAATATATTGGACTGTAATATGAAAAAAAAGAAGCACAGATAAATTGTAGGTCGATAAATTTTATGATATTTCGATCAAATTGTCGAATATAATTATAGTATTAAATTATTAATGATATAAAGGGTGAGCGATGATCCTATGTTAATAATTCAAAGCCAGCTTCAGGATTGAGTCCACCGTAATAATATATTTTAGTATCTTTTTTGACCACCAAAATCTTTTAAACGATCGATTGTCAAAGACAATCGAAAACAAAGGAAAAGATTGTATATTTTTTTTTGACACACCCCGATATAGATCGATTTTTCTTTTTCCTTCGATCGATATTATTCGGATCATTATTATTATCGTGTTCGAGGGAGGAATAAAAAAAATTCAACGAAATGAAAAGTAACGGTGGGAAATTTGACAATAAACGTAAAAAGCAACAAGTGTAATGCAATATATTGGACTGTAATATGAAAAAAAAGAAGCACAGATAAATTGTAGGTCGATAAATTTTATGATATTTCGATCAAATTGTCGAATATAATTATAGTATTAAATTATTAATGATATAAAGGGTGAGCGATGATCCTATGTTAATAATTCAAAGCCAGCTTCAGGATTGAGTCCACCGTAATAATATATTTTAGTATCTTTTTTGACCACCAAAATCTTTTAAACGATCGATTGTCAAAGACAATCGAAAACAAAGGAAAAGATTGTATATTTTTTTTTGACACACCCCGATATAGATCGATTTTTCTTTTTCCTTCGATCGATATTATTCGGATCATTATTATTATCGTGTTCGAGGGAGGAATAAAAAAAATTCAACGAAATGAAAAGTAACGGTGGGAAATTTGACAATAAACGTAAAAAGCAACAAGTGTAATGCAATATATTGGACTGTAATATGAAAAAAAAGAAGCACAGATAAATTGTAGGTCGATAAATTTTATGATATTTCGATAAAATTGTCGAATATAATTATAGTATTAAATTATTAATGATATAAAGGGTGAGCGATGATCCTATGTTAATAATTCAAAGCCAGCTTCAGGATTGAGTCCACCGTAATAATATATTTTAGTATCTTTTTTGACCACCAAAATCTTTTAAACGATCGATTGTCAAAGACAATCGAAAACAAAGGAAAAGATTGTATATTTTTTTTTGACACACCCCGATATAGATCGATTTTTCTTTTTCCTTCGATCGATATTATTCGGATCATTATTATTATCGTGTTCGAGGGAGGAATAAAAAAAATTCAACGAAATGAAAAGTAACGGTGGGAAATTTGACAATAAACGTAAAAAGCAACAAGTGTAATACAATATATGGGACTGTAATATGAAAAAAAAGAAGCACAGATAAATTGTAGGTCGATAAATTTTATGATATTTCGATCAAATTGTCGAATATAATTATAGTATTAAATTATTAATGATATAAAGGGTGAGCGATGATCCTATGTTAATAATTCAAAGCCAGCTTCAGGATTGAGTCCACCGTAATAATATATTTTAGGATCTTTTTTGACCACCAAAATCTTTTAAACGATCGATTGTCAAAGACAATCGAAAACAAAGGAAAAGATTGTATATTTTTTTTTGACACACCCCGATATAGATCGATTTTTCTTTTTCCTTCGATCGATATTATTCGGATCATTATTATTATCGTGTTCGAGGGAGGAATAAAAAAAATTCAACGAAATGAAAAGTAACGGTGGGAAATTTGACAATAAACGTAAAAAGCAACAAGTGTAATACAATATATGGGACTGTAATATGAAAAAAAAGAAGCACAGATAAATTGTAGGTCGATAAATTTTATGATATTTCGATAAAATTGTCGAATATAATTATAGTATTAAATTATTAATGATATAAAGGGTGAGCGATGATCCTATGTTAATAATTCAAAGCCAGCTTCAGGATTGAGTCCACCGTAATAATATATTTTAGGATCTTTTTTGACCACCAAAATCTTTTGAACGATCGATTGTCGAAGAAAAAGAGGACAAATTTGTACATTTTTTCTTGACACACCCCGATATATATTCTAGAGTCTCGTGTAATATTATATTCAAGAGAACTCTGAAAAGTGTTGGCGTGTGCATGCGAACGAGATCCTCCTCGTTGAGAGTCTCGTCCGAACGGTTTCCGTCAGGGGTTGCTGAACAGCGACGAAAACTACGCACAAGGGAGACTCTTGGAAAACTTTGGCGTAATTTCGCTCCGCGTCCGAGAGTGCGCGACTAGTCTGAAGCACGGAATCTCATCTGATCGAACATAAAGCTCAGAGTTAGCGCGATATACGTATATATAAGAAAAAAGGGAATTTTTCGACAAGCTTGTCAGGCTCGTATAATTCCGGTGAATTTTCTCTCTCTAACGTGACAAAATTATTAAAAATAAAACAATAAAACGACAAATCAACGAATGATGCGTGACGAAAATTGGACCGCTAACAAGGGAGAACAAAGGTGATTATGCGAAACGTCTGATGGAAATATCCACATTAATTCTCGTCTGAAACTTTATAGCCCCTCTCGTGTCTTCCGTGGCGCGATAATTGCATCCTATTTATTAGCCGCACACGTCACACGCGCGCCAAATATTTCGTAAATTTTCCTACGTGTTTATTTGCAACATTGGAGAGTGCCTCGGTGGTATCGTTTATACACACATATGTGTGTGTATATCTCTGCAATGTCTATATATAGTTTGCGTGCATTAAACGAATTTCGACCCTCATTTTGCGGCCTACATATATACATAGCGAGTACGTACGCTCGCACGTTCAAACGATAATTATAATTCTTGTAACGGCGTCGGTCAGGCGGACAGTTTGGTAAGCGCCAAAAACCCTTCATCTGTGTTCGTGTCACGCTCTCAAATCCGACACCAACCCCAAATTTAAACTGCCAGCTTCGCGAACATCCCGCACTTTCTATCCAAATCTCCCATCTCGCTTTTCATCCCTCTCTCCCCCTCTCTTCCTGCCTATGTCGTCCGCTAATAAATGAAAGGCTGCGACTCGAATTATTTCATGAATAAAATCGTTTTTGTTGTGTCCTACATATATATATATAAATATAACTGTATGTATATACATACATAGGTATATATACATATATATATGCATATGTTTAAATATGTATGTATATAATATATGCATGATACGGGTGGCCGGTTTTAACGAGAGTTGTTTCGGGTTGTTTTAGTAATTTCGCAAGAATTACATCGGCCAGGATCGCGCGCGAACCTCCCTTCGTGCACACCCCGTTCTTCTCTCGTATAGCATGTACCCGAAAAACGCGCGCCCGTCTGCGCAAACACCGCAGCTTTTCCTACTGTAATGGGCTCCTCCTGCCACCCCTTTTTCACCCTCCGACGAGCCTTTTATGACTATATCCACATAAACAGATATATACGGACAAAAAGATTTTTCATTAAATTCCCTTTGTAACGTGTTTGCGCAGTGTTATAACTTCATTCGGCCATTGTTTTGCTTGACACTATATTCGCGAGAGACACCGCGCACATTTTCCTGTTTAGGAGGAACTAATATGTTTTTCGTTACTTCCGGTCTTTTGAATTTGTACTTGTGCGTGTATATTTAACAGTTAATCGCTTGAACGACTCGACAGCCATCCTTTTCGAGTTTATTACGCGTTTTCAGACTCGTATTTACACCGGATATCAATTCACGTATCAAGCGCCGGGGAAAAAGTTTGAAAACACTCGCGAAAAATCAGCAAAATGAACCTTTTTTACAAACCGCATAGATCTCGTCCTTCTTTCAATCTTTTTTCGTTATCGAAATTGTTATTACTCCGCATTGGTTTTCAGTATTTTTGGGGTGATTTTTTTATCATTTTTATTTTGATTCTAGTGTTGTTAGCTCGCAAGATTATGATTTTCTGTATAATTTGCGTTTCCCCTGTTTTATCACGATTTTTTGTCGAAAAATGTGACTTGGAGTATGTACGACACAAAACGATCTATCGGTCATGAAAATATGGCGGCGATGTTTCAGCGACGTTCGAGCATTGGTTTTCAGCTTTTTTGGGCTGATTTTTTTATCATTTTTATTTTGATTCTAGTGTTGTTAGCTCGCAAGTTTATGCGTCTTTGGGATTGCCCGTATTTTATTTCCTATATAATTTGCGTTCCCCCGTTTTATCACGAAGTTTTGTCGAAAAATGTGACTTGGAGCATGTATGACACAAAACGATCTATCGATCATGAAAATATGGCGGCGATGTTTCAGCGACGTTCGAGCCGAAAGTATGTCGATAAATTTCCTGGGTCAACGTACGCTCTCCGAGGTTCGTACCGTCGCCCTGCGAATATAATCGCGTTATCGGAGTGAACGCAGCGTCTGAGATGGTATCTGTAGAGAAAAAACGAGCTCGTGTCTATAATTTTTCCAAAAACGAATAAAGGACGTTCGATTGACGGTATTCGTACGAAATCGTCTTCAGTTAAATTCCGTATAAATTCAAAATAAATTCAAGATCAAGCAAAATGAGTAGAAAACCTTCTGCGGCAAAAAAAAAATGTTCCTCGTTGGTTCGAGTCCGACAGTCTATAAAAACGACAAAAATAATTTATAAAAAAATCATAATCTTATTCTTAAAATAATTAATAGAAAATAATTCAAGTGTTTTACAGCTACGAAATTTAATTATTCGCTTTTGCACAAATTTTCTCGAGCTCATTTGGGTATAAAAAATAGGCATGGAACAGAGACACTGAGAGTAAGAGCGGTCGGTAAAAAGTATAGAAATATAAGGTTGCAGCAGACAAGTAGATACGCCAATGTCAGCGCGAAGGGACAGTGGAAAAAGCTGCCGATCGAAGGCGTTTTTACGATATCTTTTTATCCGACCGATAAATCTCGTTGGTAGTTCCCTCAGGCTTTTCGTACGGGGAGAAAGTCGGCGCAGGATCGGAAAGAGGGATGGAGAAAAAAAAATCCCCGACCCTTAACAGGACGATTTTGCTCCCGCGCTTCTTTATATCCCTGCTGTTTTCTCCTCCTACACACGTGGTTCTCGTAATAAAAAAAGCGTCGTTATTATCTCGAAACACTTTTTGACTTTCCACGAACCACTCGCGAACAATATTCCTCCGCATGACGAGGAAAAAAGCGTTACAAAAATCCATTCCCAATTCTCTGCTTTACTGTCGCTGGAACAATGCGTGCGGGACGTCCTTGATGAATAAAAAAAAAAACCATGTCCGAGTTTCGGCGTTCGAGCCATCGCGACAACGAAAAAAATGTTATTCCCCCCGTTTGGCTGTTATATCTCGCGCGGAAGTCGTAAATTTCGAACGGATAAATGAATTGTTCGAAAATCCAATGAATGTTTCGTGAAATTTCAGTGAACGCTCTCTGTAGGTGATTTTGCCAACTATTTCATGGCTTTGACTCTTATTTTCGTAAAATCGTAATCGTGTACAATCAGAACTGACATTATTATTCAACAATGGTAATTCATTTTTATTTAATACTTGCGCGTCATAAATATTTTATTAAGCACTGTGTCAACCTCTCGCGTGTGACTCTCTCTCTCTCTCTCCGCATGTACACATGCCTGCATGTACGTGCGTGTACACATCCGGTTATCGAGGTGTTGGTGCTCCGTCAGATTCCATGTTTCTCCATTAAGGCCCCCGATGAATTAATTCGCACGTGACATTTTACGCACTGCACCGTGTGGACTCGATAAATTCGTTAAATGCATGTCAATTAACACGAGAGAAATGTTGAAAATTTCAGAATATAATACTACACGCGTACACGCTCGATATTGAAACGGGAATGCAATTTCGCAGGAATATGCATGAAAAAACGTTGACGCCGTGAATAATGCAATATTAAAATACAAACGGTGTGTACAGCGTTCGTATTTTCATCTCGCTTGATGATGAAAAACAAAAAACAAAAATCAATTCCTCCGATTACTCGTGAATCAAAAATCACTTCGCTGTATAAACAAAGTGATATGAAAAATTCGATATATATTTTTTTTTTTGACGAGTCACCATTCGTACGACGTAGGAAATCTTTACAATGACGAAAACCGCTCGTCTTGACGAAATTTCATTGAAAAACACGCCGGAGGAAAGATTGCAAAGTCGCGCGTGGAAGCGAAATGGGAGAATGTGTGTACATCGCGTTGTACGTGTACGAGTATCACGTACTTGTATGTGCCTTTGCGCGTGTATATGCGAGTACGCAAAGTAGATACGGATTTAGACGTGTTTATCTGGGACGATAGCTATCGTGCGGGGGTGGGGATCAGGAGCGGATTAAGCGATATCCCGCGCATAGTTAGAGGGAATAGTTTCGCGATGGTTTCAACGATCAACGTGAAGGTAGAGAAACGTGTAAGAGGAAACGGTAGGCGGGAGAGGCGCTCTGTGTACATTCGCTTTTACTTTCTCGTCCTGTGGCAAAGCTTGTTCTTGCGTACAAGAGGTGGAATGAAACTTGAGGTACAGAGATAGGGAGAGACACGCGGAAAAAGAGGGAGGGAGGGAGGGAGAAAGAGGCTGCAGACGAATACAGCGATAGAGGAATGTTCAAACTCGCGGCTTCGTCTAAGTCCTTCTTCATCCCCTTATATATGCGGTTCCGAGCAGGCAAGGGGGTTGGAATTGAGAACCAAATGTGGTAACTTGGTTTTCGGAGCGGAACTTGAGCGTAAATGAGTCGCGACGAATCGAGCATGCGATTTTTCCAAAAATTGCAGAGAAAAATCGGCAAGTTTTCATCCCAACGTACCGCCCCTACCGCACGGAAAAACGATGATTATCGAGTTTTTCGAGAGACGATAGAAATTTTGTGGTTTTTTCGATCATCGTCGATGTGCACAACTCGCCGAATGAAATTGCCGCATATGCGAAAAGGTGCTGGTAATTACAGAGCGATAACCGTGTTTCGCGCTCGCGCTTGTGGGTTTTCCAATTGATTACGAGGGGCGTTCAAATATATGCGAACTGTCGAGCTGTTCATCGCTATTTGCACGACGCAACGTACACCTAGATAACGTGACCTTTAATTGATCCGAGAGATCGTTTATTCGATATATATTATACAAACGTATTATTATTTGGTATTATAACCTCATCCGCGAATCACATTTGCGGGCGCATATTGCCGATATCCGCATTTTAATTGCACGTCATGTATGATTCAATCGACGTTGATAATCAACCGATGAGATGAAAAAAAAACACGACAGTCTTATATATTACCGAATAAATTTACGCGCCGACCTTTTTTCCCCGATCGCGTTTGATGAATTACCGATACATCGAGCTCTCTCGAATTTCCCGAGAGGCTGCTAATCGAGTTGCGACGATCGGTGCGCGAAGTACAAAGACGTTAAAATTGTGACGCGAATTTGCATTTATCAATTTTTTGGCTCTTTTTTCCGTCTCGATCTTCTCGAAAATAATCGAGTTGGAGGGGAAATGCTTCGCGATATATATCGCCGAACGTAAAGGGAATAAGCTGGAAATTAAATTCGCTTCCTCGTTTCGTTTCAAACGTTCGCGCACGATTTTCTCCACGGGAGAGAACAAATTAAACAATGACCATGGGAACGATGGAAATCAATAAAAATAAAATAAAAAAAGAGTCGCGCGGAAGTTTCATTCGCGAGAGCCTTTCATTTCGCAACGGGACGAGAGCATTCAATGGTTTCAGGCTGGTAACAGCGCAATTTTCCATTGGCGTAATAGACGAAATTGAATTCGTTCTTGATGAATTTACAGAGGCTCCGCTTTGACGTATGAAAATTCCTGACGTAGCTCATTAATTTTCTCATTATGGGAAAAGCTTTTTTTTCGTCATGGAGAAAAAAAAAACGTTTATGATATCGTATCGATCAATTTTCCATGCCTTCGGATGATTCAGCGACGAAATAATGCACTCACGTCGCACGTGCACACAGTTTCACCGTTCCGGAAAGTATTGTCCGTTATTTTTTTTTCTATATGTACATCGGGGAAAAAAAACCAAAAACCTTCCATGCTTTGCCAGTATGCATAGCCGGAAGTTATGACGAAATGCCCCCGAGCTCCGCATGCAGCTCTTCAAAGACGTCGGACGCGTTAGCGAACATGTAGAGGAAAAAAGAGACAAAATGAAGAGAGGGGGGGGGGGAGGAGGAAAGTGGCAATGAAAAGAGGAAAACAGAGAGGAAATGAAGGTTGGCGGAGAGCGAGTGCTTGTGCAATACATTTTTTATAGAGTAATCACCGCAAAGTCTTATCTACAGTTTGTTCAGTTCTCGACAAGACTCGGAGGGCGAGTGATGCACACCCCAAGAATACATACAGGTAGGGAATGAGCTGCAGCGAAATCCCAAGACTTTTTGGCTGAAAGAAAACGTCAGCTGAGAGCCACTTTACTCTCTCCCTCTCTCCTTTTCTTCCCTTCCTCTTTCTTCTTCCCGCTGGAAACATTCATTTAACTCAAACTCTTGGTAGTCGGTTGGTTAAATGTGTGGCATCAACCCAAAGCCTTTGCTCCACTCGTTTTCCATTTCTACCAGCTTTATCCCGCCATTTTATTTTCTCCTCTTTTTCCAACGGATCCTCGTAGCTCCTCTCATTGCCTCGCGATAGAACGAGAAGTTGGAAGCTCTTATTTCGGTTCGTTCTCATTCAATCATAATGTTCCGTTTCTAGTGCAATTATATATTGCGGCCCGGAGGCTCTTTGCGAGGTCTGAGATCGAAGAGGAAGATATACCGGGTGTCTCGAATATCGATGATCAATAATTTCAGGCTGGATTCAGGATGAAATTCCGAGTGGAAATGTATTTTGGTGTTTTCTCGTACGACCGAAATCTGATGAGTTATTAATTGTCAAAGCTTGAGCCAATCGGACGAGCGCCCTCCCCACTTTGGCGCGCGTTCTCTCTATTGGTCCAACTGCGTTGATTGATAACTCGACGCAGATTCGTCGGATCAAAAAGTGCCGGGAGACTTTTCGACTTGGAATTGCGTCCCCGATGTAGCATTCGATTATCAGCATCCATTCTTGGAACACCCTGTGTATGTGCGATTTTTATATCATACTTTTTTCTTCAAATAGGACAAATTGTCGCGAATAAAGCAGGGCGAATAATTTAATATTTGCGCCTCGTGCATCAATCAACACGACGAAGATTCCGCACAGTCGGTAAATTTTTGATACGATCGTTATAGTTTACCGGAAATGTGTTTATATATAGGTGCGAAGCTGTAACTGCGCTGAGAAAGCGTCTCTGCAAATTTAATGAAATTAATGGTGACCGGTGTCGCACAGATCCCAACCGAAGCTCGCTCTTGAACGTGTCCGAAGCATATCGTTGATTCAATTATTATTCTATTGATCCAATGAAGCCTTAGCTATAGACGATGTAAATATTTAACGGTCTACCCCCGTGACCGCAAATTTCACGAATTTTACAACGGTTCCAACCTCGAAGTTCGCCAAGTTATTAATCCGACGATAAATTGGACGAAAAAAAATGAGTGTCTCGAATAATTACGAGGAACCAAAGTGCAAATTCACCACGTTACTCGTGGAAAATTTAATCTCCCATTTCGATGACATGGGCGAATTTTTTTCTTCATTTTACATAACAAGAGACGCGCGAACGGCTGCGTTTTCGCGCTACGGCGCTCCGTCTTGAATTAAGTATAGACCCCTAGAGAACACATTATAATTCGGCATAAGTAGCAAATTGTGGAAAGCAAGGAATTTTTAAAAAACTGAAACTAAATTTCCGACAACCGGACATGAAGCATCTTGTTCAGAGTCGTTTCCTCTATGCGTGGTTAAATTTTGATCGAGTTGTCGATCGTTCTTTCCGTCTGCCGCTACCCTTAAGGGGA
The DNA here is from genome assembly GCA_959613375.1 of Heteropelma amictum. Classification (NCBI taxonomy): domain Eukaryota; kingdom Metazoa; phylum Arthropoda; class Insecta; order Hymenoptera; family Ichneumonidae; genus Heteropelma; species Heteropelma amictum. The sequence goes on along the minus strand of OY390722.1, from coordinate 24,295,442 downwards.
AAAACTGAAACTAAATAACCGACAACCGGACATGAAGCATCTTGTTCGGGGTCGTTTCCCCTATGCGTGGTTAAATTTTGATCGAGTTGTCGATCGTTCTTTCCGTCTGCCGCTACCCTTAAGGGGAAAAACTGAAACTAAATAACCGACAACCGGACATGAAGCATCTTGTTCGGGGTCGTTTCCCCTATGCGTGGTTAAATTTTGATCGAGTTGTCGATCGTTCTTTCCGTCTGCCGCTACCCTTAAGGGGAAAAACTGAAACTAAATAACCGACAACCGGGCATGAAGTATCTTGTTCGGGGTCGTTTCCCCTATTCGTGGTTAAATTTTGATCGAGTTGTCGATCGTTCTTTCCGTCTGCCGCTACCCTTAAGGGGAAAAACTGAAACTAAATAACCGACAACCGGACATGAAGCATCTTGTTCGGGGTCGTTTCCCCTATGCGTGGTTAAATTTTGATCGAGTTGTCGATCGTTCTTTCCGTCTGCCGCTACCCTTAAGGGGAAAAACTGAAACTAAATAACCGACAACCGGACATGAAGCATCTTGTTCGGGGTCGTTTCCCCTATGCGTGGTTAAATTTTGATCGAGTTGTCGATCGTTCTTTCCGTCTGCCACTACCCTTAAGGGGAAAAACTGAAACTAAATAACCGACAACCGGACATGAAGCATCTTGTTCGGGGTCGTTTCCCCTATTCGTGGTTAAATTTTGATCGAGTTGTCGATCGTTCTTTCCGTCTGCCGCTACCCTTAAGGGGAAGAACTGAAACTAAATAACCGACAACCGGGCATGAAGCATCTTGTTCGGGGTCGTTTCCCCTATTCGTGGTTAAATTTTGATCGAGTTGTCGATCGTTCTTTCCGTCTGCCGCTACCCTTAAGGGGAAAAACTGAAACTAAATAACCGACAACCGGACATGAAGCATCTTGTTCGGGGTCGTTTCCCCTATTCGTGGTTAAATTTTGATCGAGTTGTCGATCGTTCTTTCCGTCTGCCGCTACCCTTAAGGGGAAAAACTGAAACTAAATAACCGACAACCGGACATGAAGCATCTTGTTCGGGGTCGTTTCCCCTATGCGTGGTTAAATTTTGATCGAGTTGTCGATCGTTCTTTCCGTCTGCCGCTATCCTTAAGGGGAAAAACTGAAACTAAATTTCCGACAACCGGAAATGAAGCATCTTGTTCAGAGTCGTTTCCCCTATGCGTGGTTAAATTTTGATCGAGTTGTCGATCGTTCTTTCCGTCTGCCGCTATCCTTAAGGGGAAAAACTGAAACTAAATTTCCGACAACCGGAAATGAAGCATCTTGTTCAGAGTCGTTTCCTCTATGCGTGGTTAAATTTTGATCGAGTTGTCGATCGTTCTTTCCGTCTGCCGCTACCCTTAAGGGGAAAAACTGAAACCAAATTTCCGACAACCGGAAAGCATGCGATATTTCGATAATTTCGATCTATATCTCCTCATCAACTTTTTATAAGAAAGATTTATCTCTGTCGAAACGTTTTTTTTTTCAGGAAAAAATTCCAAGGGAAATAAATTCCAATAAATTCCAAGGGTTTTATAGAGCGTGAAATTCTCTTTAAATACTTTCCGATTTACCGGGGAGTCTGTTTGAAAGGCGCTTGGATCAAAATTTTGCCAAGATCGCTCGTCGATGTGATAAAACTCGTTTTTGGGTCTAGTTTACGAGCAATTGAAAAATTTCGTAATTATTGGGTAATACGATCACGTCAACCACGTTATCCACGTTAAAAGTGAAATACCCTGATGTGAAACACGTATTACATCCTCCTATCGTCATAATTGTAAATATTAGCATAAAGTAGAGTCGCGAATGTGCAACGTCTTCTTTGACACTCTTGGCACGACGTGTATCGCGATTCTATTTTACAGCTCACAGAACTGTCTTTGTATATACATACACGTTCAAATATCTCGTCCCTGTAGCTGTTCAGAATGCTGCGAAAGTCGCTTTCGCGCGAAACATTGAGATAAGAAACTCAAGAGAGGCGATGAAGATGGAAAAAAAAAGACGGCGGAAATAGCGCGAAAGCTCATGACCCGGATCGCAGTACGGCTGTTCGTCAACGTTGAGTCTGTATAAGTACATACTTTGACACTTTTTCCCTAGTCGTATTCGGACGGGGGAGAAAAAAAAGATACTCCATTTTTTTTTTGAGCGGTCCGTATAAAATCACGAACGAGTTTTTCACTGCACCCCTACGCGCTATCGCCTGTGGGAATCGTTCTACAAGCAGGCGACGATATACAGACGTGCACACCCCTGAAAAACGAAACTTCTCGGCTTAATATACCCGCGTTGTCATCCCCGATCCTATCGTTGGCAACGCACGCGTAAAAAACTGAAATAAGTTTGGCACAAACGTAATAAACGTTTTTCGTCGACGATGTTGAGGCTTGCTCCGGAAGTTGATCGTTAATCGAAAAAACATCGCGCGATCGTCGTCGTTTTATTCGTCCCCAGATTGATCGGTGAAAAGAGAACGAATTTCGCGGTAAAATTCTGATTTCTGACGGATTAAATTACGTACAAAATAAAGGCAGTGCGATCGTGTGACCCCGATTGCTCATCGGAGATCGAACGGGATCATTTTCCACGGAAAAAACTGTATTTCCTTTGCGGGACTTGATGAAACGATTTCAGCACTGCGGGATCGTTAGAGAGGCTCAAAAACGTGAGGTAATGCTTCGTAAGGGATACAAAGTACAATAAGAAGCAAAAAAGAAGATGACAAAGATGGAAACCATTGAGAGGAAGATGCAAAGAGCCTGCACCGAATAGTGCTCGATTTTAACGATTTGACGAGACATGGAAGAATGTATATGTCGCTGTATGTACGCTCGTTGTCGTATATCGCTGTGTTTGCTGGTACATCGAGCGTCAATGGTCCTAGCATAAAAATGGTAAAGCAATAACCGTGAAAACGTTGTGAGGAGCTTGTGATTCTTGCGATTCGAAATTTGAAATTTGAAGTGATGGAATGGTGGGGATTTCCCTCTCTATTCGGTGGGAATTGTCCTAAGTCATCGTGACAAATTCTCGCTCTCTGTCTTCTCCGGGACGACGTCGAATCAACACCTCTCTTCTATCATCTCCTGGAAGGTAGCATCGAGACATACTGATCATCGATTCTATCATTTGGATTCGCCTGGCCAGCGACAATTGATTCAATCAAAAAAGAAGCATAATTTTTCATCGCAACAGTTCCGGGGAGACCAGAGCCAACGACCAAAATCGAGGACCCTGACATTTACTCAAATTGGGAAATCCATCCATCCACTGGAGAAAATAAAAGGAAAAGTTAAGTGCACTTCAACGAGAAACCAATATTAAGAGACAATGGTAGCATCGATTAAAGAATGAGAATGTGTGGATGCGAGACTGAATGTAGTATGAAAGCGAGTAAAAAAAAGAGTTAGTATAAGACGATATTGTTAAATTCTATATGGACGAGATCCAACTGGATCAGACTGTATTCGATGAAAGCAGTAATCATTACAATGGCGCCCAACAATGAGGCAAGACCCACAGCCTTATTTTGATTTTTTTGTATATCGAATAGTGTATAAACCCAGTACATGGCAGAGGAAGATCAAGTGTATATATCAAAATACGGTCGCAAAGCAAGACAATTACACACTAATTTTAAATTCACAGAATTGTCACGAAATAAGAAAACAGCGAAAATGCCTATAATACCAGACGAGAGAGTTATTGACTCCGAAATGACGCGGCGTGCGGAATTAACGGTAGAGAGAGAGGAATTAAATAGACAGCGACGTGAAATCGAACAAATGCGAGCAGAGTTTGAAGAAAGGATGAGAGTACATGCACAGGAGGGGGGAGAAAATGTACGACCCGAAAATATTCAAAGAGGACTATCTTCAGGCGCGGACGAGATTACAACGATTATCAACAAGGTACATACATTTCAAATAGATATTAAAATGCCGCGTTTCCATGATGAAACGGAACAAAACCCGGTCGAATTCTTGGAGGAAATGGAGAAATTTTTTAAAACAAAGAATATACAAGATGATAGAAAATTAACAATAATAGAGCACGCGTTGAACGGAAGGGCTAATTTGTGGATGGAATCGAAAGCGGATATAAAAGACTTTGAACATTTTAAAGAATTATTCCTTGAAGAATTTTATTCTATACCTATCCGAGTCAGGTTTAAAAATGCTTGGAACGAGCGTAGATTCATCCCACATAAAGAGTCATTGCAAACGTATTATTACTCTCAAATAAAAAACGCACGATATTTTATTCCCAAACTATCGGAGTACGAAATTAATTATGCGATAGTGCAACAATTACCGATATGGGTGCGCGAAAATTTAGTGACTATTGACTATAATAACGGAGGCGCAATAGGTCAGACTTTAGCAAGCGTCGATACTATTCGAAAGGAAAAAGAAAAATTTCGCGAAAGCAAAAATCACCAGAATCAGACATTAACAAGAACGAATAATTACCCAATAAGACAGATGAGGTCATACGCATGTGAACAGCGAAATAGGGCGCAAGAAAATTTTCCAAATCCGCGGGGAAATCGTCAACGGGAAAACCATGCTCCATACTATTATAACTCAATCAACAGACATTGTAATTTCGAACCTCATGCCCTTCCTGATACACGGTTTCCACCACCAACAATATCCAACGCTCCTAATCCCAGCTGTGCACCCGCGACTTCTTTTCAAAATTATACCGAAAATAATAAATCTTTAAACTAGTATCCGACGCGCTGTATCAAGGTCCTCCAGCGCGTCGTCCAGATTATGATTTTGTAGAAGAACTAGAAAAAGGTGTAATAGAAGCAGAAGATCTAAGCGGAGAAAATGAGGATGAGCCGATGAGGAAGTGCCCACATATTAAAGTGTGTGTAGGAGGAAAAATAAAATTTGTGCTACTAGATAGTGGGAGTCAATTGACAGCTATTTCTGAACAGTTCTTTAACGAATTATCTAAAAGTGAACGTTTTGAGATATTACCGGTTTCTAATTTGTCCGTCACTACGGCGATCGGGAAGAGAAAAACAACTTTAAAGAATCAGGTCCTTTTAGGAGTAAAAATAGAAAGGGAAAATTACGAGTATCCGTTTATAATAATTCCTGGTTTAACAGCATCTATAATCCTGGGTAGTGACTGGATGTCAAATTATGGAGTGGTATTAGATTATAAAAAAAAAAATATAAAGTTTCGGAACATTACTCTTCCAGCGTCATCGGTTATTTTTGAAAAGAGTACTTCCGAATCGCTTTTTTGCTCAAAGAGAAATGAACATATATATGTGTATATCGTGAAGTATAAAGAGATATTTCCAACTAATGAGGAAATGGGTGATGATAAACGTAAGGCCGAGAAAGATATAAATAAACAAGTCGAAGATAAGCTCATAGATAATGGAAACGAGGACATTTCAAATATAGATGAGCTACAGGAGATCAAAGCAAAACTCTCCTTGTTGAGCATGGAGGAAAGAGAGATTTTTATGGACCTTTTACACAGAAATATATCGCTATTTTCGAGGAAACCGGGATGCGCGAAGGGGTATGAACACGAGATCAAACTAAAAGAAAAGCATGCTAGCTTCAAGCGGTCTTATCCTGTGCCGTATAAATTGAGGGAGTCCACACAACTAGCGATTGACGCAATGATCGAGACGGGGGTAATTGAACGATCTATCAGTTCATACTGCAATCCTCTACGAATAGTTGCAAAAGAAGATAGGACCGTCAGGGTCTGTTTAGATGCGAGATATTTGAATGAGATCATTGAAGATGATCACGAGTCACCTCCATTGATTAGTGAATTGCTTCAAAATTATCGTGATGTTAAATGGTTTTCAAAGATTGATCTGACTCAAGGTTACTGGCAAGTTCCTTTGAAGGCGTCCTCTCGTCAGTATACCGCGTTTTTGTATGACTCAAAGCTATACCATTTTTGTCGTATCCCTTTCGGATTAAAAACAGCCGGGAGCGGATTTATTCGTGCTTTAAATCAAGCGTTGGGTAATGATTTCAAACAATATATCTCATGTTATATCGATGATATTTTGATCGGTACTAAGAGTTTCGCAGAGCACGTGTTCGTGCTCGAGGGTATTTTTCAGAGATTGCGCGCGTTCAATTTCACTATAAGAATATCCAAGTGTGTTTTTGCACAGAAGAAAGTATCGTTTTTAGGATTTGAAATTACGGAACAGGGCGTATTGCCTGAAAAGAAAAAGTTAGGTGTAATCGACAAATTTGAATGTCCCAAGAGTAAGAAGCATCTGCAACAATTTTTAGGGATTTGTAATTACTACCGTCAATTTAGCGTAAAATATAGTTATGTCGTCGATAAATTAAGGGAATTATTGACGAAGGATCAGGTGTGGATGTGGGGCCCTGAACATATGGAGGCGTTCCGAATGTTAAAGGAGGAATTTCAAAATTGTATTATGTTAAACCATGTAATAAACGGAGCAGAATTTCGGGTGCAAACGGATGCGAGTGATCGAGGTATTTGTGGTATACTCTACCAAATTGATGAAGATAATAATCACAAGGTCATATCAATAGTAAGCCGGTGTCTGTCTAAAGCGGAGACTAAATATACTACAACCGAGAAGGAGCTGTTGGCAATTATTTACGCGGTTATAAAATTTCGCGTATATCTCATAGGGGTTCACTTTACGATCGTTACTGACCACCAATGTCTGACGTTTCTAAAATCTGTTCAATTTCAAAGTGCGAGGTTATCGAGGTGGATTCTATTATTACAGCAATATTCGTTTAGCGTTAGTTATTGTCGTGGAACGGACAATGTGGTGGCGGATTTCTTTAGTAGGCATCCGAATTCACGCTTTGTAGATTATGAGGCTGAGCCGCTAATGATATCGGCGTTGCACAGTTTCTTTATCCCTATAATTGATCATCCTGAAGACAGTTCCTTGTTGGCGATTGCCCTTGCGGAAAGCGATCGAGTTTTAAAAGATGCGTTCAAGCAGTTGGGAGAAAAACAGAAGGCAGATCCTGATATAATTAGTATGTGGAATAAAATGCAAAATGATAATGGTGATTCGCGCTTAAAGGAGCATAATCAAGTCCTTTTCCATCGGGATTGCAAGGATTCAAATTGGTGCCTTATTATACCACGGGAAATACAGAACTCATTGCTCAAAGCGGTTCATGAAAAACTGGGACATCCCGGCGTTTTTAAAACACTACAACATTTGAAAAAATTTTATCATTGGAAGGGGATGTCGAAACAAGTAAAAAAATATGTATTATGCTGTGATTTATGCCAGAGGGTGAAATTTTTGACTGTACCTATGGCAGGGGAGTATCAATGGGTCGCCTCTGATCGACCCAATGATCTCATCACCGTGGATTTTTACGGGCCTTTGCCGATGGCGAGGGGAGGTACTCAATATATTTTTGTAATGCTTGATGTATTTACAAAGTATATTAGTCTTTATCCGTTAAAAAATGCTACGGTGAGGGCTACTCTCAGCAGGTTGTTAAATAATTTCATTCCAAAATTTGGTGCTCCAAAAAGAATCCTTTCCGATCATGGCACGCAATTCACTGCTCACACATGGAGGAGTACGTTAGAAGCTCGGGGTATAAAGGTATTATTTAGTTCGATTAGACATCCACAGTCGAATCCGACGGAGCGCGTTATGCGAGAGCTTGGGAGACTTTTTCGTACGTTGTGTGCTGACCGTCACACAAAGTGGGTGAATTTTGTTCCAAAAATTGAGACCATTTTAAATCTGACCGTACATCAAAGCACGGGATTATCACCAATTGAATTACATTTTGGTAGACCCGTGCAAGAGGATATCCACAAATTGATCGAATTTCCAAAAAACCAACGTCCATCTCACGAGTACCTTATTACCATGGCACGCGAAAATTTAAAAAAAAGCTACTTAGATCGGAAGAATAGTCAGAAGGGTGTATCCAAAGTCGAAATATCCCTTGGTGATTTGGTGCTTCTGAGGGTAAGACATTTATCTAATGCCTTTGATAGGGTAACTAAGAAATTTTTCCACCTCTATGAGGGGCCGTACCGGGTCGAGAAACGAATCGGGGAGAATGCGTTTGTTTTAACAGAAAATAATGAGGAATCAAAGATAATTGGTACCTATAATCGTTGGAATCTCCGTAAGTATAATAATGCAACAGCCGAATTGAGCAGTTAAGCGAATTCCACTAGGGACGTATCGTTTCGAGACGATGAAAATGTATGATTACTATGTATTGATAAAGGGATGCGTGCCCGTGTGAGAGAGTAGTATGTGTGTCGAAGAAATGTTAAGTATGATGCGAATCTTGACGGGCGTGGATGCATGATTGGTGAATCGAAGTGATATCGATATTATGGAGTTTCGTGAGAAATTTGTATGATATGGGTACCTACGTTTGTGTGCAATTATAACGATGTACCTGTCATGGGTATTCGCGCCGTGGAGTTATTTATGCGCCAACAGGATATGCCGCATAAAAAGGGGGGAATTGTGAGGAGCTTGTGATTCTTGCGATTCGAAATTTGAAATTTGAAGTGATGGAATGGTGGGGATTTCCCTCTCTATTCGGTGGGAATTGTCCTAAGTCATCGTGACAAATTCTCGCTCTCTGTCTTCTCCGGGACGACGTCGAATCAACACCTCTCTTCTATCATCTCCTGGAAGGTAGCATCGAGACATACTGATCATCGATTCTATCATTTGGATTCGCCTGGCCAGCGACAATTGATTCAATCAAAAAAGAAGCATAATTTTTCATCGCAACAGTTCCGGGGAGACCAGAGCCAACGACCAAAATCGAGGACCCTGACATTTACTCAAATTGGGAAATCCATCCATCCACTGGAGAAAATAAAAGGAAAAGTTAAGTGCACTTCAACGAGAAACCAATATTAAGAGACAATGGTAGCATCGATTAAAGAATGAGAATGTGTGGATGCGAGACTGAATGTAGTATGAAAGCGAGTAAAAAAAAGAGTTAGTATAAGACGATATTGTTAAATTCTATATGGACGAGATCCAACTGGATCAGACTGTATTCGATGAAAGCAGTAATCATTACAACGTATTGCCAGTTTACAACCTATTGCCGAACGGAAAAGCGATCGATCTTACGGGTACACCGTATACATACATGCGCTTCCGTTGCAATCTCTCAGAATAGAATCACCCGTGGGTGGAAGCTTTTACTTTTAGATCGGAAAAGATATACAACTTTCGTAGATTACACGTGATAATCCGGACGAGTAAATATCGTGAAATGTAAATCGCAGCAGGGTGACGTAAAATGGGACGTCAGACTCCATAAAATGTTGCCTTTCGTAACATTCTCCGGAAACTAAACACGGTGATTGCACGATCAGTGCCTCGATTAAGGGGTAATACCACTGTAAATGAATAAAAATAACCGTTTTTCTTTTGAAAATTTTTAAAAAATGAAAGAAATGTAGGGGAGGTATAATAATATTGAAAAAAATGGTAAATCAAATGGTTAAAAATGCCGATAACGCGTTAATAATGATTGGAGTGGAATAATTTATTTAAAAAAACCACAAGAAAGGTAGCGACGATGAACAAAGTACCACCGACTCCGGCCATACACGTCCGCACACCATCCGTGTATTCTTCATGAATCACCCTCTGTCTACGTGTACTTAGCCGTCTTCCAGTTGTCGCTCGAAATGCCCTCGAGCATAACTTTACAAGAACCACCTCCGCGCCCTCCCGAGAGCGGTCCAACAGTTTGCGCGATGCTTGTAACCCGTGGCACTGAATGCGAGAATTAAAACGCAATTTCCTGCACAAAAGAGGGAGGGGGATGGAGGTGGCAGTTTGCACCAACCTCTTCGAGCTCTCTTGTGCTCTCTCGCTCTCTCTTTCTCGTTTGTTCTTTTCCTCGGGCTTCCAAAACGTTTTTCCCACAGATGGAGAGGGATGACGTAAGAGCAAGAGAGACAGAGAGAGAGAGAGAGAGAGAGAGAGAGAGAGTGAGAAAAGCGCGCACGCGATATAACACTGCGAAGCTTTACGATAGCAGAGACAGGTGGTAGTGGAAACCCCCGTGTGTTCCTGGTGAAACGCTCCTTCTCCCATCTTCAAACCCTTTCTACCCTGTGATACTCCGGTGTCCGATTCGCCAGGGGAGGGAATAGCGCGGCTCTACAGCGTTCTACCCCGTCTTTTCTACACCCTCTTCCAGCACCGTACCCGGCAAAGCTTCCGCCCGTGGCGGTTGCTTAATGAAGCTTTCTCACAAGAGACTCGTTCTTTGTTCGCTTACCCGCAGACGCATATACTCCCAGCCCTCACCTCTCAAAGACAACAGGCTCCTGTTCATCCACCGCGAGCACCGTACGTTAAAGAAAAAAAGACAGAGGCGGATACTTTCCTCCGCAGTTGTACCAACTTCTTCTGGTCCATTTCTCCTTCTTTGTTTTTATTTCTTATACTCCATCTTTGTTTGGCACCGAGTTATGAATATACAAAACTCTGTACAGTTTGACCGCGGTGCAGCGAGGGTTTAAGGTCTTCGTACGTACGACCGCATCGTGAATTTCCGTTTAAAACGCGCTTGCACTCGCTCGCGCCCGGGGGAACGTCTCTCCGTCCATCTGCATCCGAATTTCTCGCTCGTTTCGTTTGGTCTTCTTTTCTCTCAAAAGTGGCCCCGTGCGTTACGGAATTATTACTCGGCAACGTTTTTTTTTGCATTCGGGAATGATTCCTCTTTTTCTTTGTGATTTTTTTTTCGCTCGTCACTCTTCTCCCGTGTTTCGTTTTACTTTCGTGCTGAGAACGTTCATTCGACTCCGCGTGTGTACGTCATATCCGGCAAAGAGACAAAAGGGATGGGAAAAAGACATTCAGGAGTTTCGCATAGCTCAAGGTATTTCGCTTCGTGAGTCAGCCTCGCGATAAACGCGTCGCGAAACGAGAGAGGAAAGCGAGAGAAAGGGTCCTCTTATAAATAGCTTTCGTCGTTTAGAACCTGAGACTATATGTACGGTGGGCTTTCCGCCCGGGGAGGAAGAAAAAAAAACGGAAGAAAAATCGTAAAACCTCCGCGGAAATTCCACCGTGAATTCGCACTTTTAGTTTTCCACCCTTTTTCTCATTCCCTCTTATCGTTTCTTCTCTCTATAACCCTTCTTCTCTCACCCTCTCTTTGCTCCCGTTTTTCTTCTCACATTACACATTCACGAGATAATATCGCGTCATCCAAGCCGGAAGTCTCGGATGTGCGTGTGTGTGTGTGTGTGCACGAACAATCGGATCTGCGAAAGAAGAAACGTACTTAAAACCTTTTGCCCTTTCATCTTCTTCTCTCTCTCTCTCTTTCTCTCTTTGCGATGTATATATCCACTGACGTAAATCTCCAATAAATTGTTATCAACAAATAGACAGGAGACGAGAAGAAAAATCTTACCTGGAGGGAATCCCCCAGCATCAATTTTTCCAGTCGACAGTTTCCATTTTTATTTGCATGCGCACGAAACTACAGGGATTTTTGTTACGTTCCCTTTTCAGAGTGCTTGTGTAACGTCTGTGTGTGTGTGTGTGTGTATTATTACTCTTTGAACGTTTCGACGTTTTGAAAATGCGAATGAAATATCGTAAGCGCGAGTCTCGTCGTGACACAAGAGGACTGAATAATATAAAATTCGTCTCTTTCATCTCCGGGCCATTTTTCCGATGGCTCAGCCAGAGTCCCATGCTCGCTTGGGACCATCAAAGTCCCTTTTCGTATTTCGCGTTTCTCGTGTTTCGTACGTTTAATATTTAATTACCTGCTAAAGCCAACACACACACACACACACATGGCCAAGTGTATGTAAATAATTTCGTGGTGCACATTTCATTGTGGACCATCTCTTCATCTGTACGTTTTTATATAATACGAGGCAGCTTCGGTTACATGCCCAGTGCGATTGATGTATGCATTCAATTATTCGTGTACAACAGAAGGTATACACACGTGTGTCTGTGCTATGCTAGATCGAGTACACCCTCGTACAAACTATGTGCGGCCTACGTGTGGTCCATGATTGAATGATCCGGTGAAAGGTGGGAGTTTAGCCAATGGTTGCTCTCGGTGTATGTTCGTATGCTCGTTGAATATCGGTAATACCTCGACACCGCGATGGTCCACCGTTAGATGGATAACGAAATTTCCATTTACTAAAAGCACCACCCATAGCTCGGACGAAAGAGAGAGAGAGAGAGAGAGAGAGAGAGAGGAGAGCCCGAATGAATATTTACCAAAGGCCACATACGTGTATGTGAAGCTTTTCAAAAAGTTTAGGGTTCATTACACGCGGAACCATGCGAATTTACGATCTTCTTACTTTTGACAGTCGACGCGTGTGCACCGTCATGCAAACACGGTGAGGAACGATCTAAATTATAAACGCGGTTTTTGCATCATTTTCTGCGATTTTAAAAATAGAAAAAAACATTCGGAGCACCGCCAAGTACATCGTTTGTGCCACACGCGAGGGTCGATTAAAAAATTTGCATTCGCAGCAATTCTCGTACGTTGCGCAAAATTAACGATGGTTCGGACGTCAGCATCGATGGAGCACCAATGAAAATACGTTTTATAATTTCGTATGAATTTAGCGATTGCAAAAATGTAGGAAAGAGGAAACAACAAAATCTCGCTGATTGTTGGTTGAAAAAATGAATTCCCAGGTTCGTTGCTTTTCGAAAGGATGGAAAAACTTCAGTAGCCTCGTGATTCACGGTCGTTGGAGCAAATTGGCGCGCGATTGTTGTCATTTTTTTTTTTTTCGATGCAATTATTCACCATCGCGAAAATCAAAGACTCTTTCGCAGAAAAAAAACCATTAAAAAAATGCCTCGTGCACATTAACGAGTCTCTTTTAAAAGAGACTCTCCTCATCCGTCGCACATCGACGTCGAACGTTTTATGCCCATGTAGTACGTCCCTCTCTTCGAGCTCCAGTGCTTTCCGCCACTGGCAAAGTCTCCGATGATGGAGGCAAAAAATTCTCAATTGCGACAGTGAGTCATGAGACGTGATATGCGTCCCGAACTGCAATATATTGCATCTCGGCAAATCGGACCGCGTCCTTCATTCAACGAAACGAGAAAGACTGGTCCGGAGCAATCTCGAGCGAGCACCAATGGCGCCATTCTCGTTCGTTCATATCCGTTCGAACGCGATGGAACTTCCTGTGCCCTCGCGTATCGCTTGTTCTCCTTTTTCTCGTGTCGGACGGAACGTTCTCACTCGCTCGTTTATTTTTTTCGTACCTTCCTTTTTTCTTTCTCCTTTTCCAGCGCACCGTGTGGAATCGAGTAGAACTTCACACTGGCTCCAGTGTATGTGTGTTTCGCGAATGACGACGGGACTGGCGCTAAATGGTAAAACGTTACCGAAGATCGAAAGGCAAGGCTTTTATCCGCAAGAGTCATCTTCGCTCTCTCTCTCTCTCTCCCTTATATTCGTGGATTTACGGAAAACTCGAATTTCCAGTTTTCTACACAAATCTGTCGCCCTTTTTCCTCCCCGCTCCTAATTGTCGGTTTTTTTTTCGCTCAATCAATTTCAGGTTGCGTCAGTAGATCGAGAAAAAGGGGAATTTTTGAAATAATTATTCGCGAATATAAGCTTCAGCTTCTTTGACATTCTTCTGGAAAACCTCGACTACTTTTATGCTCGAAATTTGTTTTCGACAAAAGTTGGGAATTTTTGTTTGTACGTTTTGAAATTTTTGTTTATTTCGAAAAAAATAACAAATTACATTACAGCACGAAGTACTTTATGATCGATCGAAAGAATACTCTTCTTTGTACATCGAAAATTTGAAGATTTCTTCCGGAGAAATTCCGAGAAGAATGAGAAAATTTCGATGGTTTGTTTTTTTTCGAATTTTCATATCGTATTAGCGAGTAGACAAAATTCGCGTTCTATTTCGGCTTTGTTGGGATCGTACCGTTGGAAAATCCTTGATGAAAAAAAGTCAAGTCGAAGCTGGTGTTCGGAGTCGATGGAAAATTGAAGATTTTTCTCTTTTCGAATTTTTTTCAACCTGCATCGTACGAAAACTTTGCTATCCCTCTACAGCTCGGAGTAAACCCGAGAACCAACTTTGATATCTTTACAACTCGCACCAATATCGTACGACAGACACTCGGACACGATCCATATACCAGAACGTACCATTCTCGAAGGTCCGAACACTCTCTATTTCATTCCTCTTCGAGGAGTTTCTTACCAAGTTTCTCGGCCGCGCGATATTTCCAGACGTTTTCCTCCACACGTATATTCTCGCGGCATCTTCCCTCGTTGTCGATGCGGACGTATAGACAGCCTTTCGTCCCGAAGATCGACGTCGAATTCCTGCTGAAGCATTCTACGACGTTTCTCCGCCAGCCCGTCGTGTCACAGTCGCATTCGCTTCTCGACTACGAATTTCGCCCTTTCCGAATCGCAAACGCACATATTTCAGCTTTTATCTCGGAGAGAAAAGAAAATATTTTTCCACCCTCACGTACGTAAAACTGACCGGAAGTGATGAAAAATATTCCCTTCTCTCTGAATTCTCTAGGATTCTTTTTTTTTTTCATCGCCAAAATAATATTTATAGACGATCGAACAGCCGGAGTTACAAATTGACCGAATTTCTTTCCCGAAAGTTTTTTTATTTTGAGAATTCTATGGAACCCCGTCGTCGCTGCGGATGTTCACATACGCGAGGGAAGAAAATTATCGGTGAAAAAAAAAAAACATCCTGTTTCGAACGGAAAATCTGATAGTTGCTCGTGACGTTGATCGTTCGACAATAATATGCTTCGAACATCGTCAAAACTGTGTTATCGATCTGTCTCCGATATAATAGCCGAAGCCTACCGAGTCCATCAAAAACAGAGCAAAGTTTCGATGGACTTTTAATGAAACGCGCAAGTTCGCGAAAACTTTCCGCCCCATTAAACCCTGAATCGACCCTTGAAACAACCCCTAGTGACCTTTGTATCATACTTTGGAACAACCCTTCACTGTAAATCTTATCGAACGGCTATTATCGTAAAGTGCAATTTTTTTCTACATCTCAGTCGACGATTAAATTTCGCTCCACCAATTCGACCTCAATCTCAAGCAACTTTTGAATACGAGAAGTAGAATTTGTTGATTATACGTATGCCCCCTATATTTTTCTTCTGCTTTCTTTTCGATTCATTTTTTTTTTTCAACAAATTTCTTCTCTCCCCAGTCCACCGCCCCTCCGGATATACGTTGGATCTTTTTTGTATCCGCTTTCTCCCATTTTGAGTTTTAAAAATCTCGAGTATTGCACGATTTCGAACGAGTTTGAGGGGCGCATGGAATCCACACCTAGACACGCGAATGAAAATGCGTACAAAGGTGCAGACGCGAGAAAAGCCATGGAATGATGAGCAATTGAAAGGAGAAGTGCCATTATTTCATTCACCACCGAGTGGACAAGGCCCGAGGCATTCGGTATTGGGATTTTCCGCCTCTGCTGCTCCTTATATCTGTACCGACCATTACCATTTCCGCTGCAGACCCCTTGGTGCAATCGTTGAGGCCATTCACAGAAATTCTACCCCTTTTCGTATCGCGTATGTATGGGGCGTTTCGTGCTGGGGTCATCGAGCTGCACAAAATTAAACAATTTTTCAAATCTTCATTCCGATTCCAAAATTTCGATCACGAGTTTTTTTTTGTAGGCCACAAATTTTAGCGTCCCTCAAGAATGTTCAACGATATTTGTTCACCAGGTTTATCGCGAAATTATGCTTCTCATCGCGACTATTTTCTGTGAAAAACGCCTCAAGAATTGCATCTTTGTTTATTTTGAAAAATTCGTTTTGAAGAGTTTGCTCGTACGATAACTTCACCTTCGTGAAGTTTATGTTTTTTTGCAAACGACTATCGTGGCTCTCGAACGGGGAAAAAAAGTTCGGAAAATGAGAAAGGATATGTGAAAAAAAAACACGTATTTATTATCATTTTTTTTTCGAGTGCCCCACCGGAGAATTCGGCGATCCGTTCTGCTCTTTCGAGAGAATAAATCCAGCCGACATCACGGAGGATCTATTTCAGGATAAAAATGTCGGTTGAACCGTAAATTGCTGGTTTTGCAAAATTTCTCGTATCCGATATGCACAGGTATGCATTTTTACATGCCCTTGCATATACCCATATAAATTGCACACGAAAATCCATGCTTTCGTCGGGACCTATTATTTTTGGGATATATACTAGGTGTGAATGCATTGCCGCAGAGGAATTCAAAGATTCCTGGTTCTCGCGTTTCGCGTAACATAATGGCACGTTCTTCGTTATATTTTTGACACACGAATGACTGTTTCGCGTGGTCGAACGTGGGGAAAGTGGAGAAACCCTTTTGTCGCGTAACTCCAGCGTTTCGGTACAAAAAACATCCGAGAGATTCTCGAGTGAAAAAAAGAAAGTACGGTCGGCGTATAAAACAATACGTAAATGTTTTTCTTCGGGTTATCGCGCGAAGCTTTTGTCTTTTCGAGAATGTCGAGCTACAGCGGATGATTTTTCAAAGACGTGACAAATTGACGCGGAATGTCCCGTCGCTTTTTGATGAGACAGACGGAAGTGGGAAGTGAGAGACGTTCGGTTGACGGGACCTACTTTGACCGTAAATGAAACGAAGCGTCGCGTCGTAGTCGTCGTCGCCGGCGACGAGCCTCTCGCTCCGAATGTTTGAGATTGCAATGTCCCGCTCGGTATCTCCGTAACAACTCCATCGTAGCGCAAAGCATCCTGCTTGGCTTCTGGAATTTTCAATATTGCCCGAGAGCACGTGTACATCCTAGCGCCTCAAAAACGAAACACACGTAAGTCGCGCGTCTTCGCGCAAGAGAACCTTATTTCGCGATCCTATACAAAGAGGATATTTCCGTGTGAAATAGATGTATAATCGGGCGAGATTCTCCTCCCTGCGAATTCGAAAACTTATCGCTCCATAATCAGCGATACACGATTTTTCTACCGTACTCTGAAACTGTCGAAAAAAGTCTCGACAATTTTATTAAATTCCAACAAAAAAATTGATATCTCCCCACGAGCGATCGAGCCGAGTCGATACTTTTTTTGCACGATTCTAGAGGACTCCACTTTTGCGATATTTCGCTGTTGATGAATAGGGTCTGTGTAAAAAGTGGAGAAGCGGTATTTTTATTATTAAATGGAAAATAATGACAAACTTTGAACCACAAGCACTTGAAAGGTGTTTGTACTCCGTTGCTGACTTATCCGACGTTTTTCGCTGGCTTTCGAGTCTTTACCTCAGGATTCATTGTACTTTCGTTTCTCATGAAGGAAATTCGTGCGAAAATTTTCCATACAAGATTTTTCTACCGTACTCTGAAACTATCGAAAAAAGTCTCGACAATTTTATTAAATTCCAACCAAAAAATTGATATCTCCCCACGAGCGCTCGGGCCGAGTCGATACTTTTTTTGCACGATTCTAGAGGACTCCACTTTTGCGATATTTCGCTGTTAATGAATAGGGTCTGTGTAAAAAGTGGAGAAGCGGTATTTTTATTATTAAATGAAAAATAATGACAAACTTTGAACCACAAGCACCTGAAAGGTGTTTATACCCCGTTGCTGACTTTTCCGACGTTTTTCGCTGGCTTTCGAGTCTTTACCTCAGGATTCATTGTACTTTCGTTTCTCATAAAGGAAATTCGTGCGAAAATTTTCCATACACGATTTTTCTACCGTACTCTGAAACTATCGAAAAAAGTCTCGACAATTTGATTAAATTCCAACCAAAAAATTGATATCTCCCCACGAGCGATCGAGCCGATACTTTTTTTGCACGATTCTAGAGGACTCCACTTTTGCGATATTTCGCTGTTAATGAATAGGGTCTGTGTAAAAAGTGGAGAAGCGGTATTTTTATTATTAAATGGAAAATAATGACAAACTTTGAACCACAAGCACCTGAAAGGTGTTTGTACTCCGTTGCTAACTTTTCCGACGTTTTTCGCTGGCTTCCGAGTCTTTACCTCAGGATTCATTGTACTTTCGTTTTTCATAAAGGAAATTCGTGCGAAAATTTTCCATACACGATTTTTCTACCGTACTCTGAAACTGTCGAAAAAAGTCTCGACAATTTTATTAAATTCCAACCAAAAAATTGATATCTCCTCACGAGCGATCGAGCCGAGTCGATACTTTTTTTGCACGATTCTAGAGGACTCCACTTTTGCGATATTTCGCTGTTAATGAATAGGGTCTGTGTAAAAAGTGGAGAAGCGGTATTTTTATTATTAAATGAAAAATAATGACAAACTTTGAACCACAAGCACCTGAAAGGTGTTTATACCCCGTTGCTGACTTTTCCGACGTTTTCCGCTAGCTTCCGAGGAAATTTAGCTAGCTCATGATGGAAATTCGTGCGAAAATTTTCGCAAGATATTGCCGATAAAGGGACGAATAAAAAATTGGAATTTGAAATTGAATGATCCCTATATGTATCAATATATATAAACATACATATACGTGTATCACTTTCGGTCGTGATTCAATTGCTTCGGGCAGACCGGGGCTCACGTGACAAGAGGAAAGACGGGAAAAGCGATTACAGTCTGCGGGACCGAGAACGTCCTCGGAGGAGCTTTCTCGTGAGATAGATATCCTTACTGCCCATCCGGTTCGAAGGATCTTCCGGATTTACCGAGCACCGAGGAACATCTAAGCATATACCATCGCGGTATTCCCAAATCTCCCTCTGCGCTCTCGGAATGGATGTCTTTGTATCCGCGTGTGCGTGAATGGAAAAAAAGTAGCGCGAATCGTACGGAGCTTTCAATTCGAGAAATCGTTTCGTCTCGAGAGCTCTCAACCCGAGCGATAATAAAATTTCTTCCATTTATACGAGTAAAGTGATTGCTCCGTGGAATTAATTAAAACAGGATCCTGTGGTGTACGCAGGATACACCCTGTGCAAACAGGGTCCATGTGAAAAAAAAAGTGTAACGAATACAAAGAGGGGGTGAAATTATGAATTTTCCTTTGACCTTCCGCTGCGTACGCTCCGGATCAAATCGTTTCGGAATTGGTACGATTTACGACATTTTTTACGACCTGAAACCCTCGTTCGAAATTTATTTCCACGTGTTTATTGAAAATTACAGTCTGAAAATCAGAGTTTATTGTTGCGCGCGTATTCCTTCGTGCAGCGAGAACCTAACTTTGGTACAAAATTGAAAATAACGTATGCATATATATACATCCCCGAATACACTATGTATATAGGGTATGTGACACACTTGGTAACTCTCTGCTGTCTGAATAGTTCGCCATGACGAGGGAGCGAACTGTGCGGGATCCAAAAACGTCCATGCCGATTTCGCGGATTCACGGTGCACAAGTTTGCGTTTTCCTAGAGTTGCACATCTATAGATCTAAAAACACACACGCACACGCAAAATATATGGTGTGTGTGTGTGTGTGGGTGTAGATACGAGTCGGTATTATAACGGATTGTCAGCAAGGGGTGGATCGTCCCTATTCTGCCGCAGTATTGACGCCGACGAAAAGTTTATTGTCGAATCCGCGAACAAGTCGAGAAGAGGGAAACACGTAGCGGATATAGGGGGAAAAAAAACCTGAGCGTACAGAGAAAACAGGAAGGAAAAACCGCGGAAACGATGTACATATAAATACACGGACGACTACCATACCCCTGCGAAGATTTGTGTGTGTGTGCGTGTCTGTGTGTGTGTGTGTGTGATGGCGAGGAGGAGAAATGAAAGGCTTTTCACGAGAGCAATGTAGATTCTGTTCAAGTTTTTGGATGTTCCAGCCTGGATGGCGTACACACGCGAGTACACGTGCACGAGTTAAAATATAAACTTGGCGACGATAACCGCCCGGAACAAAGGTCCGATATCTCGATATTGTTTTTATTTCCCTCGGTTTTTTTTTTCTTTAAATTCCCGTCGAGGTTCTGCCACCTTGGAACGGTGCATAAGGAGAGTTTTCGTGATTTTCTTCGACGAATTTCGCGACGAGGAAATAATCGAAGGTGAAGAGAGGAATGAAAACACTTTGGCGGAACGAGGGGGGAAAGAGCAGGAGAATCAACCTCGCGCGATACTCGAATCGTGGGAATAAATTCTCCAGATACCCGTGTGTACCTCGTGACGTGTTTAACAAACTTGTGGAATCGAAGGAAATGAAAAAAACACGTACAGAAACGTTCGCTCGATCGCGATATGCGTTTCGGCTCTTGCACGACGCTCTTATCATGGCTCTGGATGCATTTAAATAAATGGATACGCGGCACGCGCGTGTATTATAGGTGTATATGATCGAGTGTATCGATATTTTTTTGGCGAGACCACGTGCGTCGGCAGAGAAGTTTTCACCAAAGCCGGGGATAAACTGTGCGGGCATATAAGAGCGGAAACGGGGTACGTTGCGGAAGTGACGAGTGATCGTTCGACAACAATGGGAGTCAATCAGCGAACTGTATTCATGGGTGAATAGGTTTGATTATTCGCTTCGAGAGGATTCAGCTGCAGAGGGAGATACCGAGAGAGACAGCCTCCGACTCGATCTCTGCTTTATTGCCCGCAGACGGTGTGTTTTCTCTGCTCTTCTCTGTTCCCCAAAGTGGACCCCTTGGGACACGTTGCATGGAATATCGCTGCTATGGTATACGCGCCGATATGTCGGTCGATCTCTGCACGTGCGTTTGTAAATCCACGGGCAACAGATACATTTGATGACGGAGTGAAGAAAACGGCAAATTTATTCAGCTGTGCCTGTTAAATCGACTGGTTTTACGCCTCTGTGCGCTGGCTACAGAAATTACCAGGGTGAGGAAGTTGTTGTACCGGAAGCAAAAGACTCCCAATCCATTTCATTTTCTCCTAGACTCTCGTAGCCTGTATACGTACGAACGGTTGAGACTTTCTCTTCGTAATGGGGGAGAAAGAGAGAGAGAGGGAGAGAGCAGGAGATGGAAAGCACCGGGATGGCATTCCGACCGCGCCAACGTGCGGCTGCAACGACGTTACCGTAATAGGGTCCCGATTAAGATGCAAATTCCGCCACCCCGCGAAGCGGGAACGCTCGGTGGTACAGTAGCGAGGGTGAGAGAGAGAGAGAGAGAGAAAAGGAGGACGGGATGGAAAACGCAGCTCGTGCCTTGCGTTTGCGTTACCGGCCAAGAAGAGAGGAAGCGCAATCCTCGCTTCCCACCTTTTAGACGCCCTCATTCTCCTCTCGCAGTCGAGTTTCGCCCCAACAATTTAAACCCGCTAACCAAGCTTACATTAAATAAAATTCAGACTAGCGTCGACCGGGTTTCGCACAGCCTCTTTCGCTTCCGACGCGAGAGAAAGCTCGTCCCTCTTTGACGCCAACAGCCGGAGAGAGAGACCCTCCTTAATTTTATTCTCGCTTAATTCACGTTGGAAATTGTTATTCGATTTCTATTCCATTGTCAACGCTCGCGGTGTCTTTTGTTATCCACGGATAATTTCGTGC
Organism: Heteropelma amictum; assembly: GCA_959613375.1. NCBI lineage: Eukaryota > Metazoa > Arthropoda > Insecta > Hymenoptera > Ichneumonidae > Heteropelma > Heteropelma amictum. The sequence continues at coordinate 24,273,856 of OY390722.1, read as the reverse complement.
GCGACGGAATTCAGTTTATATCGCAGGCTCCCTTTTTTTCTTTGGGAACGCTCTGATAGACGTAGGATAAAACCCGCCGGGCGCTTTTGTACGTCCAATGAAAAAGGGAGGACTTGAACCGCGCGAGGTGCGGTTTAATTGGATCTCTTGAAAATTCTCATTCGATGCGAATTACCGTTATTGCGTTGCGAAAAGTTTTTGATTTGTTTCCGCTGGCTGATTCGATAATGAATCGTTTGATTTGCATTTACACAATCGAAGAACTTGATTTTCTTCTTTTTTCTCGCATCATCGGTTATCTCGTTACTGATTCTCGTTTTACAGCGAGAAATTTCTTCGTAGAATCTACACCGGCTTTCATTTTGTCGAACGATTTCAATGCTACGCAGCGGAGATTAACCGTCAAACCCGCGTGCGATATTTCATCGCTGCGGTTATTCGGGAAACCCCAATTGTTTCCCACAATTTGTATCCTCATTTGCCACGTGGGATTCACATCAATGACATATTTCTTGATGACAGACATCAGGAAAGTTCAGCAGAATTTTGTCTTTGTCAAGTTTACATTGTACTCTCAGCGAGAGAAACATTTCCCATGATGTATGGCGGCTGTATTTCCCTTTACATCGTAGGAGTCTGCGGGTATAGAAAGCTCGCATCCTTTACGCCGTTTACCATCAGCCCGTTATATATACACGCGCCCGACGGTAAAATTATTTAGCGCGAAAACTAAAAGCTTTTAGAACTTCGAACCCCTCTCGGAGCAGGAGGGAGAAGGGAGGGCAAAGAGAGGGAGAGAAAAGAGCTCTTTCGGCTTCCTCTGTTGTGCCATGAGGCCACCTTCCACGGTGCATCGACTTGAGGCTAATGCGAGGTTAATTGATTGAAACGTCATTAATTTTCGCTTCAACGGGGTTTAGTTGCGAGCTCCTGGCGCCATCCAGCCGACTTGAGGTATACCCGCTCGAGGCTTTTGCGAAACGCCGACAAAAAGCGGATCAATCTCGTACCCTGCTCGACTATCTCACGACTCCTAATTACCTGCCATTCTTTGCTAGAATGTTCCATGAAATCAATAGAACTTCCCCATGACACGCGATAAAGTCTTCTCGACTTTGATGATCAATGGGGAAGCTCAGGGGCTGAGAGCTCCTTCGGCCGGAGTCTGCTAAGATCGGTTACTGTTGAATTGAATTTTCGCACAAACGGTCTTGTGGAAACCAGCCTTGAAGCTACGCGTGTGTCGGGATCACACGTCACTCTTTCTCTTTCTCATTATTCCCATTGACCAACTCTATTATCAACTATAGTTCCGTCATGCCCCAGGTTTGATTTGCCGAACCTTTCCACGGTTTGTCGAGGCACTTCCGGCCGAATAATGGCGTTTTTAACTGCTGGAAGGAAATGGGCACCTGTGTTCGACAAATGGTCCCCAACTGAGTGAATGTCGAATGTAATCGCAGGGTCCATTTGACCTTGACGGTTCTCCAACTGGTCGGACATGTATTCTCAGCTCAGAGATCTTCCACACACAAAATGGTGGAGGATTCCTGACCCTGTTTGAAGAAAACACCCTTCCCTGAGGAACCAAAGGAAAAACCCCCTAACCCATGCTCCCAGCTGAAGGACAAACAGGATTACCCATCTCGGGACCTTAGCCTGCTGGAGTAAAGTCACCTTTCACCCTTAGGCGGGACCGGCCAACTGCAAACAAAAGATCCAAGACCATCTCGAGAGATTGACCGGTCGAACGGAGAATTCCTCCCGGTCTGGACCACAGCCTCCGTTTTTTATTTGCCATGCCCTAGATCGGTTCGATATCAGTCAATTGATGTCTAAATAATCGCATTATACTTCTCCGATCTCCAAGAAAGATGTCTCTGATTGACCTCGGCGCGAGATGAAAATGGACCGGAATGTGGAATTCAATTCGTCCGTTAGTGTCCTACTTTTTGTTCGACTGTTTTTTTTTTTGTTTTTTTTCTCGAGAGAACGTTACGTTCGTTGCTCATTCGCATACCAAGTCTTCGCGAACAGGATAACAATCCTGAATCCTCGTTATATACATGTCCCGAGCGATTTTCTTATCTCCGCGTTGAAGAACAAACAGGATTACCCATCTCGGGATCTTAGCCCGGGTGAAGTGACCTTTCACTCGCTGGCGGGGTGGCTGAGGCTGCAAACAAAAGTTTTGAAACATCAAGGGAGATAAAATACTCGAAAAGAGAATTCCCCGCAGATGGGATCGCGGAGTCTATTTTTGTTAGCCCCGCGTCGAATTCACTGTTTTTAGTCAACACGTCCAACACGTTGAATTAAATATCAATCGTTCGATGTGTAAACCATCGAATCAGCGGGGTATACCGTATATCGAGAGACTAATTATCCCATGACACAGTGTAAAATGAACGGACATCGTAGTTATCACAGATGATTATCGAATTTTACGACTGGAAAAATCTTTTCCATATAGATCTCCAGTTTTTTTTGTCCTATTTTTAAAAGAACATCGCGTTCATTGATCATCCAAACGAGAAAGATTTCGCGAACGAAAAATCTCCGGCGTTCTCGTTATACGCGTATCCCGTGCGATTTTTGAACACTTTTTTCAATACCTTCCTCCCCCTCTCCCCGCTCCTTTTCAGAGAAAACAAAAGCTCCGCGAGGGCTCTCGGTTGTAATAACTGGATGTACATTTGCGAGCAAACGAATCGGCTATCGGAAAAAGCTAAATATCGTTGCTCACTGTCTGGTTATCCTGTCGTTCCAGCCTGTAGCTTTCGTTTCGTGTTATTCATTTTATCGCGAGAGGAGATCTCGATGGATGCGGAACAGTGTGGTATCCGCATCTGTGAGTGTATGCATAAGCATATACGTACATTTATATGTTTCTATATACATATATGTATATGTATATGTATATAGAATAAGGATCAGGGTAGAGAGCTTGCAGATGAGAATCCGAGAGTACGCTGATGGTGCCGGTATCGGTGCATATCACTAGCCCCTCCAACACTTCTCCAGCACCCTCGATGTCCACCACCACCGGTGGAACATCGAAGGGTAGCATTCTCGAACGAGGGAAAAACCAAGTATCGAGAGTGTGCTGGAGAGAGAGAGGCAGAGAGAGAGAGAGAGAAGAAGAGAAGTTGAAACGACGAAGCGCGTGTCTGAAACTGGATGTCCAGGATTAACGTAAAAGCTGCACTATGCTATAAATCATATGAATTAATTAACAAACGTCCGCCACTGCGAATTAATATACCAGAGTTAAATGTGTTCCCGTGCAAAATTGAGGATTCCGGTGAGAATGAAACTGTGATACAAACCGCGAACACCGGAGAGCTTCGAATTTTCCGCAAGTGGCCAAAGTCAATGATTGAATTTGAAATCTATTCGTTGCTCCACGCGAGATCCGAGATACGTTGTATGATTATTAAGTATATACATTTCGCGAAAATTATTTTCCACGATGCAGACAGCGCGTTCGATGTTTTTTCCACCGTCCCCCCCCATTTGCTCGTGCAACAAAAAGCATTCGCTAAAATTTCGCACCCGCGTTTCACCCAGCACGCCTCGTTGCTCGACACTCGCGATTAACGCACTTCGACAAATTTGTATATCCATTTTTCCACTCTGGAGATTCCAATTAGTTCGAAATAAAGTCAAGGATAATTAGGAAATAATCAATTTCGATGCAATTTCGATGCGTACCGAGGGGTAATAAATGTTTTATTAAAATGCCGAAATTTCGCATGAGACGTTGGATTATTTGTGCGAAGCTTTTCAAATAAATTGAGTAAAATTTGCCCAAGATAGCACACGTAATGTCGAGAGTGCACTCGCGTATTTAGGGGGAAAAAAACATCGAGAGAGGAGCCGAGGGATGAAAAGAAGGAGGGAACCCGGTAATACGGAACGGTAATAGGAGCTTGTGGAGTAAGGGTTAATAGAATCGATGATCGTGCCAACGAAAATTTAGCTTCTGTGGCTTTTACGAGCACCACCGCACATACACCATACCGGGTTAATCGCACCGCCAGGAAGCATTTTAGCTGAATACGAAGCTCGTCTCTCTTTCTCCTCTCATCCTCCATATATCCGCTGGGTTGCCCCGTTAAATTTTCGGGCAAGTTTATTTCATCCCGACGCGGACGAAACGCGATGGGATAAACACCAAAACGATCCGACGGTTTAGTCTCAATGTCAAAGTCATCGATTTTCCATAAAAAAATGTGGCGGAACAGGCAATTTTTATTCCTCGTTGATGAATATTGGGGAAAAAAATTGATCGATCGTTTCGAAATAATCGCGAGATCCTCAAGGATGTTCGTACTCGGTTGTTTTCTCTTTTCGTCACAGACGTCACATTTTTTCCATCTCCGAACGGTTCTCCTCTTATTTCCATCGATTTTACATCGAAATTGCGCGTGTTGAATCTAATTATGCCACAAGTTTGTGCGCGCGATATATATTTTCCATACAGAGTCGAGACGCAGCGGTGCGAGTTTAGCGTAATTACGCGACGAAAATTTAGCCGCGCGAGTGACGGGGGCCCGAGGTTTGTAGCGTGGCTTGAGACTTCGCGGATCTGAGATACCAATTAACTCATATTTTGCGCGCTACACACGCGTGTGCATATTGTATGGGGTATTCCACGCGAAATTGACGAGCGAAAAATCCTCACCATTTTTGTTCCAAGCTGTGCGATTTTTCCTGTCCTTTTCACATCTTTTTTCGCACCGCTTTCGAGTTGGGTCTCACCGCTCCGAGTTCTTTTGGGAAAATATTCGTCTGGGTTCGTCGTATTTTTGGGAATAAAAAAAATTCTTAGCGGCGTAATTCGTACGATCCGAAAAATGGCTGCAAAAAAATGTGAAAAAAATCCGGAGAGTATGGAGTTTTCATTAAAAAAAGCCACCGCTCAACATTGATTTGGTGTGGAATCGCCTGTATATTTTGCTGATGATTTTGAGCATCGGATATGTTTAATGGAGAGTGAATAATATCCGCGAGTGAAACCCGGAGGATGCCGGAGTTTCTAATCGTTCGGTCGTAGAGATCCAATTAAGTTGAACCGTCTGCGAGCACGTGAAAATGTGCGGAAAGGATAATGGAGATAACGCAGTCGCAGACTCCGTGTAAACACGCGTGAAGTCGAATCAGTCGAACGACAAAAAATGAATTCCGTTGGGAAAAAAGCTAATCATCATCTCGCGTGCATGATGGGCGGAAGAGAAAACTCGAATTCATCGAAATAATTCAATAATTTCCGTTTGCGGATTTTCATGCTTTTTTTCCCTTGGTTTTCTTTCTGGATTTCTTTTTTATCACGTATTAATACGGTGGAGCAACGGAGAAATTATAAAAATATGCGAGAATATTGTTGTGGAGTCTGTCGAAACGCGGGGAATTTAATTACACCAGAGTATCCGCCGGTTGATCACGAAGAGTATTTTTTCCCGATCATATCAGCGAAGAGAGTTCGAAGCAATTACTTCGCTCTTCCATCTGGTCAGCGATTTTTTCGTCTCCTTTTTTTTCACGCCTTAATAGTTATCTTCCGAGCCGCGTATATTCTCTCCTCTGGTTATCCATTCGTGATCTCAGAGTGCCTGGATGTATATTCATTTCGGGCTCTCGTCTCAGCTCTCTTTGCCGATTTTCTCCATTCCCGTTTGCACAGACTCAGCCTGCACTCTTTCTCGGTTCATTCGTTCGAAAGAATATATATACAGCCGGCGATACGTAATTTCAATGAAATTAATTTTCACCGTTGGAAAAGTCCCGGGGACACCGTAAGAAGAATAAAAAAAGAAACCGCAAATTAATATCATCCCGACTTTTCATATCTATGAAAGGTCCAACTTGCGCGCACCGAAGATGGTGGAATTTGACGAATTTCAAGAATTTCTTCGAGTGCAAAAAAAGGGCGCACGAATTTTCAAGTGTTTCCGATTCACCGCTGAGATTTTTCTGCTACGGCGGCTTGAAAAAGGAGAAAGCGGAATTAGCGATATCTTTTAAACATCGTCGCGATTTAATCCGCCGCGTTAGTCCGACTGCGGCGTTTTGGGAAACGCCGTCAGGGTCGCGATGTTCCAGCGGTGCATTATTTATATATATATATATGTATTTCGGGATCTCGCGGGGCTCTTTGCTAATTCATAAAATCCCGAGAGAACGATTTACCGTGGAACACCTCCGTCGGATACACAATGGGCACAATGGAACTGTTCTACTGTGAAAATGTTCGTCGCTCTCTCTTTTTTTTCCCTCCCCCCTCCCCCAATGAAGATTGCGCTTTACTACCTTTCTTTGCGGTTCTTAAACCGGTTGCATGGCGACGACATAACGACGATCACAATGGCTCGTTAAACGAATCGAAAGTCTTTTTTTCCAGCGTCTCTTTCGACCGTCGCGCGCGGAGCTTTTCTTCGCCGTTGGCGAAAACGGCGAAACTTTCGCTGCTCAAATACCGCAAAAACTTTTCTTAATTCACTTCATTTTGTCCCTCGGCTTTGTCCTCGTCGTTGAAATTCTTTTTACATTATACGCATTAATTCGCTCGGAATTAACCGAGGCTGACAAAAACTCGCGTTAAATTCGATGCATATCGATTAAAAATTTGCGACTTTCGTATTAAATCCATCGGAAAGTTCGTTCTGATGTGTAAGAAGGGTCTTTGTTGCTCGGCGATCTGAAATTCGACGCGGACGACGACGGGGCTTAAAACCATTTTGCAACGAAATTTCGCGACGGAAAATTGGACTTTTCCCACGCGACTGACATTTCATTCGTAAAATCTGTTGGTTTTTGCGAAGGTTTTTGGCAAACCCTCGTGAATATTCATTTTTCGAGTGCTCCACTTGTGTTCCCCGAATGTTCCCTTTGATCGTTCGATCTGACGCGTAATTGACGATGAGGCGTCGTCGCGAGTTTGTTCGAACGGCTCGAAACGATCGAATAACGGAGTTTCCGTTTTGCCATCAAACGGAGAGTTGACTGATTGTCAACAGGATTCTCTCGAGAGGCAACAGTTTCGCGAGTACATCTTTGCACCAACGTCTTCGTTCTCCCCCGGCACGTTTCCTTTGCCTTTGTCGATTGCGGTTCTGGCGAAACTCGAACGGAGAAATTCACGCATACGGAGCATTCCGCCGCGAAAACAATTGCCATTTTTACTTCCGCCACACATCTCGAAAGCGTTTTTTCCGAATTTTCTTCTTGTTTTTTCTCATCACTCGTACGTTTCCAAAAAAAAAAAATTACAAAATGAGTATTGATATTTTTCATCTCGATAAACGGATGGGATATTGGAAATTGAAAGATTTGAAATTTCAGCCAGATGAAGAAATTTAGTTTTCGAGAGTGGATTTGTCGAAATGGAATGCCCTATATATATGTATGTTTGCGCGTGGTGTTATTAACGAGGTGCCAACGCTTGTGGCGCTACGTGCTTCGTATTTCGAACGGTTTTCGACAAATTGTCGACGACCGTCCAGACCCTGATATCGTCCGCCAAGGAGACAGCCATTGAAACGCCTGTATCTCGAGTAGAGCACACAGAGTTTTCGTCCAATTAATTTTCCAAACGGGGTCAATTGCCACAGAGACGAGCGAAAGCAACGAATGCAATCCTTTGTAAATTAATGGCAAGAACATCGTTATGGTATATAACGAGCTCTAAGACGGTTACGAGGGCTGCACAATGAATGTGGTTTTGATTTTCTTCGCAAGTTTGAAAAATGAAATTTTCAACGAAATTCCACAGGGGACTCAAAAGCATGACGTCGAAGAAAATTCTCTTGAAATTTACGTTTGTATAGTTAACAATAACGCATCAAAACTTTTCTTTAATATCGCAATGAAAAAGACGTTTATCAAAAAATACATTCGATTTTTTTCCTACCCTGGAAAACGTTTTATTATACAGCTGAGATCGACTTTATATACAGAGTAATTCGAGTGATCGTGGTACAAGTTTCTTCGAACGACTTGAACTTTTCCAAAGCTTCTGTGTTCTCGAATAGCCTATGAGACTTTCAAAGAGCAATACATTTCCCTCTTCTCCCTCATTTCACACAGATGGCGACACATCTCCATGAATACCATCGTATTCCCCCAGAGAGTCTAAGAAAAAAACTTTTGATGGTCCAGCTGTTATAAACGTGCAATATGCTGTGCTTTAACAGCAACTTCCTAATTGATCATTACTCTGTCAATTGTAAACGTGTTTTCACGTATAATCAAGAGACCTTACCGCGTTCACTTCCTTGCACTTCCTAACCTCAATTATCATGTTTATCAGTACAAAACATTTGCAAAAAAAATTACGAAAATAAAGGATTTATTTTCGAGCATCGCTCTGGAAAAAAACGACGAAAAAGCAGCGTATCACTTTTTTCTCCGTTCGATGTACACCGTTTCAATCATTTTGTGACAAAGCCAAGAATGGTACAGAAGGCAGAAAAAGGCTTAAAAATAAACTTTGCAGCTTTGGTTTTGCCTCGTACGCGATATACTTAAATAAACAGTTTGGCCCATTTCACGTATTCAACGGGAGATCAAATCTCTTGCACTTTCGACCACCGTTTTTGTTGTACGTGGCTTTCAGCCAAGCCGATTGGGTGAACGTAATTTTGTATACATCGAACAACCGACATGGAAGCAAACTCCCGCGCTGGATCGCGCGAATTCCGAAACTACGCGTCCCGTTACATATCGCGGCCATATAAAAACCTCAAACTTCTCTTGTCCATAAATAGTGATAAAGCGCAAAAGCCCCGCCGCGAAAAGTTCGTTATCACGATCGTATGAACGTCGTGTCATACGTCGCCTCGTAATTTCTGGTCGGCGTAAAAAAAAAATCTTTCTTTATGTTCGAAACACCGGATATCATACGGAGGGCGTACTTTGCCGGACAATTTTACGAGTTTCAGCTTCTTCCACCCGATAAAACAGCTGGTTTCACGGGCAACGAGGAAAATAAAATAAAAAAGGTTGCATGAAAAAATAAAATTGACGGATAATCGGTCGACGAATTATCGCCGATTGGTAGAACGAATCACGCGCGGAATTGTAGTGAAATTCGTCGATGGGTCATTTTTCGTCCTCGAAAATTGTCGAAAATGGTAAAACGAACGGTCTCGATTTTCAAACGACGAAGAGCGGACGTATAAGTATATAATTGAACGAATGATAATACAGAGATCGCGCGAGTTAATGCGCTGCGAATGACGTTGTTCTACAAACGAATGCTGCGAGCTCTCGATTAGCCAATTGTTAACACAGTTTAAGCCTTACGCATAGTAGCGTAATGCAATGGCGATTCTCCGCCCTGATTCAGTACCATATTGGTGGATGGACCATTAGATAGCCATGTAACGCAATCACGTGGCGAATCTCGCACGCGAGTCCGCGAGTTGGCGAAATCCCTTTCCACCTGTCTCTTTCTCTCCTCTCTCTCTCTCTCGCTCTCTCTCTCTGCTAGGCTTGGCTCTTCTCTCATGAAGCAAGCATTAGTGCATCGGTGTAGAATTAATCAAGGCTATCTGTATTACAAGGCATGCCCTGCGGTTAGATTAGAATCCTGCTCCGTCCCTTCTCTTCGAGACTGATGGACAAACCGGTTGTATATTCGGATTGTCATTGTCGTGGGATCGTCGATGGTCGCTCGCATTATTATTAATTGTTCCAGAAACGCATTATCGCTGCCACGCGTATAGCACATGTACCTCAAGCTCGCGATAAACCATACTAATTACAACCTCCGTCTATTTCCCACGATTAAAAAAATAAAAGATAATTTTTTACAATGAATATTTTATACGTTTTTATTGATACTCGAGCGAACTGCTCGTAAAAGCTCATCATTATTTTATTCGTTCGCATCCACGTCGGGAGCATCATTATTCCTTTCTCATTTATTTTCCGAGCGAGTGTGCTCTCCGAATATTCATGCACCGACGAGCGGATTATCGATATTTGAAACTTTAATAGCGATACACGTTGTTACAGTATCTATGAATTATTCCCATTGTTGGCAGACTCAGAAATCCTCAGTCGGCAATTAATCGGGCGCTGTATCGTATGTTCTCGTTATTTACTTGTGTATCCGTTCGAACGATGATATTTGTTATTCGCTGGAATAACACGCGGATACGAATAACAATGATTTTTTTTTCTTGTTATAAGAAAACACAAATGGAAAAACGTGGGAGTATTATATCGAAAATGAACGAATAATTCGCCGTTCGGCGAACGAATCGTTGAATATCTCTGAAAGCTGCTTCCCTCTGCAAACACGAAACGGCTGATGTTATTGCTGATGACTGCATAAAAGAATCGTATTTCGAGTGCTTTGATCGAGTCGATAGCGTTTTTAATTTACCGCTGATGAGTGTTTTGCCTCGATCTCGTCGTTGTTTATCGCGACCAGACAAACGTAGCCTCAAACGTTGATTGTCTTCATGCCGGGATGGCAACAAGGATCCGATGATCAGAGGATTTTATAGAGAACTGTACGTCCAGACGTTATTCTGTATTGCGACACTCCGAGAAAGGACACCTCGGGGCGGTTTTGCTGTTCATGAAAAAGCAGAGGAAAAAAAAGTGCAGGCGAGAAATACGAAGCGTGAATCACTCCGGTCTCCATCAAAGATGTTCGTGACGAGAATTTTATCGCTAAAAAAATAAAGATATATATATATATATATATATACATCTGGGTGTAAGGAGTTGCACCAGTTTGCCGTTTCGTAGTCAACAAAAAATATATATACAATGTATGTCGTAAAACTGAAAGAAAGAAAAAAAGGACCACGGGGGAGGAAGATACAAGCCTGGCTGTATATATAGTTCAGCAGAACGTGCTCGGAGATACGGCCCTGTGATCTTTATCGCTTTGTACGAGAAGACTCGTAAGGTTAAAGCACAGCAGCGCGACTCTGCTCCAAGAGCACGGGAAACGCGATTCTCAGTCTTACAGACAAGCAGAGCAGCTCAATTCCCCAAGATCCGTTAGGTTTGTTTGGGCTTGCGGTTCTGTGCGAATACTCCCGGTGCTGCGCCATGAAGAAAAACCGGGTCTTACACAAGAACGGTCTTATCACTGCGCACTATATATAATCTCATGTGAATGGCAATTCTCTCAAGGGAGCAGAAGTGATAGACCACATAGGGAGATCTTGCAACGTCATATTGTCGGAGTTTGCTAGGTCTGGCGGGCTCTTCTCGTTCTGGTTTTCATACCGCTCGTACGACGATGCGATATGAATATGAAATTCTCGAAGGAGACGCTTGGGACCGGGGAACAAGTGACATTGCGACAGTTGCTATTCGATTCATCGTTTATGGAAAGGAAAGAAAAACAACCGGGTGTCTTACACGCGATCTTAGCGCGGAACGATCGGTTTCCTTCGGCTCGATAGATTTTTATCGTTTGATTTCTCCAGTATCGTCTTACATATCAATATTTCGCTGATGAACTCTTGTACCGCGAAAGTCAGCGAGTATACGATGTAATTATACGCTTTTACAATCAAACAATGGAATCTACTTTGTCCATTCGTTTTTACCTTCGGTTTGATGACAAAAGTAGCAACGGTGCAGCAGGAAAGTTGCAGCTTTGGTTGGTGTCATCACGGAGACCTTTTCGACCTCGACGGAGAATTCTTACCCTTAATGTTTGCGAAGAACAAGAGGAGAACCCTGTTGAACCGGGTAAACCCAGCTTCGTCCACTTCCAGTTCGTTGGCAACTACAAATCTATTTGTTCGGTTTAACGTCAGTCTCTCGGGATAAACAAAACCCTCAAGCTTGTCAGCCCGAAAAGAAGCAAAAGCATCGAGAACGGTGCTGTCTTTCTAGAGTTTTTCGAGCTTTTGACTGATGCCAACTCGTCGCCCAGCAGTCCCTCTGCCTCGTTCGCCCGACGAACCTTTCACCAGTGTCTCAAACGAAATGGCGAAAATGCGCGATACCAAACGAAATGGTAAAGAATTCCAAACCCCACGTTGGCTCTCTTCTATTTTATAAACTCGTCGCCATTTTCCAATTGATCCTCCTTCATCGACCTCCATTGAACTGCGTCACTTTGCGCTCTATCCGACGGCAGGGTACATAAAAAAAGCACAGGCAACAACGGGTATCTCTGACACAGTGCGTAATGTGTATTCGCGCACTTTGCGTCACGGCTACGCAATTTCTGTCGAAATGAGAACAATGGTAGTAACCTAGGGAATCTCCGTACACCCCATGGCCGTTCCCACTTTCATTTGTACGCAATATCGAACGCCACTCGATCGACTGTGCAAACAACTCGTTCTGTTTTATATATAGATGGCAGGCGTACCACTTCATAGCATTGTTTCTCACTGATGCTGCGCGTTGCATGTACATGAAAGGGGACGAATATACAGAATGGGTAAAGAGGTATAGAGGACAAAGAGAGGGTGAAACCGGCGCTGGGGTGAGAAGCAACAAAATCGGATCACAGCCAGTTGACATTGGTCGATCACAACATGAATAACGAACAGACATTTCGCGCTTGAATAATACATGCGTGATGCTCTCCGAGTTCACAGGTTCCCCAACGTATCATAGATATGTGCTCATGCATATATTATATATATATATGTATATGTACACAAACATGCGTACAGATATGTAGCATCGCACTGACAGAGTCTATCGGCATTCGAGAACCTCACCGGTACGACAAGCACCCACTCATGAATACCAGGTGTCCTTTGTATACTCTGAGGAGTAAAACCTGGGCGCACGGCTGATTCTCAACAGCCTCGCGAAGGGTTTAGATTGAAGTTTACACGGAGAGCGTTAGATATGTATTTCGCATCATACGCCAGCATAATTCATACGGAGAGTCTTCTTATTAGACAACGATCCCAAAGTCTTTATTGAGGTTATCCTCTCTCCTGAATATCTGTGTTTTATACTCAAAGCCTGGTCTTTCTTCAACCCGATAGGAATTCACAAATTCCCGTAGTACTTCAAGTTCCAATGTCGACGAGACAGATATGTTCGTAAGGCACATTATCTTAAGATCCGGTTAACTTTCCACCCGCAAAGCAAAGTACGGAACGAACTCATCGCAATCTCAAGATTCGCATCGTCGGATTATTCGTTTGACTTCGTCGATAGATCTTCCCGAATATCCAGCGATGTGAGCACGAACCGTGCCCGACATCTATATTCGCTTGATGGATACTCCCGATCAGTGGACCAATATTTGAGTTCCACTGACGCCGGATAACAACATAGACGAGTTTGAGCAGAGTTTGCTGATGCGATAGTGCGGCTAATAAGACAAATGGATTGGATATCGGCACTGGAGAAGTAGCCAAAGTATGGAAGAGAAATGAGAGTAGGTTGAAGTAAGTCTCTTTTATATTTGCTTTGGCCTCGGTGACCGCAGACGGGACTCTATGCTGGCTGCGGTATTATCCTCTCTCTTGTCGCGAAAACTCTGATTATCGGGATGGAGAAATAAAACAATGGCCAATGAAAAGAGCGTGGGCGAAGGAGAGTGGGAGGTGGAAGAAAAAAACGAGGACGTGACGAAGAAAGGGATGCTTACATAGAAATATGAGACGACGCGTTCCCTTGCCCCTCGAAAAGTCTGGATCAGATACTTCTCGTTCACAACTCAGGGGTATTGTCGGTATACTCGGAGGTCAACTTTTCTTCACCCCTTACCGAAACTCTCCAACGCCCGATACACATACAGACTCGCAGCTTCCGCCTCTGCTTCTCCATGGCTGTCTGGTGTTTCAGGCGCTTGTCCGTGACTATACCGCCGTATTCTATACCCGTGGTTGCGGTCAAAGTTGGGGGGCAAGGCGGCGTTGGAGAAGAGACAAGGTCCTATTAGTCGCGTTAGCCATTTACTGCTATTTGTGGTCCATCGCGGTTGTAATTAGGTTTCCGTCGTAGTCATCGTCGTCTTAGCGCTACCCCTCCCCACCCTTCGATCCTTCCATCAATCTACTCGTTGCACGACCCAAGGAGGGGACTTTTCGCAAAGGAGGGTCGGGCAACTCGGACGAACCGGTCGTTGTACACAAATTTTACGGGGAAGCTTCGACCGGGAGGGCCGCAAACGGGTAACTGAAAATCCGATGAAAGAGGCGTATACTGTGGACAAAGTATACGAGGCATACAGGAAGTTACGTCGCGAAACTTGATCGAATCCTCGCTGGTAACTCGATAAAGAAAGCCTTTCCCGCTACTTCTTTTCATGTTCCGGATTGCCGGAATCTAATCTTATTACGTCGAGCGAACTAACGACGTCAAACATCTTCGCAAATTCACGCACATGCCGAAAAAAATCCTGCCATCGACCTTTCAACCTTCGTAGGAATTTTTAAGCAACAATACATATATTTAACCATTTTTTTTTCCTGCAAAATCACGTATACTCGTTTTGCTCTCGTAACGAGAGACAAGGTTTTCCAGCACGATGCGATGCAGTCTCTGTGAAAAGAGATGCGCGGATTTGAAAAGAATTTGAGATGAAAAAAATCTCGACAACAATATGATTCTTCGTGTTTCAGGCAGCGTGAACGAAGCCGGCGTGTTCGCGCTTCGTGGACGTCAAGAGGGCAACCGCAGAGCTCGTAGGACAACGACGACGACGTCAACGAGCACGACAACGTCAACTTCGGCAACGACGACTGGAATAACGACGAGGACGCCTTGGAGGAGTGTACCAACGAGAAGAGATCTGTCCACCACGACGTTAACTTCGGTAGCGAATAGAGGGATCGTACAGCCGGCGGCGCTTTTGGCTGCATCAAACGATCATCAGACGTGGCCTCCTAGTAGTTCACCATCCAGCTCGTCATCGTACTCGTCGAATTATCCAAGCTCGTTGCTTCTACTCCCGTCGCAGAATCCACCGATCGAGATAGTCGTTAAACCTCAGAGCAAGGTCGTTCTCCCGTGCGAACTCGAGAGCAACTACACAAGAATTCTCCAGCCAGCCGCAAGGTAAATATTCTCCTCCGACATGCACACGTCATATTCCATATTTGCCGTTGGAATCCTCCATTCCCCGGCCAACAATCCCTCGCGAACATCCTCATTGCTGGTCCCTCACATTTCCCGCCGATTCTTTTCACACTGACGACTGGAAATTTGACTTTAAATTCGCCAACCCCTTCGCTGGGGTGTAAAACATACATCGAATCTAATGTGATACTTTGTGCCCAACGTGTTTCGAATACTCCGCAAGTTTTACAAGCTTCCCCGCTAGCTGGTGACCCGATTTTTGCCCGCCGTCTAACGGCGAGTCTTTCCACGCGAGAAACGACGAATATCTCTTTTTACTTCAAAATGACAAAACGCCACCATCAATACCGTCAACGCAGGACCACATTTCCGTCCGAGCAAATTCCGACCGGAAGTGCAGGGTCTCACGGATCGATAATTAGTATTTGCCGGAAAAATGAATAGAATTCCATTCAGGGAAATGACATTTCCCTCCTCGGTCCATTTCGATTACCGTCAGTGCGTTGCAAGATCGTACGGTTGCACGAATAACGATCCATGAACGTTCATCATAACCACGCTTCCTTATGGCAGTGTGGTAAACCGGTTGCCCATGTCCCATATATTTCCAGGAGTTACAGGATACGACCAGCAAAATGGCTGCACGATGGAAAGCCCGTCGACATGATAACGATAGACACGCGAACGGAGATGAGCGGCACTGGACACCGTTACATCGGTGATTCGTCCACCGCCGCCCTGCACATAGACAACGTTAGACTCGAGGACGATGGAATTTGGACGTGCACACTGGAAGACGACAGCGCCGGTGATCACAATGGCAGACCAATCCGGCTGGTCGTTCTCGGTGAGCTAATAAAATCTTCCGCAAAGTCATTTTCTTCGCGAAAACCTATAGCACTCCCCGTGTAGAAATTTGATCTGGACGTCCCGACTTTAGACCGGGCCCTGGTCTGGATTTCCTTGGTTTGGCCTGGTCTTAGTTTTTAGGTAGGGGCCTGGTAAGGGGCAAATAGGGAAAATCGGGCTATTCTCGTCAATATTTCCATGTCAGAAAATGCTCATGGCCTGGTCGGGATTTCCATGAATACAATTCCGAGTTCCGAGTTATATACATATACTCCCGATATGCTCGCCTTCGTTGCGCCTAACGCGCAACATTCGTTGGTAAGGCAGTGCGACAAGGGAAAAATAGAATTTAAGATATTATTTTGCTTACATTTGAATTTTATGTTTCAATTTATTCCGTGTGCTCTACTTCCTTATTTCCCTACACAAATGTGTATGATTTCATATTAAGTCTCAGGTCGGATTCCAACCGGGCTGTGGCATGGAATGACATTTGAAAACCAAGTAAGGGCCATGGCTGGGCATGGCTATTTCCCGGCTTACTGTTCTGAGCGGGTGCTGATCAGGCCCTGCTCATTTCCCGATTATTTCCCGGTGTATGGAAATCAAACCAGGCCCTGACTTATTACCCGTTACATTGCTAGCCGGATCCCGGCCTGGCTAGCCTGGCTATGCCCCGATATCAAATCGGGAAAGCCAGTACTGGGCCTGACTTGTTCCCGATCAAAATTCCTACACGGGTCGTACCCAACATTTCGTACGGTATGGTCCTCCTTTTTTGACGATCAAACCTGTATTTCGCACACCCTGCTGCGAGTTACGGAGGATTCCGTGCATTGGCCAGTACGGTGACTCTTTACCATAACTGTTTAACTAAAAAAAAAAGATTCATCGTGGTTCACCATCGACTTCCGGAAAGTCCGAAAATCGTACAAAAAAAGACCCGTCGTGTTTACGCGGGACAATAAAGTCCCCGGAAGTCGGAATTTTTCGATGACTGAAAGCGTTCGATTACCGAACGCCCGATAGAACCAACGCGCTAACGCTGTTCTTTTGGATATTCTCTCGTGTCGTGAAAAAAAGTTTCTCCCTCGTCTTTGATATGATTTTTGCATAGTCCCCGTTCGCGAAACACCGGGAATATCCGGTATGCGCGTGTCGAGTAATCCCAGTTTCCCCAATATGTCGTACGGTGTGTATATGCAAGCGCCGACGTTAAACCACACCTTAGCGCCCTCTGCCGTTTTAGTACCACGAGCGCTACGGTGTCGAATGTACTGGATAGAGAGCGCTGGAGTAAAGCTGTCGTCCTATGCATATTAATCCGTCTCGGGTGGATAGGAAAACTCAGGGTTGCATATACACTCGGGCGACACGCGAAAGCGGGTCGCTTTTATGAATATTCATCGCGTAAACATATTCTTCGTCTGTTTGTGTCTTCTGTGTCTTTCTTTTTGTAATTCCACTCTCTTTCCCTTTTTTTCTCTTCGCTTCTCCTTTTTTCGCGCAACCCTGCAGGCGCCGTTACGCGGTTGAAACGTCAGGGCGAATGCGGACCGAACAAAAATACCACGGAACGAAACAATCATTGAACACATTGTGATGACACGAACGTACGTCTATAGACCGGGAAAACATCGAAATATCGCTACGATCTTTTGTTCTTCATTCCCCGGGGAAGTCAAACAGGACAGAGACCGATGTTTTTCTTCCGGGAAAACGAATCTTTGCAAATTTCGACGTTTGTCGCTTTTTTTCAGTTTCTTTGATATTTTTTCGAAAAAAAAAAGTCCCGATCTTTCGCCAATTTTTTTTTTCCAAAAATCACTTCGACCTCTGTTCCTCGCTCGACTCTCTCGTCTTATTTATTTTCCACGTCGATTCTTCGACGCGCGAACGCAAAATGCATTGCCCGCATATACCGGAAATTGTGAATTTCCGTGGGCTTCGCCTCGCGCGGGGTCGCGATGCCTCGAGGAATGTCTAGCGTCGGAAATTTTTCAATCTATCGACGATCCTTGGATTTGTGGGAGCAGAGACAGAGATGAAAGGAGCGAAAGAGAGAGAGAGAGAGAGAGAGAGAGAGAGAGAGAGAGAGAGAGAGAGAGAGAGAGAGAGAGAGAGAGAGAGAGAGGAAAAAGAGATGAGATGTGATCGAAGCCATTACACAAACGTTTGTTGTAAAATTTCTCTCGCGCGAGGCATGTATGCGAGTGAAATGCTCCTTCGCTATACGATGCGATATTCCACTCAAGCTTCAGCTCGCTGTAAAAAAAAATGAGCGTTTATTCAGCCCTTCGAACTTTCATTAAATCTATAGTTTAATTAATTTTCCGCGTATTGCCCCGCTCGATTTTCCTTCCCTGCTGCGCCTTTCTAATAACAATCGCGCTACAAGCCATGGCAGTGAAAAAAAATAACTTCCAAAAGATCGTTATCTTTTTTTTTGTTGCTTCTTTGCCATTTTAACATTGATCGACGATTAAATGCACGTTACAAAATTGATGAACGTTGGTTCCTCAAATGTATCATCCGGAATTCTCGATCTATAAATATTTGAGATAATTATGCTGTACACGCAGCGTTGGCATGAGCGTTTTCCTGACGGTTTCACCCTGAAACCGGAGAATTTGCCGGTAAGCGCGATGTAAATTACCGTCCTCGGAACTCGGTACTCGCCAATATTGCGGAAGTACATGCACAGAGAGCTTTGCCCATAGAATTCGCGCAATTATTGGTCAGGCCTGATTATAGGTCGTTAATGATCCATCGATTAGCCTCGGGCTTGCCACTAATTAACGGAAGAGTCATATTATCGATGTCGCCCTTGTGCACAGGTTACGCACCAAAGTGACGTTCGAATATTGGTATACAAGTTTATAGTGTTTCGCTAAATGGCGGTGCAACGCTATACGAGTTCGAACTCTCAAAAGTCCTAATGAAATCGCCATTAAAAAAAAAACTGACGACAAACCAAAATCCGTGTGTTTCCACTCTAAACTTCAACCTCGGATCCAAACAAAATTCAACAAGAATTCAGTCATACGATTCAGCCCAGTCATACGATTCAGTCATCGAAAACTACCGCAAAAGAAGCCCCCTGCAAAGAAAAGCCTAAAAAAAGTGCTCAAAAGCGCTTTTCGACTCGAAATTCCAACACCAATGTGTACAACGAGTAAAACAGAATGGCATGCGGCGAAAGTTTGAGGATAAGATATTACGGTGTCGGCTCGTCGCGTGTCCAAATTTCACGGCGTTTTCATCGATTAAACTTATCGGCGATCGAATCCGCGATGAGGGATAAAGTTTGCCGAGCGGCAAGGAGGGCAGAAAGGCGTGGACAGGTTATAAATAGAGTGGGCGATGCATCGAAAAGAAGAAGAAAGGAATCTCGACGGAAGCTGAGTGGCAAGTCCAAAGATTCTCGCAGAGAGGATCCCACTCGCGTTCGTCAGTTCAGATATATACGTCTCATCAACGGTGTATAGAATGGACATGATGGCGTCGCATATCTATATACATATACACGTATATAAAACCTTTAACTGTGCCGAAGTCGAGTGGCCAGTCAATAACCTAGAGTTTCCGGGTGCCGCTTCGAAGCGCACTCTAAGACCTGTCATTCCGGCCGAAAGCTCCTCTACTTGACTTTGCGACGCCTATATATATTTATATATTTATATATATATATGTATATACCTCTATGTATATATGGACATATACGTGGCCCAAGTGTGCTCAACGAAGCAGTGGCAAAGGGATACCCTAGACTCGCACGCATACACATTCGTGTGTGTGTGTGTGTGTGTGTGAGTGTGCGTGTGCAACGTAACAGACAGGCTCCTCTCGCAGATACATAAGATTGCACGTACAGACGGGTTACATACGATACGGTTACGACGATCATTTACAGAAAGCCAACAGGAGAGCACTGATACAGCCCTGGCTAATATATCGTGCGAATCGATATCGCTGAGATCAAACAGGACTCGCTCTAGAGATCATTTAACAAGGCATTGGCGGTTCATCAAGAGAGGTTACTGAAGTCCGGGTAAGATCTCGAGAATCCCGGGAAACTTCCAACCGACGGGAGATTAAATAAACTATCCCCGAAAATTGAGGGATCAAGAAAGCTTTCACCATTTTTTAGGCCACTTTCATTCGTTGCTCCATCCCGCGATGAAAAATCATCGTGGAAAAAGAAACTGAGAACAAACCGAAATTCATTTTTGGAAATCTCGTGAATTCAGAAGTCATCCCTGGTTATATGATCATGGTACTCGTTTTCGTATCAATATAGACGAGAAAAACGCAGTGAGAGGAAGAGAACGGCAGTTTCGATTTGCTTCTTCCTTGTAAAGATACTCACGACCTTCGAAAAACCCATAACTCCATGACGAAAATAAGAACGTACGATACTGGCGCGAGGATAACGAAAAATGCAGCATCGAACGTGGTCTTATCCTCGCGGCGAGCAATTTAACTCGGAACATAACCTCCGTTTCATCGTTAGAGCCGAATGTTCTACAGAGACGGATTTTCCGTCCTGTACAATGGCGTCTTTTTCTACTTTTTACGCTCAATTGATTCGATTCTGGTCGAAACACACAGTCGAGTGGATGTAACGAGAGAGTCCGACGTCGGACGATGTGTGTGTGTGTACAGAATCGACAACGAAAAACGCAACAATGATGAAAAATTGTCAGTAACGATAAACGAAAGAATAAAAGGTCGAAATGTTTCTATAGAAATAACCCAGCGTAACAAACCACGAGCTGTTCACCGAATCTCGCATCATTCCGCACCATCGCGGATGTACAAACGTGTATAGCTGTTTCCGGCGTAACGACGCGAGCGCCCCTCGAGCGCGCCCTCCCTCGGTGGCGTCCCGAACTAATTGGCGAGTAAACGCGATTTCACGGTCCCAGCAGCGATGAGTCGAACGAGCGATTCATTATCGATATTAAAAATGATGGAATCGAAGGCGCGAATAAAGCAATATTTCCTACGATCTTTTATGACTCTTCGGAATAATTCGCGATCGATTTTCCATTTTTTATCGACGGTATCGATCGTCGATCGTCCGTACGGAAAATTGTTTCAGATTCAGGTTATTTCATAGATACCGTCCGATCGGTTAAATGCCATTAGGATGGACGAAAAAAATGTTTTCGAAACGATCCGTTTGTAAAGATCGTTATTGTTAATTGGCGTGAAAACTCCACTCGCTGGGAAGAAAAAGAACGTGAGACTGTTCCGGCGGAGGGTATGAGAGATTATTAATTCAATTACACGAAGACGCTAACGACACTCGGCGCCATCTTTTTCTCATACATGAGTTATGTGCACATGTATATGTATACGAGTATGTGTATAAGGTGGATAAGACGAGAGAGGGTACGTGGCGCACACCGACTCCGTCACAACAAAAGAGATTCTCGAGTTTCTTATCTCTGGCGGAGTTACACGGCAGTTCGCGAGAACCCGAATAGAGTAATTCCATTTAACTCGAAGCTTTCATGCGGAGGAAGAAACGTGACGTCATTAATCTCTCGTAATTTTACGAGGGTATATTGAAGTGTTGAATAAATATAGGTGGGGAGAATAGGTCGAGTTGTATAGTCGTGGATGAATGAGGTCGGAAATGCACGATACGTATATCCATTTGGACCATTGATGTATATCATTTTGGAATTGAAGCTTTTCTCGTCCGAATAACGAGAAAAAGACAGCGTCTGCGGCGTGAGGAGTCCTTTTTTGTCACCAGTACAGCACGAGTTCGAAGCAAAATAAATTGACATATTTAAGAGAAAAAAACAATCATTGGTTACAGAATTTGAAAACGTTAGTCGAGAAAACGCGATTTTTTAAATTAAACTTTTCGCTATTTTCACTGAATTTATTAATTTTTTTCATCTTTTCGCAAGTCACAATTTCGAAAAGTCGGTGAAAAATATTTGAGAAATTTTGAGGATAAAAAACGGAATTTTTCGCGCTGAACTTGGAAATGCTCCGTCGTTGTCTCAGCCGAGCTCGTGCGGTACTGACGAGAGTCTTTCCTGAAAATTGAACGGCGTGTTTTTTTTTCTCTCTCCCCCCCCCCCAGGATCTTGTGCATTCTCCAATTAATTCGCAAACCAATTTAATTTACATTCGAAATTAAGGTGGAATTGCAATTGTAATTACAACGACCTCGATTACTATGCAATGTATTATTAGTACCAAAACTAGCCTCAAGACCAATAGGTTCGTTTGCACAAGGGAATTCCGTATAAATCTCCCCTCGTAACGAAATCTAACTGTATGGCGAGTCGTGGAAACATCCACTACGATGGAGAGATGAAATTGACACGCGAATGAGAAGCAGAAAGAGAGAGAGGGAGAGAGAGAATTCTTCTATGGGGAATAGTTGGAGCGAATAACAGGGGTGATATAGAAGTATTGAGAAAGAAAGAAAAAAAAAAGGGAAAAGATGGAAAGAAAGAGCGAGAGGAGGAGAGATAAAGAGGGATATGAATCCTCGAAGAGTGTGAAAAGAGAGCACAAGCGCGGATGATGGTAGAAAAGCCTTCATCATCGAAGTAAACGTGTGAGAAAAATACGAAAGAACCCTGACCGAGGCGCACAAGCAGCAGGCGAGGAAATCCTCCGAGCTTCTCTCGCGATATCGATTTCGTCTTTTCCACCGCCGAAAGAGGAATGAGAATTTACCCACTGAATACGTATTGCAAAATTTCCTATTCCTATGATGTTTCTTGTTAGTCCGATACGCGTGGAGCTCGTATACGAAACGTTTATAAAAATTCAAGAGAAAGCGGAAAATCAGCTACGCCATTCGCGTGATATTATAACCGTATTAAAGGAACGAAAAAAAAGCCGATTTCATATTCCTCTGTTTTTGGTTTCGTCGATAACGTCATGTCGCCACATTTCTCCGAGTGTGTTTCCCTTGGCTGGGCGCCAGGTGCGCCACGGCAGCTCGGAGATTGCGGCTAACGAATGCGAAGCGGAACTAACCTCAAACAACACGCCCCGATTCGTGTATATTTCCGGTTCTTAAGCTTCCTGTAATTAGTTCGAAATTTAAGGAACACGAGGCGAGGGGGCACGAGAGTGAGTCCATTCTTTGTTTCAACCTTTTCTCTTGAAATTTGACACTCTCGTAGACGAATACTGAGGAAAAAACGCGTAAAATGCTAGTTTTGCGACTCTTACGTACGAATTTTTTTATGGACGATTGGTCATTTTTCAAAGTTGACGATTGACGGACGCGATGGTAGGTTATCTATTTTACTCTTGCACCACGCGAGTAATAAAATTGGAATTCTCGAAAAATCATCGTATAATGCAAACAAACATTTTGATGATGAAAATAATTCGTTCTCAACTCGATTTCACTAGATATTCGACTCTGTTCGACTGTAGAATGTCCCGTTCACTTTGTAACGTAACGTCCAACGTGTTAGGGGCGGTAACGATTTCGCTGCTAAAAGAAAACAATTTTACGGTTGACTTAGCGAAAAAACGAACATTGACAAGCTCAAAGTCGATTATGCCGCAATCCCGTGCCCGTCCACGAAGTAAAGGACAGTGAGAGAGAGAGGGAGCGGGAGACAGGATAAAAAGCTGTCTTTTTCAAGTTAAGATCTCATCAAAAACGATCGAAATAAGGTAGGGGGGGAATTCCAATGTATTCGATGATCGACTCGAACCTATCCAAATCT
This sequence comes from Heteropelma amictum, assembly GCA_959613375.1. NCBI lineage: Eukaryota > Metazoa > Arthropoda > Insecta > Hymenoptera > Ichneumonidae > Heteropelma > Heteropelma amictum. The sequence continues at coordinate 24,250,250 of OY390722.1, read as the reverse complement.
CGAGAGATTTTCTCCCCCTCTCCATCTTCCGCAATTCAATTTCAGACCGCACACAGGCTGGGGTGAGCGAATACGAAAAACAAGGCGTTATACTCGAAGTAGACGATTTTTCAAAGTCATACAGTCACAGAAACTCGTTTCTGAAAAAGTTTAGTTGAAAAATCGTCAATAATTACTAGCACGATAAAAAGAAACACTTGCAGAACAAAACAGGCAAGCAGAACGAAAATCTTTCGCTCACACAGCTAACAAATTCGTTTAAATGGAAACGGAGAAATAAAAAATGGATAATCCGAAAAAAAAAGTGGATTTCTTCGATAAATTTTGATAATTCGAACGAATATTTAATTCGAATAACGATCCGCAGCATCCCTTGAAAATATGGATGGCAAGCGAAATTCTAAACAGCCCGAGATTACCCATCGTAAAATATTCCTCCATATTTCGAATCACACCCTGTACATAACAGTATATCACGTTTCCGGGTTATCGTCCCTTCTCTACCGATAAATGGAGTCTACATTTTGAGGGAGGCAGATCGAGAAGTTCTCCATACACAGCGGACCCTTCGTCCGTGGATATTAGCATTTTAAAAGAATTCTCACACCACGAGCCAAGTGGAGAAGACACCTTGAGAAATTGGAGGTTCGAGGGTCCGAGCTTTACGCGAATTCATCGTTTGCGCCAGCGCCGATTTTCTCCTCGCCATTACTCTTTTTTTCTTCTCCTCCTCTCTGCGCACGCGCGTTTGACTCTAACTCGCTGGCGTCTCACCAGGCGGCACTTCCGCTGTTCCTCCCGACGAAAGCTCGACGGAATAAATCTTTCGGGATTAATTTCAACAAATTTCTCTTTCTTTTTAATTTCTCTTTATCTCGTGTATTATTCGTTTTGTCATGAAAAATAAATGTTTTTTTGTGCTAAATAATTGATTTATCGTAGATTTGCTTGTTAAATTTGCTTTAATTCGATCGGATTCTCTCGTGGTCGGATTACGTTTATTTTCTTCGACGATCGAACGTAAATTTGTAATTGGAAAATCGCCGACTCATCTCGGACGTGAACGAGCTTTAATGCGGTTACGTTTAATCGATGAAAGCTCAACGGGGATCTTATTAATAAAACTCTGAAATGTATTTTCGGAATTCGCGAGATTTTTGCATATAATACGTACCCCGTTGCACATATATCTATGTACAGTACAAGTATATATATTCACTAGGCCGCTGCTTCGTATCCTTTTTATTCGTACCAGGTGAAAACGCACCTGTTGATCCTTCGCTCTGTGCTCACCCCCGCGCGACACACGTTACATATTCTTTCGCGAGTAATTCACCACCGACACATGACACGTCCAACAAGCCCTTCAACGTCAATTTTCCACAAGAATTTGCGCCAGTTTCAAGACGCTCGAATTACGCAACGACACCCTGAGTTTTTTGCTTTCGAGCGAAATAACGGTGAAGCGGATGCGTTTTAAGGTTGAATTTTCCGATCAATTTTCTGACGTACGTTCGTGGAGTTTTAACGATGGAAATTTCAAAATCACAGTTTTCGTATGCTTTGAAATTGATTTTCTTTCATATTTGATGACTTTTGTTCTCGATCAATTTCACACGAGAGCGAAAAAATTCGACGTTCCTTTTGCTCGACTGCCGAAATAATAATCCGATCAAAGAGAGAGGGAGAGAAAGCAAATTTGGAACTCATGCTCGACGATAGTTCGATAAAACACGTATAACGTTCGAGACTTTCTCCGTATCATGTCTTATTGGAATGGGAAAATAAAAGTCCTGTCAGGCATCCCGAAAACTTCCTCCCGGTCGCCCCTCTTTCCCCTTAGCGTCGCACGTATGACGGGGATGTGATATACGAAAAGTGTAACGTCAGCACAGATTAATGGGCTGCTCCGCTATGAAAACGCGGAGGGCGGAAATAAAAGGGATGAAGCACTGACGGGAGCTACGCGAAATGACACGTAACCAGCTGGAGAAGGATCAGAATGAGGACAGATGGATGTACTATATAACTTCGATCTAGATCACGTGCTTTATGTGGATACGGGAATGGTTATACCATGTCTATTACCTCATCTTCCATCTTTCTGTAAGACCGCGCACGGATCCGTTTCGCGTTCGATATGAATAGGTCCATCAACTTTGGGTCAATTACTAGGGATGGGTAATTTAATCCGTTAAAATCTGGTAACTGTCAAATTCAAGCAAAAAGAAAACATACGCGCGCATCGGAAAGCAAACGGAATATTGCCACGAAATTCATTCTTTTTTCACCGTTCGTAAAAAACGATCGCTCCTATTCGCCAGCGACCACTTTTCTGGACCAATAGCGTACCATATGATTGAAAAAAATTAATTTGACTAGCAGCGGAAATTATGAATTTTTTTTCTCTTTCCGCTGATCGCGAGACGCCTGTTTTTGATTTTGAGAAAATGAAATTTCAATGAGAAAATTGGGAAAAATAGTACCCGTTTGATTCGGTTTTTTTGAAAATCAGCATTGATAGTTTTTGTAATCGGCGGAAAAAAATACATCGATGTAGACTGTTTGATCGAATTTTAAAAATTGAAAATTTTTCGCCATTTTTTGCCAAACTGGTTTGAGTCGCTCGAATGCTCGCCATGTTTTTCCTGATTGAGGTAGACGCTCCGACTTGTGCTCATTTTTTGGGCAATAGTTGAAGCTTCAAAATGCCGTTTGGTTCGTGTAGATATGTTGATTTCTCGATTTTTGGCAGATTTTCAAAGGAGGACCATCGATTTTCGCCAATTTTCCCATACATACCCCTTTGCGTTTTTTTCGCGAATTTTCAACATCGATTTTGAGGGTGAAGCAATCGAGCTATCGACATTTAACTTTCACCATTTTTTAAGTCTACTCGAGGGCTTTTCAAAACACCCCCAAAAAATGTATGTAGCACAAATAGAAACGTAGTTATGGCCGTTTGAAATTTCGACTTTTCGACGATTCTGGAAAATTGGCCAAAAATGACGGAAATTTTTTTTTCAAATTTTCAATCGTTCAGGAGCTTAACCGATCGGAAATTTCCCGCTGATTGCGAAACACACCGACTTTTTCTCGAAAACTCGATATTTCAGTGAGAAAATAGTAATTAACTGATAAAATTCATACTGCGAGTGACAAAAATCCGATCATTGTGGTCGAAAAAAGTCGATGAGAAAAATGTTACTTCGCCAGAGCCTGGTTGAGATTTATTTTTCATTTCTAATTTTTTTTATTCAATCATCCATTTCGTAGAGACTTTCCGATAATCGTTAGGAAATTATAAACGCCTGAACTCACACGAATTACGATACATATCAGATGAACATGGTACAGATCGTGGACATTTAGTTTCGCATGAGCGGGAGGAGCACAGCTTCCTTAATCTTTCCGCGCCAGATAGAGCCTGGCAAAGGATCGCGAGATGATGAAAGAGAAAGAAAGAAAGCAAGAAAAACGAGCTAAATACGAGCGAGAAAACGAAAAGTCGATTGAGCGCGGTCATGCGTGCAAGCGAGCTTCCAAGCTGCGGAGCCCGTCAGCTCCTGAATCTTGTCTATTTATTGGTTCTTTCGCGAGCAATCTGGATGATTATTAGAAGAGACATTGCTCGAACGGTAAAACGCGAGACGGACTTCTCTGCCCTAAAACGTTGCTCCTTTTTTCGATCATCTTCCACGCGAGACCCGATTGGATTTTGCCCCGCGCGCTTTATCGTGGATGTTTTTCCGCCCGGCATTCCATTTATAGCGTCGCTCCCATCAATTTGCTACCACGTAGCATCCCCGTGCTCGGCGCATTTTTCGGCAAGCAAGATTTCGAGGGGTAGGCGATTCTTACGACCGTCCGAAATCGTTTTTTTCCACCTTGTTGGTCCACGGAATCCTTGGATTTATCATGAAACTGCCGGAAAGAATCAATCGACGAGAAAATGATTAAAAATGCGGACGTTCGACGAGTCGGACGGCGAAACGTTCAACGCTGCTGGAACTTTGAAACGATGCTTAAAAAAAAAGAAAATACGTGTGCGAGACTCGGATTAATCGAGCCATTTTTCCTCTTCACCTTGTGAATTAAGATCGTAAGATTTTCCTGCTTTTCCTCATTTTCTTGCGCATACTTTTCTTCCACTCGAGGCTGCTCGAGGCTGCTTGTATACGCAAAATTGTGTTCCCTCATGGAGCATTCAGAGTGAATTTCGAGTTTCCCTCTCGCGCGTTTCAGCGAGTCTCCAAAATGGAAAGGAAGTCCTGAATATCTTCCTTTTCCGTGTAATAAAAATGTTTCAAAATTGGCCGTTCCCGAATATATACATTGATCGTACTCGACGTTTTATTTGGTCTCGGCAAAGCGTTCGTTAAGAATTCAAAAAGCTGCTCCCTCCACGACGTTTCTTTGTTAGAAAGATTACACACACACACACACACACACACGCAGGTCCTGAATTGGCAAATGTCTATATGCGTTTGTTTGTGTGTTCGTGCGTGTATTTGCATGAAAAGACAAGACGAAAATTTACTTATGTACGTATATAGATTCGACTTTTGTAGCTGTAGCTCGCAGGAATTTCCCGAAATGAAATTGAGAAAGCTCGCGGGTATGCGGTGATTAAGGAGCGTGTATGTGTGTTTGTGTGCAAACGGCGTATTCCTCGGGGCATATTTATGCTTGGTTTCTACATATATATTTACCCTCGAAACGAGAGATGCAATCTCCGCCATTCTCGTTTTCCTCCGGTATATACGCATTCCCAATCGTTATTCCCAGTTGCGAAACTTCATTTGTGGAGAACACGTCGAAAGAGTGAAAGCCAGGCAGAGAGAGGAAGAGAGAGAGAGAGAGAGAGACGAAGAGGAAGAGAGAAAAAAAAATGATAGAAGGAACAAACTGGCGACGTACGTATATAACCCGCGTAAAGAAAATTCATGATCTCACGATTTTCAATATTCCGCTGAACAGTCTCGAAGCACTTTGAGACTCTCCCGTGGAAGGAAATAATTTCAATTTTTATTTTTTTCACCCCCGTTCCGCGGTCTTTGATTTTACGCCCGTGCTCTTTCGCGAATGAATTTTTGTTTTTCTCCACAAAGAGATGTCCGAGATGGAGAAATACATTAGAGCCGAAGGCATATAGCGCAGCGATAAAAAGAAGAGGAGAAGCGCGATGAAATCAAAGCGATTCAAAGCGGGGAAAAAAGGTTAAGTGGCCACATCTGACTGGCGGTTCGCTGAAGGAGTCCGAGTTCGGTCTGCTTCTTCGTAAACTATGGGGGAAAAATTGACCCAGTTTCTTTTTTCTCAAACGTACATGTATTTCGAGCTCAAGGAAAAAAAAAATTCAAACATATTAAAAAAAAAAACGATCCCCTGCCAGACGATTTTTTTTTGCGTTTTTCTGTATTTGTTCGCGTTCTTTTAATCGATTTCCATGGAATGCCTTTGCGTCAAAATCAAACGCGTGCTTTTTCCATCGCTCGTTTCTCAGCGGAATAAACATCGGAATTCATTGACTAAATTTTTCGATCGTCATGTCATCACTCGTCGTTGGCTAATTAATTTCATTCGACAAATCAGACGTCAGGAATTTTCGATAAATCCGAGTACCGCGATCGCGGGATTAGCGCACGTGATATTGCGAAGTTTCAGTTAATTCGAGCTGCGGTTTGTCTCGAAGACGTTAAAGAAACAAGTGATATTCGTAAGATTCCGTCGGGACCGCCCAATTGGTACCAATTTGGTATCAGGTGTCGCAAATTGGTACTGCAATATAAAAGAGGCGTCTTCCGGATTCTGGCAAAACCGTCTCCGCGATTCTTCCACAATTATACGTTCACATCTGGACCGCTACGTGTCTTTCACTTATTAAACTTCGCGGTGATACGCTGGCAGTTCAAATTTTCCTCCTCCGCAAAGACGAACAAGCAAACACGGCTGTCTAACCTTGTCAAAGATCCTCGATGTACACAACAATTTTTTAACATGCCGGTGAAAGATTTCTCGTATAGTCTTTCGTCAGGTCACGTGGCGCGATCTAAAGAAAAATAAAGTAATTTTCCCTCGTACTCTGACGAATAATCCGCGTGTAATGAACGTTAAATCCGTGTGTCAGCAGGGGAAAACGCATAACCCGAAGCGTTTCGTACTTCAGATTCATTCGCTTCTAGTTATAACGGGAAGAGACGAAGTTAAGGGTGAAAATATGTCTCCCTTTCATAATCCAACTCTCCCTCTCTCTCTCTCGAGGGTATAGTAGCAAGTGTAAACGAGGCCATTCCCACAGGGCGTGCAACCGGTTAGCCGGTTATTGTTCGGGGAACCTCTCGAGAGGAGCTTTTCGGAGGAAAATGTTCTGTCTGTATTGCTACCGGGCATTTCCGGCTTCTTAATGTAGAACAGTCCGGCTTAACACCCTGAGTATCCTGCGAAATACCCGCTAGTCTGTGCAATCTAACCGCATATATATACATACATATACATACACTTCTCCACCCTTTTCTGCGTATCCCCGGATACGGAAAAGAGAATTACCGCGTAACGCGCGGAGTTTCCCGCGCGAGAAATGTCTTCCGCTGCTTTTGCCAATGGACCAAAAGAGATATTCGCCGATGTAAGGTTGCCCAGGGAAAAAACCACCCCGGCTTTCACGGAAACGATCGTCGTCCGTCGCTACTTTCTCCACATGTTTTCGATGTACAATCGGCCAAAGTTACCCAGGAGCTTCGGCGAATGAGATATCACAAAAAGCGTCAAAGAACGCTCCGTGATCGACTGTCCTCCCCCGTAATATTTGGGTAATATACCCCCCCCCGTAGTATACTACGAATGCGAAAGACATTCTTTGTGTCTTTTTAAAAAAAAATAAATAAAAAAAACTTGAATAAAAAAAAAGTATTCCAGACCGAGACGCTGATTCGTTTACTAGTTCGTCATTTGTTTGGGCGGCGATAAGAGGTAAACTACCCCTCGTATGTTGCAGACGCTCCGCACGGGACTTACCTGCTGATAGACGGTCGACGACTGGATCCCGGTAATCAATTTGTTCCTGTTAAGGAGGGCTCGGATTTGACGCTAGAGTGCGCCGCCGAGGGTGGAAACCCGGCACCGATTCTAACCTGGGGCATGACACTGTCACAAGCCACGTTGGACGGTCCGGAGCAACCACCGGACAATCTTACTGTTGTACCATCACCGCAGAACGGTCGCAGCGGAGCTCATCTCAAGGTGTTGCGGGGTCACCACAACGCCACCATCACGTGCACCGCACGCCATATTACTCTGCCGATACCGATGAATGCCAGTATATTGCTCGACGTTCAATGTAAGTCCCGGAACATGTATTATAACAAAAAAGCACGCGTTATTAATTTACATCAAGTGACTGCGAAATTTCGGAATGCAAAGAAACGTAACTCGACGAAAAACATATTTCGACGTAGCGATATTTGTACACTCGAGATATTTTGGGATAAATATATCCGATATGCAAATTCGTTGATTTTGAGAACGAAGAACAGAGTCATTGTTCCTCGGTGACTTATCGCGAAATTCTCCGGTAAAGTGACTACGGAGGGTTGACCACCATCACGTGCACCGCACGCCATATTACTCTGCCGATACCGATGAATGCCAGTATATTACTCGACGTTCAATGTAAGTCCCGGAACATATATTGTAACAGAAAAAGCACGCGATATTAATTTACATCAAGTGACTGCGAAACCTCGGAATACAAAGAAACGTAACTCGACGAAAAACATATTTCGACGTAGCGATATTTGTACACTCGAGATATTTTGGGATAAATATATCCGATATGCAAATTCGTTGATTTTGAGAACGAAGAACAGAGTCATTGTTCCTCGGTGACTAATCGCGAAATTCTCCGGTAAAGTGACTACGGAGGGTTGACCACCATCACGTGCACCGCACGCCATATTACTCTGCCGATACCGATGAATGCCAGTATATTACTCGACGTTCAATGTAAGTCCCGGAACATATATTGTAACAGAAAAAGCACGCGATATTAATTTACATCAAGTGACTGCGAAACCTCGGAATACAAAGAAACGTAACTCGACGAAAAACATATTTCGACGTAGCGATATTTGTACACTCGAGATATTTTGGGATAAATATATCCGATATGCAAATTCGTTGATTTTGAGAACGAAGATCAGAGTCGTTGTTCCTCGGTGACCTATCGCGAAATTCTCCGGTATAGTGACTACGGAGGGTTGACCACCATCACGTGCACCGCACGCCATATTACTCTGCCGATACCGATGAATGCCAGTATATTACTCGACGTTCAATGTAAGTCCCGGAACATATATTATAACAAAAAAAGCACGCGATATTAATTTACATCCAGTGACTGCGAAATCTCGGAATGCAAAGAAACGTAACTCGACGAAAAACATATTTGGACGTAGCGATATTTGTACACTCGAGATATTTTGGGATAAATATATCCGATATGCAAATTCGTTGGTTTGAGAACGAAGAACAGAGTCATTGTTCCTCGGTGACCTATCGCGAAATTCTCCGGTAAAGTGACTACGGAGGGTTGATTAATAAAGAGCAGAGCCGCTTGTGCGTCAACGTTGTTGGAGGTCAAAAAGATCGTTAATTGGAAAAATCTTGAAAGATCCACCGCCGTAATTATCTTTTCTCATCTTGGAGGAATCAATTAACTGATAACTTTGCTCGCTATTGCCAACTCCTTTAATTGCATTTCTTTTTTTCATTCGGTAAGTTTGTTCTACTTTTTTTTACGAATTATCCGACAACGGGGAAAGAAATAGTCCGAAAACGCGGCGAATCAAGTTTGACCTCGTTTATTTCGATGTTTAAAAATGAACGAAAAAGGAAGTGAAGAATTTGTCTTAATTTTCGTGACGCTCGTTTGGTACTCGGGTCACCCGACGATCCGTCATTCTATGCTAATTTCCCGCGTTAACATGACGCGAACGCTTCTCCCAAACTATCAAAATTTACTGTTGACGAAACGTACAGACTGTACTTTGATATTAAGTACTCGAAAGCGTTGGAGAGCTTTCGTTGAAAGTTTCGCGCCGAAAGCTACTCGACACATCGGCTCACAACAGCCTGTGCTGCACGTTTGTGCCTCGATGCGGGAGCTCGCACTTGTATCGCGTATTCGCGTAATTTTGCAACATTAATTAGTTGCACTCGATTCCCACGTGGACCACCATGTCTAATACACACAGAGAGGAAATTAGATTTTCCGTGATGAAGTTGTCTCGCGCGCCCGGATATAGAGCGTTCAGGTTTGCTCAAAGAGGGCGCGGCGGTATATTATTCCAGGTTTCGCGTCACATGTCCCCGTAACGTACAATCGTTTGCGATCTCCCGCGCGTGACTGTGCATACATTTATTTTTCAATTAAACAAACAGGCGAGATAAACTCGAATTTCCTCGATTTTCATCCGTTTTCGATAGTCCCGCAAAGTCGGATACCTCAAAACCGACGGACGATGATAAAAAAAATGCCAGAGTACCTTTATTCTCAGAAATCGTACCCAACGTAATTGTACCTTGTTAACATCAATTTCCGGTACCCGATGTATACATAAATATTCCATGCAAACTGGAGCAACGTGAGAAACTTTTCCTCCGTAAATTTTCATTTTTTTCCCCTCGGCGCAAGGCGCAAGTGGAAAGTCTCGATAATTTATAGCCGCACCGCGCTAACCCCGTCGCTTCTTACGGCCGAACCCCGTTGGAAAGAAAAGCCTCAGGAACGATGTATTTTTCGGAGAATTTTAATATCACCTCGACTGGTCCGTACAGCTGGTTACATTAATTCACCCGGTAATTAACGAATGAACCCTGCGTGAAAGGCACAATTTTTCAAGGAAGCTGCGATTTGATCCGAGAACGGTGGAGACACGAGAAGCTCGCACGTTCAAAATGACTCTGCGGTGCTGCTCTCTCCCGTTGTTACCGTACGAGCCTGGGATATAAATTTAATTAATTCCGGATAACCGTGTTGAAGGTGCAATTCCGTTAAGTAACTCACGACTCCCGTACGCCGGCGATCTTTCGCCAGCGTGTACCCGCGAGCTGTATTATGCGATGTAGTTTATTTTCTTCTCACCGTCCTCCCTGTGGTGGCTCGGAGAGTGTGGAAAAGCGGGGGGGGGGGTTGTCTCCTCCGCCTCCACCAAAGTTATACTTTCCCCTGGCTGTCGAGGTCTGGAAACACTGGCAAAGTCTCTTCTATTCTTCGCGCGCTCCAAGGCAATGCCGGGAGTTTCGAGCCTCGAGTCTTCAGGGAAAACTTCCCAGCGTTGGGATTAACTCTTGAACGAACAAAAACACCAACTAGGAACGCAATGGGAGGGAACGCAGGAAGGGGAGGGTGCGGTACTCGGGGTTGCTCTTCCTACCCTCCCGTACGCCTTCTCAGGGCTTTCCGGGGTACATTTTTTATCCTTTCATCAAGCCAAATATATAGACCCACACACGCGACATAAATACACTTGTGTCAGACGCTGACGGAGTAATATACGAAGACATTGAATCCGCCCTCGTTGATCCCACGGTAATCACGCGATTTTAATTAATAACCCACGAATCTTTCGGACGAAAATTGAGATGAGAATCCGTTTCCCGGAATAGAGACTTTGCGCCTGATTCACTCCCCGATGTGAGGACGACAATTCCGACGACATTTCTCCGAATAAAAATATTTTTGAAAATATCAATGATCATGAAACTTTGAAAAATTCCGTAGACTCGTAGGACGTTTTCTCGTGGATGATATTGCGTCGCGTCGATGTAGTTGACACGTTGATGGCACAATAATATCGACGGTTTTATTCCCCCGCAGTCAATCGCGAGCTCTCGAATATCGGGGATGTTGACCCGCACCCCGAGTATAAAAAGTGCCTTCGATCATTCCGATATTCGTCGAAGGTATGTTTCACACTTGGATAATTTGTTTTGCGATTGTCCAATTGCGATAACGACGGATTCCCGATGGAGAGAGAGGTCACGCGGAGTGTTATTGCGTCGATATTGGAAAATGGCGTTCGTTCTTCCTTTCTTCGCTTTTCGCAAACGTGATATGTGCATACAGAGGGGTTACAGTGACGTGGAGTGGAATAGCGAGGAGGAGAAGAAGAAAAACCAGAGTCGAATACGTTGTATACCCAAAAACCTGCTTTGTCGGAGAAGCGTGGCTTTTTTTCTCTCTCTCGATGCCCGTTTATCCGATGGAGATTCGCGGAGACTTTTTTTCTTCCATCGCGCTAATAGGTTTTTAACGATTCCCGATTCGAACGACGGAAGAGGCTGGAACTCTCCGTTGGAAAACTCGCAATGATGCCTGACGGGGCAATTGAGTCGCTTTCGCAAGGGAGAACGGAAATTCACACGAACGGTAGGAATGATTGGGAGGCTGGTGGGTCGATGCTGGGAAAAGGGCGAAGGGAGATAGAAGGGGAAAAGCTTTTCGAGGAGTTGCCGCAAACACTTATTGATCACGACCAAAGTATCTACGGGGAGGTCGAGAGGTGAATTTCAAACTTCCCACGTCGAGCCAAACGGAAAAAAAAAACGTATCAATCCGAATGTATTCATGTTGGATTGATCCGGCGATAGGCTGGCGAAATACGTGCCCCAAATGCGAATTTCGTTCTTTTTTCTCCCCTTCACTTTGATAATAACGTTCTTGATACGTTATTTCGTCATTTTGATTCGGGGGCAAAAAAGTTGATGAAATTCGCGCGAAGAGCACTGTGCGTAGGCGAAACTGCTACTTTCGCCCTCGTGGAATTCTCGGAGAATGTACACGTGGCTGTGTTCCTCATCCGACAACGTTGTCCGCAGAAAAGCCAGCGAATTTTCGTACTGGAATTAATTTATCCGAACGAAATAATGTAATATAAAACAGCCCGCGTTATCTGGCTCACTGAACCGACAGTTTCTCAAACAAAATACCCGCTCAAAAAGCAACAGGTCGTTGATTATGGCCCTCGCGACCGGAATACATAAATTTAATTATCTTCCCGCAATGACGCGCGTGCAGCTTCGATGATGAAAGTATCGTCGTCAATTACGCCGACTGTGCCTTCGACGGAGACGCGACATTCGCGAGAACGTTCAGCGGCGCCAATTGATCGTTCCATCCTCGTAAATATACGCGAGGACTGTGCGCAAGTATTTATTCTTGAAATTCCATCGGTACGAACGTTGAAAAAAAAAAAATGCGATCGCCCAGTGCCTTTTTCTTGCTGTACGAGATTCCCATGGTGACCTTTGAAATTTCCTCTTCATTTAACCGCGCGAGAACAAAGCCCCTTCTTGAACTCGCCGATGTTAACCGGGATTTCTTTGTCTCGGGAGGCTCCTCCGTACCGCAAGATATTTCCGTGAACCGTAACGCGGAATCCCTCTGACTTCCGCGTTTGAACGAGCCCCGGCAAAGTCCCTGGCAAGCCCGTTGCGAGAACTCGCGATGTTACGAGAGTCTCTTGAATAACTCGGGTTGTCTTGTATGCGAAACCAAGCGGCTCGTCAATGTCACCTACCGACAATTGGTTCGCCTGTACTTGGATGGAAAAGCAGGGCTTTTCCATCCAGGTTTCGCGAGAAGAAGCTTCGTCGTATGACAATGCACGAGTACAGACATATATACCCATCGCGAGAGCGCCTTGCGAGAAGAACGATGGAAATGACGGCGGCTTGAGTCACCAAAGGCATTACGAAACCCGCCAAACGTCACAGACGCCAACAAAGGGGGCAGCCCTAGCAGCTTCGACCGAGACCTTGCCTGCTTCATGATTTTTCTCTTGGTAAATGAATCACTTTCCAAATAGAACATTCATCTCCAGCGGTAACCCCAATTGTAATGACCAATCGAACCATCATCGTTCAACGAATGACACTGATGAGGCTCAAGTGCCGTGAAGCGGCCGTCAAACGAACGGGGCTCGACGTTGCAGCATTTACCAATACACCAGTCGTTGCATGCACCAAATTCATCCGTGTATAATATAAGACATATACATACGTGTGCATATATATATATATATAGATATATGTGTGCATATATATTGCGACATAAGGTTCCAACAGCGAGTGAGGGACGAAGGTGCCTGTTTCACCGCATTCACGTCGTGTTCGGGCTTGTACCCTCGATCAATCATAGTCAAGTTAACACGGTGACGTGGATTCGTGCAGATACCGCGAAGGAGAAGATTCCTTCCCTCCTCTAGCTTTCTCCAGTTCTCTTTCGCTCAACCTCCCGCTCAATCTCCCTTCGGCCATTGCTTGCCAACTAATATGTATCAGAAAAGAAGAGTTTAACACTTTGCCTGCCTGCTGAAAGGCTGAAGATGGAGGCAATATCATATCGAGAGTAGAGCCTTCGCGAGGCGCGCGAGACGACAGGAAAGAGCGGTAAACACGGTGACGTAACTCGACGTAAGATCGAAGATGTCGAAGGAACGCGAAACTTGCGGGCGTATCTTCGATTTCGTCGTCTCACTTTGGAACATGCGCAACTTTTGACGTTCTTTCAAGCACGTTCATTGACTCGACATCGAACGCCGCGACCCCTCTCGCTTCTCGTATCCACCCGTTACCGCGACAGGTTCCCGCAAAGTTGGCTCAAAGTAATGGACGGAATAACGGGGGTGAATGATACAACATGGCTGCTGCTGGATGCTGGATATATTCCTCAAGCCGTGGGATAAAAATGAGGGCGGAAATAAGAACGCGTTCTATACAGCAGACGGGTTCTCACGACGTACTCGTTAAAAACAAGTTATTCCGCTGCATCAACACCATTGAGGAGTATAATCCACTCATGGCGCTTGTCGAGAATTTACCCAAGTTTGTCCTCGCGTTTCGTTGAAACATTTCTCAGCCGAGGAAGGTTTTGGGTGTGTCGGAGTTGAACGATTTTCCGTCGAACAACTTGAAATGCGCTGTATAAATCGTATCCCACGAGTTTCACATGTGTTTGAGGATATTGCTGACTAGCTCGTCGGGCTTTCTCTACTTTTCACAAACGCCCAATGAATTACACGGAATCGGACATGTTTTTGGGACAAGCTCAATCGAGCTGCGTTGGCACAATTGCCCTCTAACAAATGGTTCGCTGGTAACGAAGAGGGTCTGAGGAAGACAGCGGGTTCAGCGGGATCTGGAAAAGAGGAATAAGAGGACAAAAAGGGACGAAGGGTATGAGAACGAGAGAGAGAAAGAAAGTTTCGTGGCATGAGTTTGCCGATCACGTCAAGGCTCCTTTCCTCGAAAACTTGTCGGTATGTACGTGCCATTTCTCGGCGAACTCGGGCCCGGAACTCGTAATTGATTTACAAGCTTCGCATCGCGATAGAGCGTGAACCAGAGGCGTTGAAGCGAGGAGCATGATTACGGCAGGTCCGAAGAGCTGCCTAGAAAACGAACGAGCTGAATCGAGCCGCGAGTTGAACAGCCCGCGAACTGGAGCGGGCGCTTTTTTTTCTTCTTTTTTCCAACGAAAACCTTCGAGAGCCAACCGTCCTGACGTCACACATGCCCCAGTCTTGGTTCCGGCTAACCGCGACGACAGCCGATTATCCCCGTCAAAAATTGATTGCATTTTGATGATAGCTTCGCTCATTAGGGGGAAAGAAGATTTGGGAAGTAATGACAGTGCGAGTCTGACCCCTGGCGAAAAAACGGCCTCCTTGTCCAAATGAACCTGCGTGACCTTCCAGCGACCTCTACCGTGTTTTCGCGAAATCTTACGCTGTATCGTCGGCTCACATGCGTATCTGGGTCACTCTCACCCTCTCTGCCTTTCTCATTCATTTCGCGAGCTTTTTCAACCCCCCCCCCCCTCCGCGTCTCTTTTCCCCTGACTCTTGCGCTTGCATGCACGCGTACCCACTCTGTTTGCCGTTTCGCGCGAATGAGAAATTCTACCTCGTCTCCGCGGAATTACTTCCTGTAATCTTTCTCGAGGAAAAGTTATTCGTATACTTTGGCGCGCCCTCTGGTATGCGGAACGAGCATTGTGCACCGTACCACGTTATAAGGTGATCCCGACGTTGGGTCGGGTATTCGCTCTTCAGCAGGACCTCTGGCGGGTAAAGGGTTGTAGCTTCGAGGCACGGGGCCGACGGAAAAGTCGTCCTAATGGTCGGAAAGGCTCGACGAAGGGAGAAGGGCGCGAGGGTAAACGGCGGGTGGCACGACGTAGAGGGGCGGAGAGGAGGGAGCGGCGGAGACAAGTTGGACAGCCGGCTCCGGGTCTCTGCGTACTCTCGCGAGATATTCGCTGGTGGAACGGGCCAGGGTGGGTTGCTCTTTGCTATACGGATAAAGGAGGATTTGCAGAGGTTGTCTCCGGGCCAAAAGAGGCCAATACCCGCCAACCCATCCTCGTTTCCTCCCGCTCATCCGAGAATAAACGAAGCACACACCGTCTCACTCCTTGGCCCGCTCGTGCTTCTTCATCCGCCGTGTGTTCTTCTTCTTCTTTTTTTTCCCTTCTTTTTTTGCCTCAACTCTAACATCGACTTGCTGGCTCTCCGGGTGACTTCTCGGAGCTGGCTGGCAAAGTGCAAGCAAAATCTTCGAGGTTACAATTCATGAGAGTGTCTTTTTTTCCGTCCCTCTCTCTCTCTCTCTCTCTCTTTCTCTCATTCCGCAAGTCCAAGTGTGGCCGCACTCTCATTTGCGAACTCTCGAAACTACACGGTAAAGAGGAGTCTTTCGAGTCACTGCCAAAAACATCAGACGATGCGCCCGAAACTTCCGACAAGTGTATGTAGACGCTTCACCCCTCGTTTCGTCCGTTCGACCGAACTTTCCAGTCGTTTTACGTCCCGTAGGGCGCTGCGCAGGGGGAAAAATCATTTTATATTTATAGCCGTGCTGGGATCGGTTTAGCTAGAAGCTGCGGGAGTGATATTCGCGAGTATTTACCGACTCATACCCCCTCGAGGAATGATCTTTTCTTTTTTTCATACATCGACGAATTTCTCTTTTCCTCGCACCCTCGGGTGAAAATCCAACAGCCGAGAGCAGCAGCTCTTCCATCGATTCCACTTTTCAGTGCCACTCGTTTTGTCCCCTTGAGTTCGGCACCATTTTGTTTCTTTCGTTTTTACGAACAAAGGGCAGATTAATCCGTAGGTTTTCGTGTGGCACCCAAAGTTCATTTACCAAATTGTAGCAGATTTCTACGTAACGAAACAAATATATATCTGTAGACGTACATGCCATATATGTGTGTGTGTGTGCGCCCTTTCGTCCTGTCGTAATAGGTCGTGCCGTTTACCGAGCTTCGAATGCTCTTCTCTTTTTTCTTTTCTTCCACCGTCGTTGGATATAGTTATAAGAAGCTCTCCACAACGGTCCTGGCCAATGAGGCAACAAACAACCTCCTTTATCGCACCACAAACTCTCGTCTCTCGGCTCTTTTCTTCTCCCCTTCCTTTTTCATTTCTTTCTCTCCTTCCGTGTCCGTTGTTCATACCCTTTTATTTTCCTATAGCTACCCCTTTCGCCACCCACTGAATCCCACCTATTTTCCGTGTCTCCGAGCATTCCGCAGACTCCATTGTCTGTCGTTCGGGAAAGAGAAAGAGAGAGAGAAAGAGAGAGAGAGAGAGAGAGAGAGAGAGAGGAATCCTCGGTACGAACCTGCCAGTATGGAACAGCGTCCTTCCAATCTCGCTCAGTTTCATTTTGTTGATTTATCCACCGTTAGCCGGAATATTTGCCTCTACACCTGGGACTCGTGTTTACGCTTATTCCAGTTTATCATGCGCGATAAAGTATCGACATCGCAATATATACGGTATATTTCCTTTCCAAGCGAAGCAACATTTGTTTTGTTGATTTTGTTGAATGTTCGACTGATTAAAAAAAAATCATAAAAGCAAATAGACGATTTTGCAAAACGATGCCAACCCGGGATGCACAGAAGTCTTGCAAGGGTACCCCGAGGGGGGTCGCTGCATCGACCAGTGCGTCAGTGATCGCAAAATGAAGTAGATTTCAAGTTGTGTTTCAATGGTTGCGCGGGTCCCCTGGGTCATTCGAAAACTACGTAATTTCACGCAATTTCAAACGATTCGCCTAACCAAACATTGCACGAATACCGAAATCAGAATATTGACCAATATTCAATCGTTCTTCATCGTTTGAAAATCGAATTGCAGTACCGCATAATTGTACAGGGGGTTTTTTCAGCATCGAATAGCCATTTAAAGTTCATTACAAAAAAAGAAAACAATTTCCCGACGTGTTCGTTTTTTTGTCCTCGATCTCTGGGAAAACTGGACGTTGGAATGTCCAACTGAACAGACGGCCGCACGCTCTGGTTAGTGATTTTCGATTTGAAAATGGCGTCCTGAGTCCCAACGCAGCTACGAATTGTTCGTAGAGGGAGCTTCGGTCGTAGAAACGGGGATGAAATTCGCGGATTGTTGAATTTCGTCGATATTCTTATCGATCCATATCGTGCGTTTTCCCCCCCCCCCCTCAACCTCGTGAAAATATGAAGCTGATTCCGACGATGCTGGATAAAGTGGCGTATAACCTCGACGACGATGTTGTATCCTGTCGAACTCTTTTGAAGTTGTTGAAACTGTTATACAGGAGGGAAAACAATCGAGGCGAAGCAAAGTGGGGATCGCTTGAATCCTAAGGGCTCAGGGAAACAGGAACAAGCGATTCGAGAGCTCTGCTTTCAACCATTCATTCGCGTATCTCATCCATCCATCATTGACTCGCCCGACAGTTCTTCTGGGCGCTGCTAACCTCTTCTCTCTATTTTATCCTCGTTTTATTCTTTTTTTTTCAATTTCCGTCCTTACTCCTCTCGACTGTATCGCGCATTAAACGCGCACACATTGCTACAGACGTTCGCAATATGGTACAAGAGGTCATGTACCATTATCGACTTTTCACGTCTATTTGGACGATATGAAGAGTGCTCTTTGCTACGCAAAAACAATAGACTCTTCTCTCTGTCCGAGCAACGGGCAAGTTTTACCCCGCGCGATGTTCAAAAGACTCGGTACTTTGCATAGTTCTCGAGGCATCACGCGCGGTGTTTTCGGCCTTGGAAATATGGAAAAAAAATGAGGTGAAACTTCCGTTCTAATTTCGAAAACAGTCGCATTTCGAAATTTGCCGTTCGTTCGATGTTTTGCTCATTCGCTCGGAGTACTTGATAAACAAAAGTGCTGATAAATAATGTGCCTCCTTGAGGAAAAAAAATGAGAGGAATATTGAAAAAAATAAAAATAAAAATTCACTTCCGCTGTATGAATAATAATAATATCGTGTTGGGTTTTTCTTTTTCGTTATATCGCTCCTGGACACATTTCCAGCACGTGCAATTTTACGTCTGTCCGACCAACACTTTTTTTTCTCTTTGCGACGTACGCTGCCTCCAAAAATGGAGAAAAACGGATTTTTCGGGGCCGTCAGCGAGCAGCACCGTGAGGTTTTTGCCTCCGAAATTCACGTCGGTCTTTTCGTTATGCGTCGCGTAATATTATTTTTTTTTCCTCATCGCTGTTGCACGGTATTCAAATTCATGCTCAACACGAATTTCGAGTTGGCTCGCGAGAGGATTAGACGCAACCGAGTGTCCAGAAAACCTAGTGCGAGTGACACTTCGTTTAAACCTCCTGAATAATATTCTTTCATTTATTTTTCCTTTTTTTACTTCCATCCCGTCCACATGTCTAAGTATACGTATGAGAATTAAAGAATACATTAGTTTTTTACATTTACTCGAAAACAAGATGAAAAAACCGAATGTTCCTTTCGCACCGTTGCCGAACACTTGCACTCTGATTCACGCTCCATGAATGATCTTTCTTTTGTTTCTTTGCCGCAAAATATGCACATACAAATTGAGAAATAACAGTCCGTATCTCAGTTTGCACATATCTGCTTTACTTCTCTTCTCATTTTTCCTTTTTTTTTTTCAGAAACTTTTGTATTCACGATTTCCATTTATTCCGTGGTCTTTGATATTCCCCTTGTTCTCTTTGCACGCTCTTCAACTCGCGGGACATTTCCTCTCCGTATTGATAACCGATAATATCTGTTACTCGTTATTTCTGTACCAGCTCGACAAAAAGGAGTGTAGTTCCCCCGTTGTACACGGGAACAGGCAAAACGCAAAAGCACACGCAGGTACAATCACTTTTTTTCTTTTTCGACAAGTTTTTTTCCAAAGTGCGTTTTTTTTTCGCTATCAACGGAGTGTGATTCAAGGAGACACGAGTTTTTCGAAAATATTTCTTTGAAGACAAGAGTTTCATACAATTCCCGTGCAAAAATGAATGATTTTTGTTCTTCGACGTGAATAATATTTCGAGGATGTTGATTTTTTTTTTCCGAACAATGAATAATTCTCTTCAGTGGAGGAGTAATTGGCGTTGGCTTTTCAACGAATGCTCATCTTTATTGTGGACAAGTAGGTATTTTTTGTACCTCGAAGCTCTTCGAGATAAAAGCGCTCGGGTGCGGGAATGTGTTTTAATATCGCTTCGAGATAAAACCAATTGTCCGTTAGGTGACTCTATTTTCTCGGCTCGCGAAAGTACCGAAAAAGCACACGCAGGTACATTCGCTTTTTTCGACAAGTTTTATTCCAAAGTGGGGTTTTTTTTTCGCTATCAACGAAGTGTGATTCAAGGAGACACGAGTTTTTCGAAAATATTTCTTTGAGGACAAGAGTTTCATAAAATTCCCGTGCAAAAATGAATGATTTTTGTTCTTCGACGTGAATAATATTTCGAGGATGTTGATTTTTTTTTTCCGAACAATGAATAATTCTCTTCAGTGGAGGAGAAATTGGCGCTGGCGTTTCAACGAATGCTCATCTTTATTGTGGACAAGTAGGTATTTTTTGTACCTCGAAGCTCTTCGAGATAAAAGCGCTCGGGTGCGGGAATGTGTTTTAATATCGCTTCGAGATAAAACCAATTGTCCGTTAGGTGACTCTATTTTCTCGGCTCGTGAAAGTACGGAAAAAGCAGCACGCTCGAGGGAAAAATTCCGGCATATACGTATATACATAAGAGCACAATATACATATGTATGCAGTAAGAAAGTACGATGAGAAAATGACTCGAGTTTTTTTTCTCCTCCTTTCATATTTTTTTCTTCTTACTTTCGTACCGGCGAGACTCCACAAGTGTCGAGATGAAAAACTCTAATGTAGATTCGCATAAATATTCGATGAAGGAGCAAAAGAGTATCGAAAATTACCTCGAGCGCGTTTAGCCCGAGAATATTGCGCTTTCGCTTCACAAGCGAAAATTATGGCGTAGAATATGGGCCATTCTGATCGAAATCGATGGAGGAGAAGCATTTTCGAATTATTTTTCTTTTTCTTTTTTAAATCTCGCTCTCATTTCACAACTTTCACCGTCTTTTGAGATGGAACAAAAATTTCGGCTCTTTCGTTCGCTTTTCCTTTTGGCCTGTATTTTGAAAATTTGAGACAAGGATGGAATTGAAAAAATACCATCGGTTTGTTGTTCGGTTTATCGGAAAAACGTTGCGCTCGATCGAGAATCGAAAGGAGACAAAATCAATACATCGTTGTTCGAAATCCGTTTTATGCTACAGCCGTAAATTTCGAGTGACGATTATTTGAAACAAAAAAAATGGTTAAACCCCAATAACAAAGGCAGTCTCGTTGCTCGCACGTCCGCTATCCGCGTGCAATTTTCCATTGTGTTAAACGCAGCGATTTATATTTCACGGTGGATGAAAAATTGAATTATTGTACACAAAGTGAGGTGAAAATTTTTCGTCCCCTCTGTCGTATTGCGAGTACGTCCCATCACAAAAATTGTGATTACGCGTTCTCATCGACACTGTGGCTATTCGGCCTCGCGTTTTCTCTCGTCAGCGAAATTTTCCGCGTTTCGTTCGTCGCGCGCGATAAAATATTCTCACGGCCGATTCTCAAAATGAAGAAACTCCAGGAGAATTTCGCCATCGGTATTTTTAAACCAACGTCGAATACACTTTTTAAGTGTACTAGGGATTAGAGACCGGCTGCATTTTCGCGCTGCAGCGCTGCATCTCGAATTAAGTATAGACCCCTTCAGAACACATTATAATTCGGCATAAGTAGCAAATGGTGAAAAGCAGGAAATTTTTAGATTCACAAATGAAGTACAAATAATAATGATTAATAAATCATAAATAATCTTCATAGATTTTCATGGAGTTGTCGATCATTCCTCTCATCCGCCGATCGAACGCTGGACCGGAAGTTGTGCTGAAAAAACTGAAACTAAATTTCCGAAAACCGGAAATGAAGCAAATTGCTCAGAGTCGCTTCCTCTGCTCGTGGTTAAATTTTCATCGAGTTGTCGATCGTTCCTCTCGTTCGCCTATCTCACGCTGGACCGGAAGCTGCGCCACGAAAATTCTGAAACTAATTTTCCGAAAACCGGAATAGATGCAAATTGCTCAGAGTCGCTTCCTCTGCGCGTGGTTAAATTTTCATCGAGTTGTCGATCGTTCCTCTCGTTCGCCTATCTCACGCTGGACCGGAAGCTGCGCCACGAAAATTCTGAAACTAATTTTCCGAAAACCGGAATAGAAGCAACTTGCTCAGAGTCGTTTCCTCTGCGCATGGTTAATTTTTCATCGAGTTGTCGATCGTTCTTCTCATCCGCCGATCGAACGCTGGACCGGAAGTTGTGCTGAAAAAACTGAAACTAAATTTCCGAAAACCGGAAATGAAGCAAATTGCTCAGAGTCGCTTCCTCTGCGCGTGGTTTAATTTTCATGGAGTTGTCGATCGTTCCTCTCGTTCGCCTATCTCACGCTGGACCGGAAGCTGCGCTAACAAAATTCTGAAACTAATTTTCCGAAAACCGGAATAGATGCAAATTGCTCAGAGTCGCTTCCTCTGCGCGTGGTTAAATTTTCATCGAGTTGTCGATCGTTCCTCTCGTTCGCCTATCTCACGCTGGACCGGAAGCTGCGCCACGAAAATTCTGAAACTAATTTTCCGAAAACCGGAATAGAAGCAACTTGCTCAGAGTCGTTTCCTCTGCGCATGGTTAATTTTTCATCGAGTTGTCGATCGTTCTTCTCATCCGCCGATCGAACGCTGGACCGGAAGTTGTGCTGAAAAAACTGAAACTAATTTTCCGAAAACCGGAAATGAAGCAAATTGCTCAGAGTCGCTTCCTCTGCGCGTGGTTTAATTTTCATGGAGTTGTCGATCGTTCCTCTCGTTCGCCTATCTCACGCTGGACCGGAAGCTGCGCCACGAAAATTCTGAAACTAATTTTCCGAAAACCGAAATAGATGCAAATTGCTCAGAGTCGCTTCCTCTGCGCGTGGTTAAATTTTCATCGAGTTGTCGATCGTTCCTCTCGTTCGCCTATCTCACGCTGGACCGGAAGCTGCGCCACGAAAATTCTGAAACTAATTTTCCGAAAACCGGAATAGAAGCAACTTGCTCAGAGTCGTTTCCTCTGCGCGTGGTTAATTTTTCATCGAGTTGTCGATCGTTCTTCTCATCCGCCGATCGAACGCTGGACCGGAAGTTGTGCTGAAAAAACTGAAACTAAATTTCCGAAAACCGGAAATGAAGCAAATTGCTCAGAGTCGCTTCCTCTGCGCGTGGTTTAATTTTCATGGAGTTGTCGATCGTTCCTCTCGTTCGCCTATCTCACGCTGGACCGGAAGCTGCGCTAACAAAATTCTGAAACTAAATTTCCGAAAACCGGAATAGAAGCAAATTGCTCAGAGTCGCTTCCTCTGCGCGTGGTTAAATTTTCATCGAGTTGTCGATCGTTCCTCTCGTTCGCCTATCTCACGCTGCACCGGAAGCTGCGCCACGAAAATTCTGAAACTAATTTTCCGAAAACCGGAATAGATGCAAATTGCTCAGAGTCGCTTCCTCTGTGCGTGGTTAAATTTTCATCGAGTTGTTGATCGTTCCTCTCGTTCGCCTATCTCACGCTGGACCGGAAGCTGCGCCACGAAAATTCTGAAACTAATTTTCCGAAAACCGAAATAGATGCAAATTGCTCAGAGTCGCTTCCTCTGCGCGTGGTTAAATTTTCATCGAGTTGTCGATCGTTCCTCTCGTTCGCCTATCTCACGCTGGACCGGAAGCTGCGCCACGAAAATTCTGAAACTAATTTTCCGAAAACCGGAATAGATGCAAATTGCTCAGAGTCGCTTTCTCTGCGCGTGGTTAAATTTTCATCGAGTTGTCGATCGTTCCTCTCGTTCGCCTATCTCACGCTGGACCGGAAGCTGCACCACGAAAATTCTGAAACTAATTTTCCGAAAACCGGAATAGAAGCAACTTGCTCAGAGTCGTTTCCTCTGCGCGTGGTTAATTTTTCATCGAGTTGTCGATCGTTCTTCTCATCCGCCGATCGAACGCTGGACCGGAAGTTGTGCTGAAAAAACTGAAACTAAATTTCCGAAAACCGGAAATGAAGCAAATTGCTCAGAGTCGCTTCCTCTGCGCGTGGTTTAATTTTCATGGAGTTGTCGATCGTTCCTCTCGTTCGCCTATCTCACGCTGGACCGGAAGCTGCACCACGAAAATTCTGAAACTAATTTTCCGAAAACCGGAATAGAAGCAACTTGCTCAGAGTCGTTTCCTCTGCGCGTGGTTAATTTTTCATCGAGTTGTCGATCGTTCTTCTCATCCGCCGATCGAACGCTGGACCGGAAGTTGTGCTGAAAAAACTGAAACTAAATTTCCGAAAACCGGAAATGAAGCAAATTGCTCAGAGTCGCTTCCTCTGCGCGTGGTTTAATTTTCATGGAGTTGTCGATCGTTCCTCTCGTTCGCCTATCTCACGCTGGACCGGAAGCTGCGCTAACAAAATTCTGAAACTAAATTTCCGAAAACCGGAATAGAAGCAAATTGCTCAGAGTCGCTTCCTCTGCGCGTGGTTAAATTTTCATCGAGTTGTCGATCGTTCCTCTCGTTCGCCTATCTCACGCTGCACCGGAAGCTGCGCCACGAAAATTCTGAAACTAATTTTCCGAAAACCGGAATAGATGCAAATTGCTCAGAGTCGCTTCCTCTGTGCGTGGTTAAATTTTCATCGAGTTGTTGATCGTTCCTCTCGTTCGCCTATCTCACGCTGGACCGGAAGCTGCGCCACGAAAATTCTGAAACTAATTTTCCGAAAACCGAAATAGATGCAAATTGCTCAGAGTCGCTTCCTCTGCGCGTGGTTAAATTTTCATCGAGTTGTCGATCGTTCCTCTCGTTCGCCTATCTCACGCTGGACCGGAAGCTGCGCCACGAAAATTCTGAAACTAATTTTCCGAAAACCGGAATAGATGCAAATTGCTCAGAGTCGCTTTCTCTGCGCGTGGTTAAATTTTCATCGAGTTGTCGATCGTTCCTCTCGTTCGCCTATCTCACGCTGGACCGGAAGCTGCACCACGAAAATTCTGAAACTAATTTTCCGAAAACCGGAATAGAAGCAACTTGCTCAGAGTCGTTTCCTCTGCGCGTGGTTAATTTTTCATCGAGTTGTCGATCGTTCTTCTCATCCGCCGATCGAACGCTGGACCGGAAGTTGTGCTGAAAAAACTGAAACTAAATTTCCGAAAACCGGAAATGAAGCAAATTGCTCAGAGTCGCTTCCTCTGCGCGTGGTTTAATTTTCATGGAGTTGTCGATCGTTCCTCTCGTTCGCCTATCTCACGCTGGACCGGAAGCTGCGCTAACAAAATTCTGAAACTAAATTTCCGAAAACCGGAATAGAAGCAAATTGCTCAGAGTCGCTTCCTCTGCGCGTGGTTAAATTTTCATCGAGTTGTCGATCGTTCCTCTCGTTCGCCTATCTCACGCTGCACCGGAAGCTGCGCCACGAAAATTCTGAAACTAATTTTCCGAAAACCGGAATAGATGCAAATTGCTCAGAGTCGCTTCCTCTGTGCGTGGTTAAATTTTCATCGAGTTGTTGATCGTTCCTCTCGTTTGCCTATCTCACGCTGGACCGGAAGCTGCGCCACGAAAATTCTGAAACTAATTTTCCGAAAACCGAAATAGATGCAAATTGCTCAGAGTCGCTTCCTCTGCGCGTGGTTAAATTTTCATCGAGTTGTCGATCGTTCCTCTCGTTCGCCTATCTCACGCTGGACCGGAAGCTGCGCCACGAAAATTCTGAAACTAATTTTCCGAAAACCGGAATAGATGCAAATTGCTCAGAGTCGCTTTCTCTGCGCGTGGTTAAATTTTCATCGAGTTGTCGATCGTTCCTCTCGTTCGCCTATCTCACGCTGGACCGGAAGCTGCACCACGAAAATTCTGAAACTAATTTTCCGAAAACCGGAATAGAAGCAACTTGCTCAGAGTCGTTTCCTCTGCGCGTGGTTAATTTTTCATCGAGTTGTCGATCGTTCTTCTCATCCGCCGATCGAATGCTGGACCGGAAGTTGTGCTGAAAAAACTGAAACTAAATTTCCGAAAACCGGAAATGAAGCAAATTGCTCAGAGTCGCTTCCTCTGCGCGTGGTTTAATTTTCATGGAGTTGTCGATCGTTCCTCTCGTTCGCCTATCTCACGCTGGACCGGAAGCTGCGCTAACAAAATTCTGAAACTAAATTTCCGAAAACCGGAATAGAAGCAAATTGCTCAGAGTCGCTTCCTCTGCGCGTGGTTAAATTTTCATCGAGTTGTCGATCGTTCCTCTCCTTCGCCTATCTCACGCTGGACCGGAAGCTGCGCCACGAAAATTCTGAAACAAATTTTCCGAAAACCGGAATAGAAGCAACTTGCTCAGAGTCGTTTCCTCTGCGCATGGTTAATTTTTCATCGAGTTGTCGATCGTTCTTCTCATCCGCCGATCGAACGCTGGACCGGAAGTTGTGCTGAAAAAACTGAAACTAAATTTCCGAAAACCGGAAATGAAGCAAATTGCTCAGAGTCGCTTCCTCTGCGCGTGGTTTAATTTTCATGGAGTTGTCGATCGTTCCTCTCGTTCGCCTATCTCACGCTGGACCGGAAGCTGCGCTAACAAAATTCTGAAACTAAATTTCCGAAAACCGGAATAGAAGTAAATTGCTCAGAGTCGCTTCCTCTGCACGTGGTTAAATTTTCATGGAGTTGTCGATCGTTCCTCTCGTTCGCCGATCTCACGCTGGACCGGAAGCTGCGCTAACAAAATTCTCCTCATCAACTTTTTATTAGAAGGATTCGAATAAAAACGTTATTTATTCAGAACCCAGTATTAGCATTCTCGTCGGATTAAATGATATCCCCCCCCACCCACCCACCCACACACACACACACACACACACACACACACACACACACACACGCACACGCACACGCACACACGCGCACGCACACGCACACGCACACACACATATATATATACACATTTAATTATGGAACATGAATATAGGCGGAGCACCCTTAACGAGATATCGATCGAGTCGCATTGACAGCTGTCATGTCATTCATGAGACGATTCGATTTTTCCGCGTAGGCTGTCTCATTAATTTCACATGTCATTTTGGTTGGCTGACTGTGAAATAAATAAGAGGATGAAATTTACTCGAAATGCCAGACAGTTGGCTCGATAAAATATATACGAACCGCACGGAAAATCGAGGGTGAATTTGACCACCCTTTTTTTTTCTATACTCGGAAAGAAATATACATATAACGTATATTTTGCGACATCGATATACATATATATGTATTTAGGATATATATGGATATGTGTGTGAAGAAAAAACACAGATATGGCAGGTTGAACAATTCCAGTCGATTCTCAAACCATACGCTTTCGTTTATTATAGTCAAAGTTCTCATTAAGCGATCGAGGTCTGTGGGACACTTCTGTGTGTCTCATTGTTTCCTTTGTTTGGTGTTTACGCTGCCCAACGAATAGTCATAACAGGGCAATGCTATCACTGTATAGAAGCAACCCAGCTATTTCATGAAATCCACTAGGTGTTATAGAATACCGCCGCTACTGTAGCTTTCATTAAGCTCGCATTGTTTCCGTCGAGTCCCTGTCTCCGCAAGCACCCGCGCCCATTATTCCCTGGTGAATAACTTCATACGACGCTACGGGACGGAGAACGACGGAGAAACCGGTGGAGAAAGTGTCAGAGGGAGAGAGAGGCACGAAGAAAATCACGAGTTGAAATTTCATCCCCCAATTTATTCTCGTGACGACGGCAGACGTCATACATTTTCGAGCTCTTTTGTCATTCAAACGACAGCTATGAGATCATCTCTCGCTGTAGTACTTTTTGAGATTTGATATTTTTATTATTGTTATCATTATTTTTATTTTTTTTCACGAACTAGGATCTATAATTTCACGCTTTCCGTACTTTCTTTTCGCACTCGTTGCGGAAAGAAGCTCTCCGACTTTTGAAAATTCATGACGGAGAGGTTTTCGATTAAAAAAAGGTATCATATGCGGATTTTATACGTGGTTTTTGGGTTTTAAGGGTTTTGGGTTTCGGGTTTCGTAACGACCTCCGTATCTCCCGACGGAATATTTATTCACATTTTCGCGTGGCGACAGGCTGCTTTTTTTCCTCTCGATCTCTCACCGATTGCATCATCGCGTATTTATACGTCTGTGAAGGGTGCCCAATTAGTGGGTCATCCGATCGCTCGTTGGATCTCGTCGACGTGTTCATTAAGATCGTCCGATCGGGGAGGAGACGAATTACAGTGTTTTTGGCTTCCTTTATCTCGTTTTTTCCTCCCTTCTCAAGCAGAGTCTCGATCCGCGACACTCGGCACAAATTCCCATGTACAAAAATGTTTGAAAAATGTCTTTTTCCTTTCTTCCCGTCGAGAGTGTCGTAATTTCGAAAAATTGATGAAAAACATTCGATAGACACATGAGGAATATCGTCAATAAAGAAAAAGACGTTTGTCGCGCGTTTCGTTGGATCGCAACGATGCAAACTGAAAAAATCATTCGTAATTCGACGGAGATCGTCGGGGGTGATGCCCGTTTCCGTCAATTCCTCTGCAGCCTTTCGATATCTCTGTGTACCCTCCGTTGAATAAGAGGCAACGCGAGATTTATTAATTGATAGATCGATCGACAAACGATGATTGGTCGACCGACAGGCGAGTCTCCATCATTGTTCATTTTTCTTTTTTTCATGCCAATGTTTCAGATACTCCGTCGTTCGTTATAACGCGACTACCTGGCTTTGGAATACCGATAGTCGAGGGTATGTCCGTCAGTGTGAAATGTGAGGTGGACAGCAATCCGTCGAGTGCACCGATATGGCGGCGTGGTAAGTAACGCCGTTGGAGCTATAAATTTTACTCTCCATTTGCGCGCATTATATTTATATCGCATCGCGTATACACCGCGAAACTTTCGTGCCGATAATTCAAGGTTGTTTATCAACGACGAAACATGAAATGAAAAAAGAAAGAAAAGAAAAAACGAGCATTTTTTTCACATCGATTTTCGTCACACGGGATGTCCAAAGAAATCTTGATCATCTCCAGCTTCCGGTTGTCCCCGTCGTCACTTGGTCAATGCTTTTCGGTTGTTTTTTTTTTCTGCACTTATATCCCCTTTTTACCTTTCTCTCCGAGAATCCCGTGAATCGTTCGGGAAACGTCAATCAATTAAAAAAAAAAAAAAGAGTTCGAACAGGATTTCCGGCTGTTCGTCATACTCGATTCTCCTTCTGACACGCGCGTCCATCACGAACGAGACAATTTTCTACCATGGACCAGTGACACGCTTTAACGTCACTGTGCACACGTATAAATCGATAGTATCGTAAAAAAAAAAAGAGAAAAGAACGCGCAACGTCGATAGAGGTATTTACGCGCATTTTCGATGATGAAACAATTGCCGTTATTATTGAAAATATTGGAGCGGAAAATGACGTTTTTGAATGCCGCGAAAGAGAGAGAGAACAAAGGAGAAGAAAATAAATTCACGCGGTGGAAAAAAAGAATAAAATAACGAGAATTTTCGAGGGAAATAAGCGCGAACGGAGGTTTACGCTCGAGTGGAAAGACGCGGTGCATGTCCGTGATTTTATACTCGGGGGAAGAGGAAATTGCTATTGCCACGGCTTTGCTCTGACGGAAAAAGAGAAGCGAGCGTAAAAAGGCGATTTCGCGCACTTGTCACACGTTCATTTCGTACACAGAGGACGCGGTGGAGAGATAATACCGATGGAGACTTTGGTGAACCCGCTTTGTGTTCGGCGGACTACCCCCTTGTACGAAAAACATTAATTTGTACACTCTAAAAAACGGGCCGGTTCTCCGTTCGGGTGAAAATTCGTCGACTCCATTGGAAGAACCGTTTGCGCGCGAAAATCACGAAAAATTGTCGAAACACGCGAAGAAAAAAAATTCACCGTCGATTCGGCCGAAAAATATCATCTCTTGAAATAAAACGGATGTTCCCTGAGAAAGTCGTCAAAGTTGACAAATAAACTTGAACGACAAAAAATAAATCGATGGCAAATAAAATGAATGAATAACACGAATAAACGTTTTTA
This sequence comes from Heteropelma amictum, assembly GCA_959613375.1. NCBI lineage: Eukaryota > Metazoa > Arthropoda > Insecta > Hymenoptera > Ichneumonidae > Heteropelma > Heteropelma amictum. The sequence goes on along the minus strand of OY390722.1, from coordinate 24,220,703 downwards.
AAACTTTTTTTTCGGTACTTTACAACGTTAAAAATTTCGATCGCGCGGTGGAACGTCGAGAAATAGTGCAGATTTAACTTCCGCACGTCATACCGCGAAAAGTCAGAGGAAAAAGGAAAGTTGTACTTTCTAAAACTGCTCCGCTCTCTCGTTCTGTACGGACTCGGATCCAAATCCAAATCCCTCCTCCTGGTCGTTCGCGTGTTCATGCCGTGCCGGAGCAAACGAGGGATCTTCTGGACATGCATGACGTGAAAAAGAAGAAAAAAAGAGAAACTGAGCGAAAGAGAGAGAGAGAGAGAGAGAGAGAGAGAGAGAGAGAGAGAGAGAAGGACGATGAGTCGAAGAGAAAGTTGGAAAAGATTTTTCAGCTTTATATATCCAACCCCCTTTTCATTCCTCTCCGTCCCCGCAAACTACCCCGTTCCCTGTCCGCTGGTGACTCACCTTCTCCCACCCCTTTCCCAGCGGGTCTTCTCATTCCTCTTTGCCTCTGCATTCGCTCATCCGCGGCACATAAAACTTTGTTTCGAAGCTCGCGAAAGGGAATACGAAAGGCCAAAGCGTTCTTGCACATACACACGTGCATATACGGATATATATTCGCCAATAAAAAATATATATATGTAGCTGAAAAACAAACTACAACCGAAAAGCTCACGTTCAGACTGTGCACATTTTGTCCCACATTCTGCGGAGGAACTACCACGCGCGTAACTAAAGTCTCCTCCCCATGTTCCGAAAACCGACAGATGCGCGCACGATCCTCTTTCGCAGCCTCCTCTCTGCCTCTCTCGCGCTCGATCTCCACTCGATCTCTTTCCGTTTCTCTCGATCCCTCTCTGGTACAAGGCTGCTCCCGAATTCGACTGTTAAACCTCCAGACATCGCTTCTCCTTCTCCTCTTTTTCCCACGTATCAAAATGCCAGCGGATTGAAATTCCGTGTGGTGAAAAGTTTTTTTTCCTTCCACGTCCAGCAATGAAAAGCATGCCAACACCGCGAGGAAACTTTGGCTCGGGTTAAATTTCACATGCGACGAACGAATAAAGCCTATAATCTCGTTTTTTGACTCGAGATCTTTGCAATTTTTTTTTATTCCAACGATCCCTCGTAATCAACGTCAAATCGAAGTTTTAATCGCGTTCGAAATCGTTGCGGGTTCACGGTGCTGTTGGTCGATGTCTCTTTTTTTTTGTGGAATCCGCCCTGTTCTCGTTACAATGCAATTTTGCAAAACTGTAAGGCTCTCGGTGCAAATCGGATCGGGAGATGATTGTTGTGACGTTACAGACGACGAGCCACCGCCGGTCGAGCAGAGCGAGGGTGGCTGGCTGAATTTTACGAAAATAACACGCGCCGAGAGCGGATGGTACAAGTGCTTCACGCGACACACGCTGGGAAGCTTTTCCAGCATCGGATATTTTCTCAACGTTCGCTGTGAGTACATCTTTTTGTTACTCAATGTATCGCGTTATTTATTCCGCAACTGCGAAGCAAAGATTTTATTGATGATACGGAAATGACATATTGTAAAATGAATTATGGTAAGATTTCGAGTTACTTGTTTTCAATATTGCATGGAACTTTATGTTTTGACAGAATGGACGATCTTGGTATAGTAGAATATACCGGACCTATATTTACAAACTTGATTGTTCGAATGACCATACTCAGATATCATATGTGATCCAAAAAATAAGATTAAGTACCTCATGTTTTTATAGGATGCTGTTACTATACGAACATTTCTGTCACCTGTGTGAAACATATAATATTGTTGAAATATAGTAAGAAATACCATACACTTTTTTCAGTGTAAGCAGGACTTCCTGTTTGCAACAATTGAAGAAACACAGCGCTGAATTGATGCAGCCGACAATCGTGTGATTGTTCAATTTTCAATTATTCCCGATTCGTTTTTAATGATAGATTTGAATTGATAATTTTCAAAATTTCGAAAACCCCGTTTCCTCGCCAAATAGACGAGACACTGTTGAAAGGCCAAACGAGAGACGAGAAAATGACGAAAATTCATTTTCGTCCGTCGCCTTTCGTCTAATCACTCAACGTTCCGTTCTCCGATTCGCGTTTTCCCCAGCAGTTACAATCTGCTATCCCGTACAGCGCTCGTGCCTGATAATAGGAAACCACGATGATTTGTCAGGGGAGGAAACCGCCGAGCCACCCGGAAATTATCCTCAAACCCGCGTGGGAAAATTTGCAAATTTCCTCCTCTACCACATACGAACGGGGGATATCAAGCCGGAGAAGCTTGGTGTGACCTCGTTGCTTTCCTGACTATAACCTAGAATAGACGCAGAAATTATACGAAAGGGGCGCGTCGGATGCCTTGGCGAACGTGCAAACTTCCTGGTGTTCGTCGCGGCGTCTTAAGCCCTCGAGAAAATGAGGAATCAAAGATCGTCGGGGTATCACTTGATGAACGACATACACGATGAAATTCATTATTTTCTCTTCCTATGAAGCGAAAAACATCGGAGTAGCGTTGACGAATGTTTACCACTTTTTTTTTCGTCGTTAGCCAAGAATCGAGGCAAACTGACAGATTTGGCAGGATGGCCAAATCCGCACACACACACACACACACAGACACACCTCTTCATATTCGGAGGGTCATCAAACGTTGCTACGTTGTAAACGACACCCTAATAAGCTTTTCGGCAGTGTCTAATCTCCGAGCAATTTGGCTCCACCGAATGTGGCGTTTTACCAAAATCACCCCAACCCATTGTTGAGAATAATCGATCGCACGTATTAAGCATCGAGATGTTGCGTCCAAATTACCTTCTCGGTTAAAAGCGTGGGAGCCCCTTGTTATCTCGCCAAAAACATTAATGTACTTTCATGACCTTGCTTTTCACGGCTCCGCTGGACCACAAAAGTGTATTTCGCCCCAATCACATCGTTTTTAACAGGACGCCAATACTTTTTTTGCACAATTCAAAACAAAATCGATTCGTGACGTTTGTCGTTCGATCCAGCGACGTTAAGTCGACATTTTTCCGAAATCGTTACTTTCCGCTCGATGCCGTCGTGTTTCGAAAGCACGGCGACTCCTCTCGAATCCAAATCCGATCGGGATGCGGAGCTCTGAAAAATTTTCAATAAAATCTTCTCTCGATCCTCTCTCGCGGACCTGATTCCACTCAATTCCGTTTGTTTTCACGGAAATGTGTGGCTGGTCCATGGACGAGATGAAGCCGGAACACGGATGGCATTTCCCGTCGTGACTGCTGGATATAGCGTTCCCGCTTTCACCTCGTTTCGTACACTCCATTTCCTTCTCCCCCGCCGACTACCCGAGCTATCTCAAATGCCCCTTTCTGCAGTGACGTGTCTTTTTTTTTATCTCCTTTCTCTCCGTTCCATATTCTCGTTCTCTCTCCACTCGTGTCTTCTCTTCCTCTTTTCGTCTTTTATCCGATCCCATATACATGTATCTCGGTGGTGTACCTTCTTCCTTTTTCTTATTCCCAGACGCCGGAGGAAAAGATGGAAAAGTGGTTTGGTGAAAGACTCTTTCGTCACCCTCGCCCTCCCGCCCCTCTTTTTCTCCCGTATCATCAGTTTGCCAGAGTGTCAAAAACTTTAAACAGCCCTATAGGGATACACCGGTGTCGAGGTTGTCTGTTGCGGGTGCAGCGGTTTCCGCCTGCTTGTCGCCTCTCCGCGAAGAACCCGAAGAAACGGAAACTACAGCTTCCGTTTGACGAGATGAACAAAAAAAAAAAAGAAGAAACTACGACGCAGACCACGGCTCGTTACTAATTTTCCGTCAGTCTCAGCGGAAACGGTCGTCTGCGTTGAGGAAAAAAAAAAAAACGGATCCGAGACAAGAGATGAGGGATTGTAAAAAGGTTGAATTACGCAGCTCGGAGTACCGAGGTGTGTTTCGCTCGTTAATAACGTTCCGTTTTTTTTTTCTCGATTACCCGAGTCACTCGTCACATCCTCGACGATCCTCGTTTTTACCCACGTGTCGTTCGCAGTCTCATCTCGCGCAGCTTCTCGCGTGTCGCCGCTCGATGCTCGCCTCCGACGCTAATATCCGTATATACAGTCGCAAAAGAAAAAAAAAACGCAAAGTCCTCACGATCATCACCATTTTCCCTCGCGTACTTGCCACGAAAATTTCACGTTCATCCGGTACAAAGTTAACCGACTCCGTGAGTTTGGCGCTAATACCCTCTTTGCTGCATCCAACTTGGACGCGAAACTTTTACGGGAAGGAAGTGCGGAGGCAGGCGGGAGGACGTTCTTTTTTCGAAGGGCGAATAACTCGCGACGGTCGTCGAACGTAGCGGACGGCATTTGGGATTACGACAACTTTTGTTTGTGTATATGCAGTGTCGGCTCTTTGCGCCGGAGTGTGATCCGATATATGCCAAGTATATATATATATGTATTACATGGTTGTACATGGTTTGGAAATGAAAAGAATATATGTAGAAGGGAATCGCGGCGCGAGAAGGAGATGGAGAGAGTGGCGTCTGGGGAGGCTGAGAGGAAGAATGAATTCGGTCGTTGCTGAGAGTAGCGCGGCTTGCCAGGATTCGAAACTCAATCTGTAGTGTCAGTATATACAGCAACTGGAGTGGGCCACGAAGCCATCAGAGGGAACGGGATGTCGTCTGACTCTATTCGCGATATATATATATATATATATATAATACGAAAGGAAGTGCCGGTGGCTGTTGTACGAAACCGTCGTCGTGTTCCGCACTCAGCTACTATTTCGCGTGTTAAGGTGGAGGATGCCTCGAACAGGGACGAGCTAAAGTTTATCTTCGATACGTGCAAGTGATCCCGATGCCATTGAACAAGAGACGACCACGACTCGCGTCACGATACACACAGATGACGTCGCCATGGCACAAGTCGCGAAGCAACTTTCATAGATGAAATTCGCATCCTCTTTCTCTTTGTATAAACCACTATTCAGCGCTCTCCCTGATACATAGTAAATACATACATATATATCATTCTAGAGCATAAGGTTATTCCATCTATTCGCGAGGGTACTCATCGTTCCAATCACGTTCGTCAGTAATGACTCGGGACCGTCCCCGCCTCGCCAGGGTTCGATAGGGGCACGTTTTACCGGGTGGCACCGAGCTTCCATGAATTTCCCTCCTGGCGCACGTATAGCGATCCAAGTTCCCCGATAGGATAAATAAGCTGCGATAATATAGATATCGGGGCTCTTGGGTATGAAAAAAAATTCATCAGCCGACGAGCGAGAGACGAAAGTACGTCCAGCGTAAGACGCTCGAACCGGGGATTCCCAATTGCCGCCTGATCGTGTGCGAATGATCATGGATCTACGTGATATTAAGTAAACAACTGTCTGTCAGTTAATCCAGACATGGAGACCGAGGCGGAAGCTCTGAATGGCGAAGCGATGGACTCGCGAAAAATGGAGGTCCAAATTGGAGGTGCCGTTACGTTGGAATGCGACGGAGGATGCTGGGGACACGGTCCTGGCATGGATCCCGTCGGTGGACCCGGGTCGCTCACGCTTAATCGCGTTGTTTATCAGGACGCCGGAGAATATCGTTGCGTCGCGCCCGACAGAAGCATGCAGGACACTTGGCGAGCTCAGTTGCCCTACCAAGTCAAAGTCACGGGTGAGTTTTGCATTTTTCTTCATAATCTTTCACTCCTGGTCGATAATCTAATGTGTCTTTATTTGATATGTTTGACGATTGAGAGTGTACGTTGGGCCACGGTTGGAGATGAACTAAGGATTAGGACTACCGCTGATGAAGTGGAGGAAGTGTGAAGTGGAAGGGATGTCTTCGTGTGGTGTTGTTGGGACCATGGGATTGAGATGGTCGATGCTGAGCTGAGATATTGGAGGTGCTGACGTGTATGGGAACGAAATGATAACAGAATGAGGTGTAGGGTGTTATGTGGGAAAGAAGTGGTGAATTGCAGGGCCGTTGCAATAAGAACGAACGAAGCGTATTTCAATTCCTCCGCTGCTGACGGCTTCGTTACAAATACCCAATTCCCATCCAGTTTTGTCCAACAGAGCGAAATATATTTTGCCAATTTCGCGATCTCAATTAGTAAACAGAAACGTTATTTCTCCCAGTCCATATACCACCAACGAGCCGATCATCACAAATCCCTCTTTATTCGTGATTTTTGGATTGATAAAAAATACAAACTCGGGGTCAATTCGACTTACAGTAGCACTTGACGCCATAGCACGAAGCAGGAACGTGCGAGGGTGAGTTTTATCGCGGTGGTGGAAAACCACGTGATGTTTGCCGCTTCTACTCAAAGGTCGACGCATCCTCGACCTCAAGAGCGAAAAAAAAGAAGCAAGTGAAACTAGAAAAAACGCCCATAACGAAACGCACTCCGCCAACAGGCGTACGTGACTTTTCGAGATGTTTGCACTATTCGACAATGGAAAAACAACCGCACCGAGTTTTTCACTCTCCGTTACGGTGTGCGAGAACCGCGCATCGTCAAAAGCCACCTTGCAATTCGTCAATGAAAAACATTGCGACAGCTTTTTGCCTCTCTGACGATTTCACGCTTTAAAAAAGTATCGACCGCCGCATAAAGCGAGTAAATAAGACTGCGAGGAAACGAACCGCTGTTTCACCACTTGAAAAATATTTCGTCACTCCAATGTCCCTCGAGTAATACATTTTTTTTCTTGGGAAGGGGTTCCTCGGTGATTGCCAATTGTTCAGTGATTGGAAGGCCTCTCTCGTAGCCTCGCATCGTTATTATTCTCATCACGGGTGATTACTCCGGAAATTTGAACCGCACGACAGGCCAATTACACGGTTTGCCAGGCACACGTGTAATCCTACGATTCGAGCCTGAAAAATTCGATGCTTTTCCATCTCGCTCTCGCCCGAAACTTTTCATCGCGAATGCCCTCCGATCGCGACCGGCAATCGCAATCTCGTGATAAAACCGATGGAATGAGATGTGACTTCTTATCGTTGGGATACATTCGAGAAAAAAAAAAAAAGAAAAGTATATAAGAAAAAAGAAGACATCTCCGTCGTGGATGGGTTCGAGGCGACCCAAGGGGGATGGTCCGCCCCTTCCCCACTTACGTTTTGCCAATGGCTGCTCTTGGCGTTTGAGGCAGCAGCGGCGGTGGATGCGGTCGCAGCCTCCACGAGCGTTATCCGATTAGCCGACCGAGTAAGAAGTTCGCGATTGAAAGGAATAATCGATGGTGGGTTAGGTCGAGCGTGGGTGAAGATCGGTAAATCTCGCTTGGCGTATATACACGTGTTATACGTATCCCGTATGTAAGAAAGGGAGGGAGGATAATGCAGTCGGCGATGGGGTAAAACGAGAGAGAGAGAGAGAGAGAGAGAGAGAGAGAGAGAATTGAATTTGAATTGAATCGATTTATTATGCCTTAGTAACACTAAAAGGCAATGGTATTACAAGAAACTTAAAACTTAATTATACAAATAAAATAATAGCATCCGAGTACAGTTAGGCAGCAACACTCCCGCAAACTCTCAAACTCATATATCGCATTCTCATATGAGTCAGCAGCACTATATAGAGTGGCACTAAATGATAATAATCACGCAAATCACTAACAGTAAGTCCATAGACCGGAACCACTAGAAAACATATAGTGCACACTGGTAACTTTAATTTATGTAATATATAATAATATGCAATAAAACGCAGACTAGAGTACACCCAGAGTAACTAATTGCACATAGCAATTCGCTAGTTAATTAATTACTTAATTAATTAATTAATTAGCGCGGATGCCGATAAAGAAGAAAAGATAGATAAATAGGTAGATAATAGGTAATGTAATGCGCAATAACAAGTACAAGTAGCAGTAGAATTATCATGCACTACAAATCACATATCACATATCACGCTCAAAGAGCGCTCAAAGAAATAGTGAGAGAGAGAGAGAGAGAGAAAGAGAGAGAGAGAGAGAGAGGAGGAGGGGGAGGAAGTCGAGGAAGAGCCTCGGAGGCGATCGACCACGCATCCTCATCCCGTCTACGTCGTCCCACCAACGAGGCTCTCGATACAAAAAATACCGATGCGATTTCATCGTTTCATCAATCTGCAAATCTCGCGAAATAACTTTTGAAAAGCGCCCCCTCGAGAGAGCTCCTCGAGCCTGTGGGATATCGAAATGTTTACTTTCATCATCACGGTCTGGTGAAATAAAAATAAAAAAAGGACACCAGCGGAGATCGAACGGAAGAAATGCAGTCTGAGATGATGGGAAGGGTGATGCATTTTCCTGGCTTTTTTTCCGTTTCGTCCGGTTGCAATCGCCTCCGAAACATTCCCGATAATTCACTTGACTTTTCTCTCTCTCTCTCTCTCTCTCTTTTTCTCTTTCGCCATCTTCTCATCCCTCCCGTTGTATCCCGGCTGTCATTGGCCAGGAACGAGCGAGGAAAGGCCAAACAGCAGGCTGGTGCAGTTTTCTCAAGGAAAAATCTGGGATAAAAGTTTTGCAGGAGCGGAAACGGAGGCTGTGGGGCTGAAGAGACGTTGCGGGTACCCGAGAGCGGGGGTGCATCGGAGGGGATTTTACGGGGTGGTACGCTGTGGCGAGAACGAAGGATGGAAAGCGCAGAGTGAAAGAGAATCTGGGATTGCTGGACGAGAAGCGAGCGTGATTGAAATATGAGAGAAGATATCGCCTGTTTCGCGTATTGCTTCGAGCAATTTTATTCCTATATATCCCCCTGCGTTTGTGTACGATATATGATAAATACATATACAGGGCGTCGCAAAACTCGATGGCGATAGCTCAAAGACACGTTCGTGACGAAAATTCCGAGACGAAAAGTACTCGAGCATTTTTCCTTCTCACGATCGACTTCCGGGGCAGCGATAATCGTCAAAGTTTCACCCAATCGCTGGACCAAAAAGCGCTTGCCACCTAACCCATTTGAGCGGTCTTTGAAATAAACGTTTTCCAACAAACACGTGACGATTATTTTGTGTTTTATTGCCTCCGCTGAATTCTGTATTATTTATAAAATCAATTGGAAAAAAAACATCACGGGTATAAAAGTTTGGTGTCGGAGGCTTTGCTCGACTCGGGAGTTTTGTCTCCAAGTCGGTGTCGAACTCTGCCCCACCCGCTACTCGTACGTTTGTACAAGTGGGTATATCCGGATATATCCGCAAATGTAATTACTTATCCGCGTCTGAGAGCCGGCGCGTCTTCCGATACGCTTCCATCTCGAGAAAATTCGATAGAAACGCGGATAACATTACGCGGTCGTTGAATGAACAGCTGAAACCATTCGATACGCAGTCGGGTGTCAGACATCGGTCTATCACGAAGGCTATAAACTCTTTCAAAGTTTCATAACGTATACACACGTTCGTATACACTATATGGATGCTGTACGTGTGCGAATTTGCGTCACGCGCGACAACGCGAACGACTCCGCGTCTTGAAAACTCATCCGTCGTATTATCCAACGGTACAAGCTCGCTGTCCCGAGTTTGCGCGAGTCTGGCATATCCGAGAGGCTCCGTACGCCTCGGTTGCGACGTCAGACGGTATTACCCCCTTGAGCCGCCGAGGTTCCCGCTTTACGTCCGACATAAATAGTAATGCCCCCTGTCGCGGGATATTAAGCTTCAAGAGTACAGCTCTAAGCCGATATGTCTTTGACGAAGTGACACTTATACCGTGCCGTCTGCGAATCTCGCGAGATTGCACGTGACAGCGCCGAGCGCGGAGAGAAACTTCACTTTTTCGTTTTTTTTCATCTACTTGAATAAACTCGCAAGTCTGAACGCTGGACCGTATGACAACAGAGGCGAGCGAAGACGGAAAAAGAACGCAAAATCGATGGCGATTGCCGCGGGAATGGAAGAATATCCTCGATATATCGCGTCGTCCGTGTTAACCCTGGAACAACCTAGAACAGACAGGGTAGATATCTACCTCGGGTAAACTTTTGTTAAATGACGGTGCGACCATTTTTCAGCACTTTTATTTATTCACATCGATTTTTCACCAACTAAACCTTGATAAAATTGGAATTGCTCCTCACCATTCTCTTCGGCATGAAAAAACAAGAAAATTCAAGCACTTATGAGTCAGACTAGTGCTTTCAGAACGACTTTAGGGGCGAAAAACCCGTGGGGTAAATAAATTGTAGTTTGAAGGTAAAAAAATGGGTTAGTATGGGTTCTAGGGTTAAAAGTGAGATATTCAACTTCCGGTGCCGGTCGAAAGAGAGACCTTTGGATCGACAGCCCCGCGAAACGTTGGATTAGTCGATGGTTGGCGGGAATATTCCGAGGCGATAATCAAATTCCGGCAGGGGATGAATATCTAGTCGGGATGTTTTCCGGTTTAGGGTGGAAAATTCCGCCCCGGCGCGTGTGAAAAACCACTCGTTTCAACTGGCTAAACGGGGGGACCAAAATCCGCGGTTTCGGTGCGATGATATTTCGGAATTTATCACTTTCGTTACACCCTTTCGTAATTCACCCTTTTTCTCGTCACAAAGCGGCCATTTTGTCTTTCTCCGCGGACGTTTGTTTCTTTGATTCGTGTTTATGACCTTGGAAATAATCTCAACGATGTTGGTGGCGAAAGGGGAGCCATCTTTAATCACGGTGTTTACAAGGGTAGGTATCCGGGGGTGGGGGATGAAATACAGAGTAAAGACAAAGCGCAGATTCGACGGTCGTCGCCGGAATTTTTTTACGCGCCGTACGACGTATACGGGTTGCCGGTGGCGAAAGGATGATCTAATCATCGGGAGAAAAAAAAAACCCTCGGGAGAAGAGAGGGGTGAAAAAGGAGAGGACGAAAACGAGCGAGTTTTTCACCACCGAGCGCGAGTCAATGGCTTCCCGTCGTTTCGTCTCCGGTCCCCAGCGACCGGTTCTCCGTCAGTCGGGATTACTTTTCTCTTCCTTCTTTTTTTTCTTCTCATGCCTGTCACGTGTGTCTCCCGTACGCGCGAGGGTGTACACGCACAACGTCTCGTCCACCGTAAAAACATACACGGGGCATTTCGCGTCACTTCGTCACGCGCGACAATTTCAACGTTTTTTCTTCCATTTTCAAAAACTCTCCAGCATCGTCTTGGAATATTCTTTTTTTTTACGAAAAAAAAACCATTACGATCTGATTTTCGAAAAACGACGTAGCGATTGACGAGGGAATTTTATCGTATCGATATGTTTTTTGAAGAATTTTTTCGCGGGGTGGTGAGAAACAGAGAGGAAACGTTGAACAACGCGTGGACAAATTCGTTTTTCCTTTCGTGCGAATGGCTGTATGAAAAATTGCGAATAAAGTATGTACACGACGAATATCCTGGGGGACGTTCGTCGAGTTTCGCAAGGAACTCCCCGCGTATATTTGTTACGTCTTGTTTTGCCTCATGTATCTCGCTCGAGGCAAACTCTTTACTCGGGACACGAAAGAGCACCATGTCGTAAAGAGACGGGATCGATACTCGATTCATTTTCTACTGAATTGTTGAGATTTCACCATCGTACATACGCGGACAGAGAGAGAGAGAGAGAGAGATGGAAAAATCGAAATATATATTATATATACAACATCGAAAAAACTCTCATTTCGTCCGTCAGTTCGATATGCGCAAAGCTTTGATTTATATTCTTCGTGATTGTCAATTTTGTGTAGCTTTGATAAAACGATATTGGATGAGAGGCGAGCTTCGAAAATTGACATCCGGTACGTTTCATAGCACATTCTTGCCTACGAGTGGACTTTCACAGTTGAGAAAATCGACCGAGCTTTCACCAACCCCGATTTCACACTCTGCAGACAAAAATAATAATCCAAAGAGTCGATCGTCGTACGATTTTTTCAAACTGTCTAAAAACAAAATTGCCCTATTCCGAATTGCTGTTCTTGCTGCGATTGCTCGAAAAGCGCAAATTAATTAATTAAAAGCGAAATAAAATTTCGAATAAAAATTGCGCAACTTGGGCAATTTTGTAATAAAGTAAAAAAGAATATACCTCAGGCAAAAATATATCGAAAGATGAAGAACGACGAGTTTTCCCGAAAACATCGATTTTTCCTCAAACTTTGCACATTCCGAGATGACAAAGCGAGAAATGTCGAGAAAAAAACATAACGAAAAACGTATCGATCGTGACAGAACGGTGCGACAAATGCCAAAGACCTCGGAGGCTTTTTCGAAAAAAACCGCGATTCCAAATGTTCACCCGTATTCCAACACCGAAAAACATTCATTCGCAGACTCCGCTGCAATTTCAGCGGCGAATAAATCGCGCTCTTTCAGACCGGCGAGCATAAACATACATTGCGAAAAATCGGAAAATATTCGCGCTCTCGTAAACATTTCAGTCGCGGTACTACACGGCGTACCTCAAAAAGCAAACGAATAAAAAAGCGAATTAAAATAACTTTTTTTCACCGATACAAATTACGATCGAACTTTTTATTCGCCCATGGAAACAAATGCATTGCCAAACACGTCCATGGTTTTTTCCCTTCAATCTCGAGGGTTGGTCGTAAAAAATGGAAAAAAAAATCCTGCTCGTACATTATTTTTATACCGCAGCAGTGAAAGGAAGATGGCAAAACGTAAAGATTCACGAACGAAGCGTACACGGACCGAACAAAAGCTCGTCGTACGATGAGCGGCGATAGGGGGGGGGGGGGGGGAGAAAAGGAACAGGAGCAGGAGGAGGCAAAAGTCTGATGCTCCTCTGCTCTCTCACAGATTAATCGTATTCTTCGTGTGGTCCGCCCCCGTTTCGCATGCAGAACTCTTCGCTTCGTGAGATGCTGCGGAATAGCCATGTTACCACATTAGATATGCGAGACGTTGCGCCTTGGTCATAAATCAATTCTTCTCCCTCTCTTTCTCTCTTTCTCTCCTTCTCTCTCTCTCACACACACACACACACACACACACACTTTCTTTCCCACTCTTCTTACTTTTCCCCTCTCGAAAAGCCAACGAAACCACCCCTTTCTCTAATGTGTTCATAATTCACGCTTAACTCGACGCAAAAAGGGGTGCCATCGTACTGAAAAATTAATGCTCCGGGAATTATTCGAAGCAATTTCATTCTTAAGCACACCGGCTTTCTCGCACAGTGTGCTCTTATTCGTTCGCCGCCAACGACCTAAGATATCGCTCTAATCTATGCAAAAACTTTATCCACTTTTGAGCGGCGATTTTGAGTCTCGTATGCAAAAAATCCATGTGTAACGGAATAATAATAGCAACAATAACGATATTCAAAATCAATGTACGAATGAGCCGGCGTTATCGATGTATATTGCATTTTTTTTCTTCTTTTTTTTGTATTATTACCGGATTCCCTAGAGAGATAAAACGCGAGATAAATATACGTAAAAATCGGTGGACGTGCACGGTGCGCTGAAAATTCGTGCTTTCCGAGCGGTGCGTTATTTATTCATTCGTATATTCCCATAAATCCAAGCCATAAGCCTTCGGAAACAATTTTACGGAACGCATAATCGATCGCGTTTTCTTTTTTCTCTTTTTTTTTCGTCTCTCTTTATGAGGCTTCGATAGAATTATTACTTGCCGTATAATTTGTATCCCGTTTCCGTTCGAAGAAGCGCGAAATCGTCGTTTAACAACGCGATGCGATTTGCACGAATAACGCGGGCGGGAGAGGAGAGGAGAAAGGAAAAATCGAAATGGAAAAAAGGTTTCAAACCGAAATTCGTTGGAAAAAAATTCCAAAGGATCACGAGGGTACGTTATTTTCGCAACTTTTCGAAACGAGAGCTCAATTTTGAGCTCTCAACGAGGGAAACAAAAATCAAAATACATTCTCCCGAAGTAACAACAACGATAAAATTTTAAAAAAAACAGAGCACGCGAAACATCGAAAATTGGCACTGAAGACGAAACCATCGCGTGTTCGACGTCTCCGCTCGGCGTGACGGCAAAAATCATTGACCGAAACGTCGCCAAAAGCCAAACATATTATTTTCCGAGTAGAGAGAGAGAGAGAGAGAGAGAGAGAGAGAGAGAGAGAAAGAGAAAGAAAACCCCACGAAGCCTTCGAGATCAAACCTTTGCGTCTTTTTTCCCCTCCGACTTTCGTCACTTTTACTCCGTTCCACTGGACGATGGAAAAGAGAAAAAAAATGGACACAGTTGCTTTGAAAAGATAGTGTCTATGTGCGGAAAATAAACAAAAACAAAAAAACAGGAGTGTTTTTGCGGAGACTCGTGGATTTTAGACGGAACGCCCCATATGCTTGTCGCGCATGCGACAATCTCTGTGTACATTATTATTTCCTCGTGAGCTATTCGTTCCGGCGACATGGTCAAATCCGCGCACTGCGAGACGAGCGATTCGTCCGGAAAACGAATGTATACCAGCCCTCAACAAGCCCCTGGGGAGACGCGTTTCACGTGGAGTTTACACGTCTGCGTATCATACACGCGTCATTCACAAAGCAAACAGAGGATTATCAACCCTTCAACCTTTTTCTTCGGCGCATAAAACAGTCGCGAATTCGCGGATTTCATCATACCCTCCGCCGAGATCTCTCGCCTCAGTGTCAACTTTGCAAAAATGTACACAACGAGGGCGCGAAACTCCTCTGCTTTTTGCTACTCGTGCGAGAAAAAATCTCGGTTTTCCCTTGAAGCGGTTGTCTCGCTGAAAATGAGTTTCCGTGAAAATTGAATTGAATTCTTTCCTGCCAGCTTTGAATTATGAAAAACATACGAAAAATAAATGAACAACAAATTTTCGCAAATTGCCGCAAAGATATAAAAAACCGGAAATGTACGTGGTAAAATGGGATGTTTATAAAAATATTAGTCGTTTCCGTGTCTTATTGATGCGAAAAAAATAGGAATATTTTCTTTCGTTTTTTTTTCGTAATAACGTCGAAAAAATGAATATTTTTTATAAATTCTCTTCATCCCGTATTTCCGACTGTTCTCTTCCATTTTTTTTTTTTTTTTCTGAAAACGAGAGAAAAATGAGAAAAAAGCAGACAAACAAACGATCTCGTACGGACGATTTGATCTACCGACAAAGCTCTCGTCACAGCGGAGAAGCACAGTCACCCGATTACACACCATACGAGATCCAGCGATGTCTCCAGTTCCCTTTATCGAGCACGTGCTGAATTCTACAGTAGTCTCTCCGTTACTATGTCGATTTTTCGACCTTTTTTCTTCCCCGCTGCGCGCGTAGTTTTCCATCGATACGCAAAGGGAACGAGCGAGCAATGGAGAAAGAACAAAACGAGTGCAAAAAAAAATGAAAAAACAACTCAAAGGGTTACGCACGCATGCATCGAGAGAGCATTATATCGTTGTACGTTCTCTTTGAGGGATAAAAAAATCAATGTAGCGTGCAGAAGCCATACGATAAGCCACACGGAGTTACATTTACCGCGAGGAGAAAAAAGTCAAAAATGAACGAAAAAATGGCAAGAAAAATCCTTCCAAGGGGAAGCTTCGGTCTCGGCATTTTCGGAGCGAGTAAATTACGCGAATCAACTGAACATTCACTCATAAAACTTTTCGATAAATTCGCTGAGATCACGAGATCTGATTCACGAGTTTTCTCTGGAAAATTCGTCGAATTTCCGTTCTTGATTCGCTCGTGCGAGGATTTGAAAAAAGAAAAAAAAAACATTCAATTGCTTTTTACAACTGGGATTAATTTTTCGCTCGGGAATGTTCGTATTTGAGATCCTCTCGTGTTACGAGAAATGTGGAAAATTGTCAAACGTTCGAATTCCACTGTTAATTACATCGGCGGGGAAATAAAAAAAGGAAGAAAAAACGCGGATATTCCCCGAGGTGTAACATTGATCGATGTGTGCCGGAAGTTTTTTTTTTCGTTGCACTTTATTAAATTCAAACGGCCAACGATGTGACGGATGCGCGCTGAAAAGGGAGAATTTCGTTTTTTTTCATCGAGAAGCAAATTCGTTTAACCGAAAATGATGGCGAACGATTGCACCGTTTCTGCAATACAGAATTTTCGTTTCCTTCGTTCAACGATAAAAAGTACTTATCAATATTGCGAAATACGACGGAACCCGCGCAATATGTTTGTGCAACAAACGTTCGTGAATATGAATTACGAATTTCGCAATATTAACATTTGTTTTCGAGCTATACGTTGTACAATTAATTAAATTGCTCTTAAAATAACATTTGTTAACGTGCAAAAACGGACATTAGCCTGAAGTATTCCCTTATTTTGACAACTCGATGAGCGAAGCTTTTACCGCCGCTGGATAACATCCTAATACAGCGTTCTTCGTAATATTAATTGAATTAAATTAAACGCCGTATATATATATATATATTCATATATATAAATATACGCGACGGTCATAAATTGCTCCAACAGAGATTATTAATAATAATCAACTTTATTTCAGTACTCATTCAAAGCTTCGTCCCATATTCCCCGTGCAATTTATTACATAAAAATACTCGGCTGAAAAATCGTACGAGCAAATAATTCGCGTGAGCGCATCCTTTTGCCCATGTTTTTTATGTTTCAACGAGCGTCGGTTAAATATTACGTCAGATCTCGAACGAATGGTCCCTTTTTCAAGCCGAGAGCCGCAAAACGTATATATGAATTAAAGTTCAATAAAGACTCGAGTCGCGAGTTGAAACTCATTTCGTTTTTCATTATTTTTATCTCGTTCCCACCAGCGTCCTTCGATCCTCTTTTTTCGCTGATTTATCCGCGTGTAAATTCGAGCCGGCGCGTATTCTCTTGTATTTGTAAGCTGCTCGAGTTGGGCTTATCTCGCGTAGAAGCGACCGTGTAAAAGTGCTCTCGCGAGGGAATATACGTGTTTCGTATTAAGAAAGGGCAAAGGTGAAAGAGGAGAGAAAAGGGATGAAATCTTCGTCGACGGTAGCACCATAAGTAGCGGAATATACCGACTCCGTGGATCCCTTATGGTGTTCACTCGCAATCCCAATTTTTCTCACCCTCTGCCGACATTCCTGCATCTTTCTAGCTTATCCTCATAAGCCAGAGAGGGAGAGGGGGGTGAGAAAGAGTTTTCCCCTTTTTTTCTCCTTCTCAAATGCCGGATGCGTGAAGCGTCGGATCAGGGGGTTATACACCCTTCTTAGTTTCACCTTGGCAAGGGTAAAATGCACCCTCTGCCGGTGATTAAACGGGTGAAAACGTGCCTAGTCAAAATCATACTCATTTCACAATTTTTGCGTTGTACATTAACACGATTGCTAAAATTTACTCGAAATTGATCGTTGGGTCAAGAAATTGCAGCAAAAATTGAAAAAAAAATTCTCTTCGACGTATCGCGCGGGAAATGAGGTGTCCGAGGGAGAAGAATAAAGAGGGGTTTTTTTGGAGAGGAAATATTAAAAAGGGAAGCTAATGGATTGGTTCGAGGATTCAAAAATACAGTTATGTACGCAGGATTTTTGTACGTGTGTAGTTTATATACGCAGAGCTTTCAAGGGACATTGTAATGCAGGAAAACACTCGTTAACTCTGTTCGACTCTCGGTAAGAGCGTGCGCGGAATGCTTTTCTCCCTAGTTTCGCGTTCGGGATTAAACCTCTCGTATGGCCGATTAGGGAGTTCGCGGTGCAGCATCCGCGACTTTTCATCTCTCTCATTCTCCTTCTCCCACATCTCGATGTGATTTTTGCAAGGCTTATGGACGTTATCCGCAGAATTCATAATTTACAGTCGCATTCACAGCGAAATTCCGGGACGAAAAGTATTTCAACATTTCTTCGTAGAAGGAAATCCCGAAGAGTTATTAATCGTCAAAGTTGGAGCCAATCGGACGCCCGCACTCCCCTATTCATCCTCTACTTCGGTGCAAATTATTGACATTTCGCTTTGAACGCCCTGTATATTTTATATCAGGTACGAATAATATTTCATTGCACTACCAATCAAGTAGGGTATTGGTAACATCGTAAAGGACGAACTATATTGTTTTTCGTCGCAAATTTCACGGCATATACGCACAGAATGAATTAATCGACGCGAAAAAAGAATGGATGATTTTTATCGCGACGGGAACAAAAATTCACGATCGGAGGAATTAAAGTTTGCGCAATGAGGCGCGGCTTATGACCCCATTTGCGCGTCATCCGCGGGTTTCTGTACGGGCAAATCGCATCGGAATCCGAATAGACCGTAAATTTTACTGAAAAAATATTTGCCACGATTTTTCAACAGCGTAAAGAATTTTATGGCGATATTAATATTTTTTCTCGAATCCAATTGCCGGGTGGGTGAGAATAATAGGGTATGTTCTTACACACTCGGTACTTGGATTTGAAAAAAAAAGAGATCATGAAATTTTATCGTCGCGTGCAATTTTTTTTTTGCCCCATTTTTAAGCAGAGTTTTGAAAAAGCATTCGAAAATGAATGGTGTGGGATTTAAAAATCCAAAATAAAAAATTACCAACTTGGTGTCGGTCAATTTTGAATGGAATCGCCCGTGGACACATATCGAGTTTGATCGTCGCACTCTGAACAGTGAAGCACGGGCGTGATCCATGCCCGCCACCTGGTGCTACGAAATGCATCAGCTTGAGCTTTGCACACGCTTGAGAGGGCTCATTCTCGGCCTGCTATCAGATTGTGCTTCCGCTATGAACCTGCTCCCTCCCTCGTCTCTCTTGATCCAAGGGATGGACTGCCAGTGATATAGCCCGGCAAAACATATTTCTCTGTTAGTTACGTCGAGAGGATTGGTGAATCGTTGCCGTGTGGCTTATGGATCGAGGAGCAAATAACATACATTCATTAGGGTAGAGACACAATGGATATTCCGAAAGTTCCGGAAGTTGATCGTTAATCGAAAAAATATCGCGCGATCGTTGTTATTCCATTCATCTCATGATTGGTCGGTGAAAAAAGGATGATATTCGCGGCAAAATGATATTCCTGTTAGCTTTGTGATGGGCGCGTTTGTTTTCGCTCGAATTCGACTGTTTTTTTGCGTTTTCCAACTAAAATTTCGAGTTTCCGCAAAAAACTCGATGGGTTTTGTAATCGGCGGAAAATTTGCGATGAAAGAGGCTAGTGAACTAAAGAAAATTCGAAAAAAAAAATTTCGTCATTTTTGGCCACTTTTCCAGAATCCTCGAAAAGTCGAAATTTCAAATGATCATAACTTCCGTCCTAATTGAGCTATATAGACTTGTTAGGGGTGTTTTGAAAAGCCCTCGAGTAGACTTGAAGAATGCCGAAGTTAAACGTCGATAGCTAGATTGCTTCGCCCTCAAAATCGATGTTGAAAATTGGCGAAAAAAACGCAAAGGGGTGTGTATGGGAAAATTGGCAAAAATCGAAGGTTCGTCTTTAAAATTCTGCCAAAAATCGAAAAATGAAGATATCTCGATGAAACAAACGGCATTTTGAAGCCTCAACAATTGCGAAGAGAACGAGCACGAGTCGGGGTGTCTATCCCAAACGGAAAAAAAACGGCAAACATTTTAGTGAACCGACTCAATCCGGAAAAAAATGAATCCATTTGACCCCGAACGCCTTGTACATCCTAAAGCACACGAGTGCCGAATACAGTGTCTCTCTTACGTTCTATGATCGAGCCCGGTACATCGTAATGCACCAGTGGGCCATTCTCGGGTCGGGTTTCAAACGTTGATTCGTGCCCGGCAGAGCGAGTAATTGCCACAGCTCCGAAGACACTCGGAACCCTCTCGAGGATCCATCGGGAGGGATTCTATAGCTGTAACGATTATTCGATCGCCGGCGTGAAACACGTACAGCCCGAATGCGGAAGCTTCCACACAAGCGCGAGTTCGATCGCCATTGAACATGGCGCGTATATCCATTGTACCAAGGTAGATCGGTATCCGCGTCTACATATGTGCAGCTCGGTGCAACATAACGAACCGTTAATTATCGGGCTATCTCGATCACATTGTTTATTCGCTTTATACGCGACAACGACAAAAGGCTAATTAAGTTGAGCCAATTTCGTTCTTTTATTTATCAACGGGATACTACCGCGACGGTCCCGTCCGGAAACAACTTCCTCGCACTTTTGTAAAAACTCGATATACTCGGAGTACCTCATAGTTATCGGGAATAAAAAAAGTGCGAGGCACTTTCCATTGTTCGATATTTCTCATTTATCCCTCCACGATTTTCAGTTCTGCCGCTTTTGGTCAGGGTGGGAATAAACGATAACTGTATCTTCCTTCTCCCGTTCGAGCACTGAGAATTACACGTCGAACCGTTTTTTTTTCGCCCCAACGAAAATGAGTAGTTGAAGCGATTTGATATAAAAGGCCGGAATCTCTTCCGACCCGAGGATCTCGAGTGCCGAAAGTGGGCTAGACTGTTTCCAAAGCTTTTCTCTCCCGTTCGTCATTCTCCGCATTTCGGCTTACACTCCTCACACTGTGGCCTGTATACGTAACGTGTCCCTAACAATCACGGAAGCTCCCAAGAAGTAACTGACGTTATTCCTCGGGCTTTATTCGCCCCCACTCGGAATAATCGTACAACTAATCCAGGAAAAGTCAGGGGGCTTGCGGTGCTATCCGCCACGTTGCTCCGGAAGCTGGAGCATAAAATATACTAATGGAAGACTCGAATGGTTATTGAGGAAAGGAGAAATCGGGTCAATGAGGATTGAAGATATAAGGGTAAATTTAACGATTTCCGCTGTCATGAACGAGCCGAAGGCTCGTTCTTAACTGCCGAAATGCCTAAAGTTACGTTCGGCGAGTCGCGAAGACTCGTTTCCGGGGTTGTTTCAACCCCGTAAATGAAGAACTCGGGTTTCATACAGTTTCACCCACAACCGATCGATAATCTCCATTCCCTCGATCTTCCATGTGTGCACAAAGATCGCATGGGGGGTTTCATTCCTTCCGCCTTTTTTTTTTCATTTCCACGAGGTATAAATTGAAAAGCGGGGATCCGCAGGCTTTTACGAATGCCTTTCCCGCACGTAGCCTCATTTTGCCCAGTGTTGTACGTTCTATGAGCTCCCTGGTTGGATTTTAAATGGAGAAAAATCAAGAGAGAAAGACAAATGGGAATGATGGGGACGGCAATGGCGGAAACGTTGCGGAAAACGGAAGTGCGCCGGCCGCACGAGCGAACGCTGGACGAATGGGACGCAGCGCGAGAGAAAAGCCCGGCATTCAGTGGCTGTTGGGTCATTTTTGTTGTTGTTGTTGTTTTGTTTATTTTTATAACGTAGTGCTCATATACGCGTTTGAATAATATTTTATTCCTTTTTCGCTCGAATTGTTATACACTACGCAGCAGCCTCCTCATGATGTGTGTATAAAAACCGTAGAGCGGAAAAAAAAGAATGAGAGAAAGGGGAGGGCTGCTTGAAACAGACCAACGAGACATTTCATACACTGTCATGGCGTCGGACAAACGCTCGTAAAGTCCCCGAGCGAAATATTTTCCGCCCGAAGATTTAAACAAAATTAATACGATGTTGAAGCAAAGAGCCATCAAAAGAGTATTATTATGATTGTCTATTTTTTTCTTTTCGTATTGTTTTCTCTTTCGACCGTCGATTTTATTAAAGTGCCCGAGGGAGTTTCGAAATACACAGAACACCTGGGGAAATTATCGTGACGAACAATTGCTCAAAGCATCAAAGCGACCGAAGCAAAATGAAGGACCTCCATCCCCATCTGAAATTCATATATTTTTTCTCCCTATCGTATCGTAATGAAAATTTTCCTCTGTAAACTGCGTATAATATCGATTTTACAAATAAAACGATACGGCAAAGGTCGTCGAAAAACATCGCCATTTCGAAAAAAAACAAAGCCAAGTATATATGTTTTTTTTTGTTCGCGAAAACACACATTTTTCTCGCGAGTTATGAATTTTCGAAATCTTCGGACCAACAGTCCGGATGGAAGAACTATAAAGAGCATTAACTTCGTACGCGGGGGATGAAGAAAAATGTTGGAAAACTTTCGGTGCTTTTTTTCGGTGGCTCGACGAATTTTCGCGGGCTTGCAAAATGGCGCCGTGTTTGGTCCAACCGGTACAGCTAATTCACGCGATATTTGCCTGATGTAATTAACACAATGCGAAAACGAGAATTTATGCTCTTGCGTTGTATAAATGACGCAGTAACGTTAATTTTCTCAGAGAAACCACGAAAAAAGGGAGGGGGGAAGGGAAAACGAATAAAACAGAAAGGAAAATTGTTGTGCACGGGGTAAATAATGGGGGATGGGCAGCCTGGGAGAGAAAAACGCAATCGTTTGAACATCCGATGTAATGCACGACTCTCGCGAGCTTATCTGGGTGTTTGCGGTGCTGTGCACGTATGGGGAATTCCGTGTCGGTAATTTGCCAAATGAAAAGATGCATTTTTTTCCTCCTCCTTCAACTCGCGCATCATGAGACGTCTTTCGACGGTTGTCCCCTGCTCTTTCGGAAAGATTTTCCATTCCTGGTCATTGGCACAAGTTTAATAAAAAATACGTTCAATAAAAAGAACTCCAAAAATGTCATCCTCGATCCACAGCTTTGAATTATTAACATCGAATTTTTGGACACCCCGTATGTGAAGCTAGGTTCGTAAAGTCAACACGAAAACGCTCAGACTCGCTAGATGATACTCGTACGGGAAACCTTAAGCGAGTTCCCAGCGTCTTTCCTTGCACAAAAGCGTGAGAAATTTACTCTGCATATACCCTTGCCAGTTTCCACGTCGTTATCTTTGGCAAAAAGGCCAACAATAAGACGCGAAATGTTTATCTCTTTTGCATGCGCGCAAAACGCTCCCTTCCATGTATATATTACGTGCAAAATTGTGCCGCACGTGCGGATATTGTAAACGTGTATTAATGCACCAGCAAAAGTTCGTTTTCTCCACTCTCTTCTCGTACGTGCATTTTATTTTCTCTTCTGCCGCACACTCAACCGATATACGTATGCAGGCCTATGGTTGGGAAAATGTAAAATGCATATGGGAATATTCAAGACCATTTTAATCGGCGAAACGTTCACCCGCGAAAATTGGACCATCTCCTTGAGATGTTCCTCACTTTTTTCTCGCGGAATGCTTCTCGTTTATGATTAAATCGCACTGACATCTATGAATTTCATATTTTTTGCTTTCTCTCGTAGTTTCGTGGACGAACTTACTTTCGGGTATTCGCATTTTCATTGTGAATTTACGTGTCGATCGACACAGCCCATTTTCGACACTTTTCAACGCGAAACGTTGGTTATTTTGAAAAATATTATTCAATAATATTAATTCGAAAAAGTCCTGACTGTCAATTCTTAATATTTTCAACTAAAATTTCGACGCCATAGACTTCGATAACTTGCGTTCTATTTTCAGTTTTTCATGCGAATATTTTATATCCTCGTAGAGGTTATTTCGAATCAATAAAGCGATTTCGAGAGTTCGAATAATATCGAATAAATGTTTTTTTTTACATCTATTGGATCGTTATTGCAGTTCGTACGGTAAACGAGATCGAAGCATGAAGTCAATTTGAATATACGTTTCTCGACGCAAATATTATTCGATAAAAATATCGTTTCCGGTCAATTTCGATGTTTCGAATGATTTTTATATCTCTTTTACTCCCGTGATTCAATCGATTCGTCGTTAAACGACACGTGTTGTATACATCGACGATGGAACAATGGTGCACGAGTCAGAGACGGAGTTGGCACACAAGACGCTCCGATGGAGATGTTTGCCGATGATCTCTGTGATTTCTTAGCAACAATCCTCCGCACGTTTCGTCCCTTGGGAACCCGCTCGATCGCACTGTTGCTTTTTATATTGTTCTTTCTCGAGTCCTCACAGCGACCGCACAATCTCGGCTCATCTTTCAGAGACAACAATTGCACGGTTTTAGTTCTCTCGTATCGACGATGTTCGTGAATGAAGGAAAAAAAAGAATCGTCTCCTCGTTCCCCAGCGGTTTGAGGCTTCGTGCCAAGTAGCTGATACAAAAAATTCACTGCCCCCAGGAGAGGTGCTCGTTTCACCTTTTCTAGCAAATCAACACGAAATTTCCAAAATTCCTCTCAAAATTTGTTATTTTTTCGTTAATCATATATCTATCAACACTTTTTCAAAAATATTCGAGGAGAATCGGGTCCGGAGTGTAGCAAAAAATATCGAAGATTGCGAAAGTTTTTGATTTTTCGGGGAAAAAGGTGTTTTTTTTTTGGGCACGTTGCAGTTTTGAATTTTCATTGGAATTCGACTTTTCGTACGTTATCGCTTCTGTGTCTGTGAATAATCAATTAAAAAACACGAAAACATGCTCGAACGTTTCGGGGTGAATATCCTTCGTACGTATAATGTACCTCAAATTGACGCTCGGGTGGGTCTGTTTATGAGGCTGATGCAGTTTATTACCACATGTTGGTTCGGATCGTGATTGATCAGTCAGCTTCAACGTGCGTCATTCGAAACGAGCATTGCACGTATAGACGAGTCAAATCGATATGGACAGTACGGTAGATGCTTGAATATATAAGGCATCGGGTATTCATTGTTCACGGAAAAAGCCTTCTCTCAAACGCACAGAGCCCACTCAACGAACATTGTATCGAGATATATGTGTATAGGAATGGCACGCTGGGGCGTACAGAGCGTCCATCGATCGTGGCGGCTCCTGAGGGGCC
This sequence comes from Heteropelma amictum, assembly GCA_959613375.1. Taxonomy (NCBI): domain Eukaryota; kingdom Metazoa; phylum Arthropoda; class Insecta; order Hymenoptera; family Ichneumonidae; genus Heteropelma; species Heteropelma amictum. Next base: position 24,196,023 of record OY390722.1, on the reverse strand, counting down.
ACTACTGTACCAAGAGCGCATCTTCGCTTCCATTATCGCTCGCTCCCCTTCTCTCCTATATCGGATTCCATTCTTTGTCCCATTTTTCATTTTTCCCTCGTTCCTCAGTCATAAGAACGCGAAGGAAGAGGAAAATGTTGAAAAAAATAGCAAAGTGGGAAAGACTGAACGTACTGATTTTGTCTGCATCGTCATCGCGGATGCACTCTTTTTACGCTATTCGAAACGCGAATTTTCGCCGCAACTATATATCACGTCCAGGGAGCTCCGAGCTTTGGCTCACAATTTTGATGATAAACATTGATAATTGGAAAAATGATTTTGTTTAGACCGAAAAAAAGTGTTCTTCTCCCTGCTGATTATCTTTTTTGTTCATAAATGTCGCAGTGGTCCGAACGGTAATTTGCGAATCTCGGTAAAAGATGCAAATTAGCTGGCAGATAGGGATCGATTGGATGGGCAAGGCCGGTGTATTATAAATGGAAAATACGAGCCCGGCTGGCAATGCAGTCTAGACGAAAAGACACAGGATGGGCAAAAATCCCAACGGCAGGTAGAGAAAAATATAGAGGGTTTGGATAAAGCACTAAAAAAACTGAAGGTCATGAGAAAAAAGGTTGGCTCTCTTCATCACGGAATTGAAGCGCCTTAAACGTAAAATATGTTCACCATGTACACGATGTCCCCATGTTTGACGTCGAAAACTCCGAACCTCGCTCAGTCATCAAGGTTCGTCTTTTTTATTCTCTCAACTATTTTGATTGACGATCAAACAGGAAATGGTCGAATCCAAAAGTCCTCCCATACACTCTGACTCGGAATTTCACGCCGAATAAAATTTTGAGCCATCGACGTTCGATCTCGAGACACCCGGTATATACTCGCGTTTATACGTATAAAAAAAACATGTGTATAAAAAAAATTTGAAAATATCAGGTATCGTAAGTACGCTGGTACGAGTATTTGCTGAACGCTGTAATGAGAATCGCGATAAAGGTCGTCGGGGGTAAAACTGATGGAGAGAACCACCACTTGGCAGCTGTATTGTTCTTATCGGACCGCACCCGGTTTCCGGTTGTGTCCCACGCCAAAATATACGTGCCTCGCTTGTTTCCTTCTATTTCTTCGTCTTTCTCGCTGTTTCTCCTCTCCTTTTTACCATCCTTTTTCACAATAAGCTCTGTACCGGAGGCTGTACGTGTGTACCTTCATACTTTTCTCTCTACTAAGCCGAACCAAGCGGAGACGAGAAGAAACGTCCATTGAAGTTTCGCCGCGTCATAGGGAACTCGGGATAAAGGTGCTTTTTTTACAGAAAAAAAATGTGTTTTTTTTTCCGGAGAATTTTCTTCGTGAAAAACGCTCGTACTTCGTGGCGAAACAATAGAAATGGCCAAGGTCCCGACGGAATAAAAGTACTCGGTCTCATTGACGATGAAAATTTCATAAAATCGCGTTCGACTCTCGCATCGGAGGGTCTAATTTCAGCCTACTTTTAGTCAGCATCCTCGAATAATACCGCTTGTATCAAAACGGTCCAGACTGAAGAAAAAATCCTGTGAATTTCAGGGGAACGCGGTGTGACACTCGATAAAAAAAAGCATACCTTGTCGCCAGACTCGTTTTTGATAATCCCGAATAACTAAGAAGCGAGAGTCAAAAAAGCATCAGGGATGCTTGAATTTTATTTAAAATTTGTCGAAAACCGCAGAAGTTTCGAATTATTGGCAAAGAGAGAGAAAACATTTTTGTCTTTCGAAATATCGACGATGGTCGGTGGTCCACCAAAGATCTCGCTTGGTTGATTTTCCTTGCGACGGTATACCGCGTTGGTTTAAAGAACGAGCGTCGAACGAGCCTGGACCGCAAGGAAAATGACAAAGTCGAGAGAAATCTTATGGAATTCCCCGGCGAATGACATTAAAACGTTTAAATCGTTATCGGCAAATTTTAACGTTTTGCATTCACGTGTTTTACAGGCGCGTCGTACCGTTATTTTCTATCTCCCTGAAGCATTTCGATTGCAAATGTCGCGTGTAAGCTTGTTGTCTCGGAATGGCTTTTAACGAAACTGTACATATCGCGGTACGCAATAACGAGATAACATACCGTATAATAAAGACATTTTGCTATTCCCGCAGCCAGCGAGAAAAACACAACGTTGTTATTTGTACGACGGTTTGTCGTTTTTTTCTTTTTTTTTTTGGTTTTTTTTTTATTGTACGTCCCGAAATGAGCATTTATGTTACCGTTATGGCGCAAGGGAGGCTGAATCGCATTCCCCCCGACGAATGACAAAGTATCACGAGCATACATCCTCCTGTACGATCTCTTCACATTCCGGATGTAATTTCAATCGCGCGCGTATCGATTTCATAAAAATTCGAATAACATTTTTTCCCGATTATCCCCCGGCAGTTTACTCGATAGACGTCCTACATTTTCGCGGATAAAAAAAAACAACGAGAGCATCTTTACACGGAAAATTCAAGTTGAAAATTCGTTGAACGTCGAGCAGCGATTCGTGGGAAATAAAAAAACAAAAATATCCGATGGTTCGCTGGAAAATCCAACGGCGGAAAATGTACATTTGAGTGTGTATTTTTTCGTCGATGTAATTTAATACGAATGGAAATCGAGTTTTTTTTTTCCCCCAACAGCTGACGAACGAGTGACTACCTAAAGAAAGAGATGAAATTTCGATTGAGTCCAAAAGAATTGTCTGAATAAATTGTGTGACAGGGGTCCTACGAATTACAGGAGCAACTCTCACGTTTCGTGACGTTTGGTGTGAAGAGAAATTGAAAAACATAAATAATTCAAATTCCGCGAGGTTTCCCTTGCCAGTTTATTTCATGAAATATATTTCCACCGTTTGGCAAGAGGTGGAGGGATGGGTTAATTTGGAACTTATTAACTAATTAACGATGGACTAATTACGAGGCAGTCACGCGCAACGAAGCTTCAAACACGTGACGGATTATGTTTCCTCTAGCTTTGGCAATTTCAACCTGGCACATGTACACGTGAATCGATGCTTTAAAAGCTCTCCGCCCTAGCGTTCCCCTGGCATCAGAGCCATCAACGTGACAAGGTTATGCACACAGCCTTGATGGTTTCGTTTCGTTCCCATTCGATTTCGAATAAAACACCTCTTGCGTAACACTTTGCTTGAACGAACTACCCAACGATTACTACACTGCGATATTCTTCATCGTTCGACGAAACATTAAATGTCCATTGCGTCACACGTCACGACGATTTCTTGAGTTATTTCTCTCGCGACAGTAGCGGACAATAGATACTATTCTGGCGAAGGTGCGAAGGACCTTTATCACGAGCAGGATTTTCGAAATATATTAATAAGGCACATTATATTATATTATATTAATAAGGCGCATTATATTATATTATATTATATTATACTATATTATATTATAGTATATTATATTATATTATATTATATTATATTATAGTATATTATATTATATTATAGTATATTATATTATATTATAGTATATTATATTATATTATAGTATATTATATTATATTATACTATATTATATTATAGTATACTATATTATATTATAGTATATTATGTTATATTATAGTATATTATATTATATTATATTATTAGTTGTCTGTATTCACGTATATATACAGGAAGACCCAGAATTAAATAACAATATTCCAAGTTTTTTCCGTCAAGTTTTATTCGATGATTAGAAACGTGGAAAAGGACTCTTGCAATTCGCGTAATTCATCTTCATGAGACAAGTCGCAAAGTGACGTGGCAAACTCATCAATCACGTGTCCTCGAAAAAATGCGATGAGACAAAAAGAGTCGTCACGTTTTTCGTCGTTCGGGAACTTTGTTCCCGTATCGTCGAGCCTCGCTTTCATCTCAAAGATGTCTGCCGGGCCAGTCTAGCTCCGTCTCTCTGCACTTTGTCCATCAAGTTCGAAGCCATGATGGAGCAACCATCCCATTTTATGCATCTCATGAGCTTCAAGATCCATAAACGTGTCTCACAGCTAAGGTACATACCGTTCGTTCCATTGCGTCCCGAAAAGGCACATTCTCCAGGATAAAAAGTATCTTTTTTTATGAATGTACACGTTGTTACGCATATATGAAAAACTGGGAGGCTGCGACGGCGCAAATATCCCGAAGAAACGTTCTCGCGCACGTATACACACGCGTACGTATTCCGTACGGTCCTTGCTCATTTTCCAAAAGCTTTTACATCGCGTTTACTCAGCCGTAAAGTTCGTACATCTCCGGAGATCGAGTCGATACTTTGTCGAAGGTCGCCGGCGTACGTACGTGGATACGGGACGGGTCGGCGAGGTTCAACGATCGGTACGGATGGGAGATTTTGCTTTTGTTGGCGCTCGCGAAACTATATCGTGTATCGAAGCTGCGATGGCGCTCGAGAGCGTCGCCGTCATACGGAAAGCTGAATGTCTCAGCTAGAGGTTATCGCATCATGGTGCGATGGCAGACGTTTATGGTTCCTATCCTTTTCCACCGATCCGTGAATACACCGATACTCGGTTTCTACGTACATGTACACCCCCGTAACTACCTTTCCATCGTCCAATCTCGACCAAGATATTCGCGCAAATATCAGGGCGGAATATTCATGAGGGTTCCTTCGTGGGCAATGTTCTGGGCTCCTATTCACCGTACAGAATTCGTCCATGGATCCTCGGCAAGATACACATACAGGCTGCCCCAGAATTCAAACGTCAATGAATTTAACGAAAATCGCCGATGAAATTCCGAGGCAAAAAGTCCTCGCCGAGTTTCATCGCGATTGTCGTTGGTTCAGCCAATGGGACGCGCGGGATTCGCTCGAACTTTGGCGATTGATAACTCGTCGGCATTCGATCGTACGAAAAAAATTATGAAAGACTTTTCGCCTCGGAATCATGTCACGAGTTTAACTTTTAATCGTCGGCATCGAACTCTGAGACACCCTGTATGGTACCTTGCGTATGTGCCGGGCCATACACGCACGCTGATTTTGGTTGCGCTAGAAATGGAAAGAGGGTTGGATACATATGGGGAGGAAAAGAGAGTGGGGGAGAGAGAGCGGGTTGGGGGGGGGGTCAGAAAGCTCGCTTCACGAACGGATGAATGTATGCAGATGAGAGAGCCATCGCGTAGGAGCACAACCAACGCCGACGGATGGTATCCAAGCTTCAATTAGCCAAAGTGTACAAGCGAGTCCTAGCGCAGCCTCCTCTTCGCCATCTCTCTCTCTCTCTCTCTCTCTCACTCTCTCTCTGTATCTCGTTTACTCTCCTACGATAAACACAAGTGCGAATATTTGCTCTCATGCATCTGCCTCAATATTGATATTTGCAAGGACATCGGAAGGTCAATGTACGAAAGAAACGGAGGTTAACCGTTGAGGCGTTCGAGCCGCCATTTTGTTGGCTCTGAAAGCGACCTTACCAAAATGGCGGTGAGCCGGCGCACGTATACGGGAGAAGCCGCGCAATTCTAATGATAAGGTTAACGATCAACGGCTGAAAGATTTTTTCGTATTTTTTTCGTTCTTTCGCTGAAGTATCCTCGTTACGATATCGAGCTGCTCGGGTCGTTATTTTTAATGAATATTTTTTTCCTTCCGGCGATCGTGCGTACTCGAAACAAAAGCTGCTTTATTTTTACCCTTTGTAGTGTGAATTTGGGCGAACGTCGTTCGTTAAAAGCGCAAACACGTGCGCATTTCGAACGAGCGAGTGGGCATTTTTTTTCGATCGTCAATTAGCCAATTTCATTGTGGTTGATTATAAAATATTTCGTTTGCCTCTCTGTATCTTCGTGTGTGATCGTGAAATGAGGAACGCGATAATCAACTGTTTACGGACACGCGACGAATGTTTGTTCGAAGCGCGCTTGTATGATCGTAAAATTTTTGTCGATTTTCAGGACAGCCGATAGTTCATCCGGTGTCGCAGACGGTCACGGCGAACGAGGGCCAATCCCTTGAGATAATAGTGGAATTTTGCTCCTTACCGGCCTACACGAGAGCCATCTGGCTCTCGTGGGAGAGAGTGTACGTGCCCGGCGCCGAGCTCACGTCCGATCGAGTTTTTGCTGCTCCTATACTGGTAAAAAAAATTAAGAAAAAAGACACAAAATTCTCACAGATTTACGAGACCCGGTACGACGAGATTATTATTTTTCCTCCGTGAAGATGAAAAAAAAAGAAGCATCAAGATGATAAGCACATTTTTTATTACTTTTATGCCCGAACGTCGCAGGGGGGAGGGGGGTAGTCTAATTCAGCCTTACAGAAACTTGTATTTCGTACTTTTTGAATTTTTATTAAATAAACAAAAAGAATCTTTTTTCCGGCCGCAAGTTTGCCGACATCGATGAAAATCTGCTTTTCTCGCGACGGAAGGCCGAAAAAAACACTTGTTTTTTTATGAAGATTCAAGTCGGAGCATGTATGGGGGTTGTAAACGGTCGTAGCTTCGTCGATACACATACGTATGTACATGTGGCGCCCAAGGGGTTGGAGAAAGGGGTGGGGGTTTCTATACAGTCGCACAAAGACTATGAAATTGTTCCCGCGATGTTTTTCCGCTTTTTGTCGAAAGCCCAATGGGGGAAAGAGAAACTCCGGTGATCTGAACGATTTGTCGGATTTCGCGTCGCGATGGGGTTGGGAATAAAACGGGGAATTGGTGGTGGTCCATAAGGCGAGAGTGGAGAGAAAACTAGATGGGAGCATGAGGGTTGCCTCGAGGGGGCAACTTCCGTACGTTATTTTGTGTCATTGTATATATATATATGTATGAAGTAATACACAATCCGTAAAACATCAACGTTGGACTGTTTTTATTGGTAAACGTAAAGCGAACATTCCGTATTATCGCGACATAACGGGGAATGAAAATTCTGATCGATCTCAAGCCCTCGGATCGAGACGTGACTTTTGCCACAATTTTCGTCGGCCGTACACGCAAAGGTTACGTGTCTCGCGAGTCCTTAAAGCACGAAAAGATGAACAAACGACGGAAAAAAGGAAGCCAATAAGTATGTGGATAGATAAATTGACGAAGAGACGATGAGAAATCGTAAGGGAAATAAAAAAAAGCTTGCTTCCGAGCGTTATCGCGAACGATCGCCGCTGGCGCCATCTAGATTTTCCTCGCGATATTACATTCTATTTTTTCAACCGGGAACTAAAAATTGCGCACAAAGTTATTACGCTATACTTTTTTTTTGTCGAACAACGTTTATTTCCCTACTTTTCGCTGTTTATTTATTTATTTATTTTTTTTTTTTATTATTAAACTAACCCATCTCGTCTTACAGAAAGGGGAGACCGAAGCGTGTTATCGCAGCACGTTGCGTTTCGAGAACGTTCAGTGGTCTCACGCGGGCGAATGGACGTTCCTCGTGCGATCGCCAGATGGCATCGCGGACTCTGTGGTGTTACTGAACGTTGCGAGAGCTTCCGGTTACAGCAGCGCTCACTTCCGAACGCCGAGTGTCTCGAATGTCCTTCTATGCCTTATGGCCTCGTGGCTTACAACGATCGTCCCTGCCTCCGTTGACGATAGGAGACGAGAGGTAAAGAGTCGCTGACTCGAAGTGCAAAAAAACACACACAAACACACGGAACGGAAATAGGATAAAAATAGTCTATTATCCTCTTTGTTTATCGGATAAAATGGTCTTCTATATATACACACACACATGAACGTGGAAAAAAAAAATACACCCACACCGAACACCGTTTTAATCCGAAAAGATCGTGAAATAATTAACAAGAAAAAATAATAATAATGATAAATGACACGCGACGAACCGAGAGATATTATTGTTCTCCATCGCGAGGAAATGAGGACGGTGAGTAGAATGCGTTTTGAAGGGATGGGAAAAAAAAAGTTAATTCGGTCGACGAAAATCGGATTGCACAAATGACGTGCTTAGTGTCACAGTCGTTTTTATATGACGATAATTCAGTGGCTTAAGTAAATACATATACGAATGTGGCGATTGCCGAGGGGCGTGATACACTCTGATTTCCATTGATAAAAGACTTTTTTTTGAATCACCGTTGGCGGGTTTCCGGCGCGCAATCTGATTGGTGAGGGCGCACGGTGGGGGAAACGCCGAGCCAATGACGGCGCGAGAATTTAAAATCGAGATAAACGAGAGCGACTGAATTTTTTTTTCACGATGAACAACGCGCGTCCGGGGTGATGGAAATATTTTTTTAGAAAATCGTAGATTTTCGCGGATGCGAAGAAGCGCACGGATTTCACATTGGAATTTTTTCGAAAACGAGAAGAGGAGCATTCCTTCGATCCCACGACTTTGGAAAGAAGAAATTGGCGCGAGGTACTTTGCGAAATGATTTCAATCTCGTTTTCAAAATCTTCCACGATCGAGAGTCTGATTTGCGAGATTCTGATTCGAAAAATGAGAAAAAAATCATCGACGAATATTCTTTTTCGTTTTTTCATGATAACACAAAGAAAAACATACACAGGAGCCCGGACGCTCGGATCTTTGACGAGATGAAAAACGGAAATGCATGTCTGGCTATCGCGAAATTGTACGGAATCAATGTAACCCGGTTGGTGTGTAAATAATTGTATAGATAATTTTTCGCGAAGGAGAACACGAGGTGGACTTTTGTGATGGAATAAATTGTCATAAATATATCGATATTTAACGAGGCGACTTTGAGAAAAAAAATAGCGACCAATTATAATTGTTCATTTCGATAAATATAATACACATAAATCCTTTTTTTTCCATCGATATTTTCAACGACGCTGATCGTCGTCACTCGGTCCGACGAGCAGTCGCGTAACTTACGAAAATTGAAAAAAAAAAATAAATGAAACTCAATTACCAAAAAAAAAAAAGAGGAAACGTTAAAGCGACGCGATCGAAAATGACAAAACGAACATTTTTCTTGCTGCCAAAGTACGCGAGTCTTCTCGATTATTTCACGCATTTAACATTATACGATTCGAAGTAAGATCGATATGAAATTGTTGGATATTAATTTTAGATCGAGCATAGATCTGTAACTTGTATATAGTGAATGTAAATGGTTTTTTGGCTATTGTGTACACGCCGTATGACGAATTATACACGGTAATACTGTTAGAGATATATTTATTATTCGTTGATATATTTTTATAAAATATCGTTTAGCCATAATTTGTCATTAGCGTCCTTCTCTCCCACTCTCTCTCTCTTCCATAAAAGTAGAACAAACACGCTACGAGAATTTCGTATATAATTACGTTATATCAGTTCGTTCCATCCGAATCCATGGTGAGTCCCATCGAAAAAAACGTAGAAAAATCCCGTTGACGTTCCCGCGATAAAATCGAATAGTAGTCAGATGATTCTTTCTTTTCCGGAGAAAAAAAAAATCGACTTTTTCTCTTTAAAAAATAACGAAAAAAAACGAGCTGATTTCGGCGATAAAAATTAATGCCCTTTTTCGTAGTCCCGTTGGCGCGAAATTTCGTCAAATTCGTTCAACGATAAAACGGTCTTATCGTTCGAATGATTTGTATCCTCTGTGAAATAACGATCACGTTGAAGATTGAGAAACGAAATAAGAAGGAGATGCTTCAGTTTCCGGCCTTGGTGAAAAAAAAAAAATTAACCTACCCACGTTTCCCTCGAAATAACTTTGAACGAATATTCATAGAATGCAGGGCGTGTAGCGATCGTTACTACGTGCGACGATAATAACACTCTTGAAATGTGAAAAAAAAAAAAAAAAAAAAAACCGAAAAATCCTTCAAGAGGCAACCCGTGTACGTCGAGTGTCAGGGATTTACGAGCGTCGATCGATCTCCGTGTACGCAAAGATGAAACGGCTCTTTCCGAATTTGAATCGACGAATACGAGATGAGAATGGAATAAAGAGTGAACAGTCAATTTGTAAGTAGTGGGAAAAGAAAAAACGTGTGCGCGAATGGAAAATGTAGAACGTTCGACGAGAATGCGAGAAAGAAAAAGAAGAAGAAGAAAGAAAAAAAACAAGAGGAGGAAAGCACTCGGTCGATGCGTGAAACGAAAAGTATTTTACTCCTCGTACGGACTTAGCAAGTGCGATATCGTATACCGCGGACGGTAGTAGTCGTACGTATAAATATATATCGATGCAAATATATGTACGTATATATATATTTGTATCAGACATAATATATTACGATATTATATAATGTATTAAAACAGTATATAATATAGTATATGCATATATGTATATATAAATACTATAGTAACAAATAATGAATTTCCTAGACGATTAGGCCGAGTAATATGAGAATTGTCGAACGGACGGAGTTTTGTGAAAGTCGGAAGATCGACGTCGTCTACGATATTGTAAAAAAAAAACCGATATGTATATATATATACATACGTGAATGATGTGTGTGTATATATATATATATATAGTCAAAAAAATAATAACGAAAAATGAAGAGAAAAAGGTAACGATAGTGCGAAGTGAAATTCGAAAACGTCAAGATGTAATTTTCCACTTTTGGAAAAGACTTTTTCGCGCGGATCGAGCTTTTTTGTCGGCCGATTCATCATACACACTTCTCTCCCACGTCGTACCGAAAATGATTTTTCCAGAATGTCGAAGATGAAAAACCCGAATGAATTTCGATTATGACAGCAACGCGATCCTCGGAATTTTGGAAAATATTTAAAATGACGAGTGAAAAAATCGCAAATTCGTGCGAGAGTATATTCGCACTTTGAGAAATTGCGAGGGTCAATGCGCGCTCGAATGAATAATCGCGTGGAAAAAAATGAGAGTGAGAAGAACGAATTTGAAAATGATGTTTTCGGTGTGAAAAAAACGATGCGGAGGATAAAAGTAACGTCCATCTGTGTAATAAAAACGAATGTTTTTTTTTCCGCGCCAATAAAAGCTCGCCAATTTACTTTTACTCCATTTGTCGTTTCTTTTCTTTTTCGTAGATTCGTGTAAACACCCAACCTCGCGTTTTCCCATTGATATAAATAAACGAAATTACAAGCTCCAGCGTGAAGAGATTCTCATCGTTGAAAGGAAAAAAGACGACACGAGCGTCAGTTGAGGTAAGCCAATTTTTGCTGTATTTTTTTCCAAAAAATTTTCAGATATAAAGTTGTAGCATTTAAAAATACATAGCACATGTGTGAAATGAAAAGTACTAGTGCTTAGTATAATAATTATCGCTATTTATGTACCAACTAATTAATAGTAAATATGCATTAATATTAATACGAATATTTTCGGAATAAGCTACGCCACTTTTCGTGTTATTATAAGAATTTTTTATATTTTTTCAAGATTATTTGGGTCATTCGCAGAGACAGTGTTTCAGGGGTTTCGAATTTTCCAGTCGTTGACCCACTCACTGGGATTCCCGAGGTTAGCTTTGAAGCGTCAGACCGCAAGCAGGTTTGCCAACGGTCTGATGCATAATGGATATGCACGATGGTGGTTTTTGCCACCATAGAACCACGGAAAACGTTGCTCTCACTCTCTCTCTCTCTCTCTTCAATCCGATTAATGGCTGCCTTACTCTGGTTGCGGTCAAGCAAATACAAGCATAAACACGAAAACAAGAAAGCATTCTCCAACGATGAGAGAGCTGCATCTATTTTTACGGTGGTGGACAAAGCGAGATTTGTGGGACAAAAATTTTCATGCGAAAAAAGAATGGGGATTATTTTTTTACAATGTACCGCGAAAAGCTGATGAACCAGCGAACTGGTTTTTTTTAAAATCCTACCTGTGGGAAAAAGGGGAATAAAAAAAAATTACGCGTACTAGAAGTAATTTTCTTTTATTTCCCTATTCTGTTGGGGTTTTACAAATTTCTGTTGGGGTAATTTTTCGACAACATCTTATACGGAAGTACGTTAGAATTTAATTTTGATGATGATGATAAACGTTGAAGGAATAAAGGGAAATAATTGGCGACAGCGTGATAAATAATATATATAACTGCTGATGCACTTTACCCCCCGTTGCGAGCCATCTTACTAGCACGGCATTCTTAGCTCAGCAGGACGAAGGAAACACGTGAAACTTTTCACACTGTAGTTTGAACTCTGAATAAAATATTAGAGTCAAAGTTTTTCCCTCCCCGAAGACGAAGAAAAGTTTGAGTCTCGAAGAATCGATGATAAAGAAAATGGAGAGGAAAGGAAGGGTAGATTTATTCATTAAAGTGAAATGGTTAATTCATTGAACGATTTCGTCGATGGTTCATCAACCTGCGAATGCTCTCGAAAGTGCCGTAAGAATTGAGGAAGATTTTTCACTGTTAAACTTATATATACGATGCCTCGATACAAATCAAGTTGAACCAGCAATTAACAACCCCTTGGCAGCACCCCTTGTGCACATACAGTTTATCCCGAAAACACCCCTTTTGCTCCACTTGTACTCCTCTTTCTTCTTAGTCTTGACTGGGCCACTTCTATCTCTGTTTTCCTGCTGCTCTTGTCGCTGCTTCAGTCAAGAACACACACACACACACACACACAGAGAATGAGAGAAAGAGAGAAAAGACAAAATAACGTCTACGGAAGAGCCAGTAAATTACTCTTAACTTCTCGGAGGAGGGTAAAAATTACAGAGTTCTAAGGCTGGAATAGGGGTTCAAGGGAAATGGAGAAAGAAAGAGAGGGAGAGAGAGAAGGCGCTTAAACCGACAGACTCCTCCTATCCCTGTGAGGCCATAATTCTCTGGTCCGCTATCTGCACAGAAACGCGTTGTGCCATTCCTTGGGTTCTGCCACTGCCGTTTGCCAGTTTACCGCGGGAAGCCCCTTGGCACTCTTCGTGCAACTCGCACGAAGCGCCTCTAGCGGCCGCAGTTTGTACGAACTTCTGGGGATTCCCCCGTTTAACTTATTTTCCTATTTATGTATATATTTGTTCACAGACAGGACACACATGTGGTCTCGTTACAGAGATGAAGAACATTCATTCCTTGACATTCGTCGTATTTATGACAAACTCGATAAATTGTTTTTCGTGAACAATTTAATTGTTCGTATATCGATAAAAATTGGAATTAAACTACGATAAGGAATAATCCTGTTTTTGTAATATCTCGAAGCACGAAGCTCCAATGTTGTTTTACAGTTTTTAATTTGAATGCCGCTAGTTTGTGATTTGTATGAAATGACACTCGGTTATTGCGAAATAAAAAGAATGAATTACAGCGACTGCGCGGCATTCCTCTTGAGAAAACGTTTTCATCAAACTTTTATTTTATTCTTTCTTTCATACTTTATTCGAGCAAATTGCCACTTCCGACGCGGTAATTAGGGCGTCGCGCTTCAAATGCTAATTACTTCATTCTTACATTCCCATGCGCGTAGCATGACACGATTGTGAATTGAAAAAATAGCAGGCTTTTTTCTTTTGTGCAATTCTTTTGTCGAATGCTCGAGCGCAGCTCCCGCAGTTGACACACTTTAGGACTTGTTTCAATGAAACTTCGCAAACGAAGAAACGCGAACTTGGATCCAATCGAATAAAAAAACATAAAGTTCCTACAACATTCTTTAAAAAACATTTAAAAAATTAGATTGTAGAAGATCATTTTTCAGAAAAGGCATATAAGACGTTCTGCCGGTAAAACAGTTTTTTCAACGACGAAAATGTATTTTCGTGCACGTTTCCTTCAATTTTCTAAAGGAAATCCAAGACCAACCTAACAGAAAATTCCAAATGAAGGTTGCTCTTCAAATTTTCGCGGCAAATCTCGATTATTCTTGAAAAAAACCTAAATTACAGTTTTTATTATCGACAGACGATGACCGCGATGTAAACAATTTACCAGAGTGAAAACTGTTTTGCGCGAATCACTCGACCGTATAACGAACCTCCGCGAGAACTTATCTTCATGGCAAAGAACACTGTTTCAACTGTGGTTTGATATATAAGACACGTTCAACATCTGTCCCTCGAGCTCCGATAACGTCTCGCCAGCGTGGAAAATGTAATAGCAAGGTCCTATATTCCGCGCTCTTCGGAAAGATGTTTTCACCACGGTGCACCCTGCTCTGTCGCTCTTCGGGATTCCCCCTCCCGGCTCAGGGAAGTCCCGAACTCAACGGAGCCAAAGATTAGAGTTATCCGACTTCTGCGGAACGTTGGCAAAACGTCCGGTACCAACTCAGTCGAATATACCCTGGAATCCGGCTACGAAATCCGATAGCGAATGTTCCTCTTTTCTTCATCACGTCCGATATTCTACTCAAGACCGAAATTCACCATCGTCATCGCTGACAAGGAACTATTCGCGAACGGGTCGTCGACGCCCGCGCGATTAGGCATCCCGGAAGAGATCAACCATTTGTAGACGCTCGATCGTCATTTTTTCTTTCTTTCATCGACTCTAGCCAAAGAATCGTTGAATATTCTGTGGAAAAATGCCGGCAAAAACATGCTCGGAATGATCGCTGACACTCGCGATGTTTCGCACGATGACGAGACACACGAGGATCGATCAGCATCGCGTACGGGAAGCAACTTCCATTAGATAGTCCCGTGTGGCGCCTCGCGATCGAACCTCGCGCCTTGCGCGCGTTACACGCGTCGGGTTTACGTTTCTCGTACGGCTGGTAGACGCAAGCGTTAAAACTTGAAACTTTACCAATTTAACTGCGAGCCGAGAGTAGAATGTTACTCTCCGCGGGGCAAACAAGTTTGCCGAGTGTGATACAGATAAACTGGATGGGGTAGATTGGTGTGGTGTTGGTACAGCGGTTGATACTACTGACGGTGGGAAGTGAGAGGGTAAGAAAGCGGGTAGAGACTCGTATAGCCGCTGGTAAGTGGTCGTAACTTCGTCGAGCTTCACTGTCAGCGAGAAAAGCGATTAAAAAACTTGGCGCTGTTCACCGGGATGCGCTGCTTATCCCTCTGGATGCTTTGAGGCGAAACAAGACACGCGGAACACGGAGGGAATAAAAACGGAACGATCCGAACAAATCCGATCGAACGTTCGACCGGCACTGGACGTGGCACGATCCGAGACATTAACAAATGTCCCGAAAGAGATGCCGAAAAAACAAAAAGTATCTAAAAAAAATCATAAATAAATCACGGACGTTTTTTTATCCGAGCTTGCTGGCAGTGCCACAACGATTAGTCTATTTTGACTAACCGGAGATTACGGACATTCACCTGGAATGAAGTATGTGCGATCGATGTGATGTTTCCGGGCTAAAGCGAGTGTCGACTATCTTCATTTCACGACGACACTTTTCCGATCCCTCCATCATGCATCTTCCTTTTTTTCCCTCCCTTTCTCTCTCTCTTCCTCTTTTATCTCTCTTCGGCGGTAACTCTTCATAAACTAGCGCGCGTATACGGTGAGCGAGGGCTCTCGACACTGCGTAAAACTTTGGTTGGCCGAGGGCGGTTTGACGGATTTATAGTCGATACGGTAGTTATTATGGATCGCCAGGGGACTCTTTCGCTTTTCGATATCGACGAAACGACGAGTAAGGCGCCGATAATGGATCAGACACGCTCTTCCCAATGACTTTGATGGATATCGCACCGTCCCTCGTTGCTAAATATTAGAAATTCTGCGTCGAATCGATCTTATCGCAAAGTCTACGTGAAAATACCCGATATTTTTGACTTTATAAACGCTGTTAATTATGTAACCACAGAGTAGGTGACCAATTAGCTTTCGCAGCGTTGAAAGTGGTTGTTTTTTAAATGATTTTCGATTCCGAACGTATTTGCGATTATTTCCCGAAAATTCGAATTAAAAAATAATTACAGGGCATGTCCATTTTTTTAAGATAATTTATTTTCGGTGCCTACACAATTGCGATACTTGAATATTCATTTATTCTTTTCTGCCGATTTTTAGACGAGTCCCTTTGGCCTCGAATCCCCTGTATATTTATGAATATTATTTTGAAAGAAAAAAAAACTGCCGAGCGTATTTTCCGGCAGTTTGAATGATCAGCCTCAAGCCAACTGGTCCAGCGCATCAAGCAAAAATGACAAATACGTCGTAACGAACGGTGTAAGGTGACGAGGATAAAACGAGGCGTTATTGAAGAACGAAAGAAATATGCAGAGGGAGATATTTAATCTCCGCTGAAATCTCCCCATCAATATGGAACAGGAAGCAAGCTCGTTTAACTTTGAATCCGAACGAGCTGAAACGTGCAAGATCTCAGATACATCATGACTCGAATTTTATGCCCATCCACGTAGGATAAATTTGTCAATCTTCGCTCCCTCTCGACACAAGCAGTCAATTACCGTTTTCATAAGAGAAAAAAAGATAGACAAGTACGTCATCATCTTTCACGATTATTTCCCTCGGATAATCCAATAAAAAAAAGTTTAATTATCCATCGTTGTGTTTTTTCATCGAGGCGTGAAATTTCGCATTAAACAAAAAAAATGTATATAAAAATGTCATTTTTTCGGAAAAGCGATTATAAATATTTCGAAATCAAACGATTGTGAATTGCGTCGGTTTGAACGAAAAAAGCTTTTTGGACTTTCCATTCCGGAAAGATTTCTTCTGGTTTCACATTTACCTACATTTATATATATATATATGTATATATTTGTCTATAATTATCACGGATCTCACGACCACCATCTCATCGACGCAATTTCACGAGAATCAGGGTGGGATTTATATGAACACGGGCTTAGAACCTTGCGGTATATCTAATCAAGCGGACAGTACTTGTACGACATTAATTCGGCCATCAACCGTCCCACGATTGTCCGGATGCTCCACTGGTCCACCATTAGAGGAAGGGTGAGTCAGCCGAACACTTGGAGGTTGAGCGTTTTCGACCCTTCCGATGCTCGAGGGTCAAATAACATTCAAGTTGACCGGCCCTCGAACAGCAAATCTCTTCCTTTCTCTCCCCGTGTCTTTTGCCCTCTGCCATCATTCTTCCTTCAATTTCGTGATTCTCTCGCGAAGAACGAAAATTCTCCGCTTTAGCAGCTTTCTTTCACGGAAAAATATTTGAAAAAAAAAACGACCTAATTTCTCTATTCGAGAAACGAATTAATCGGGTGTTTTGTTCACGAGGTACCTCAATGCCGTCAATTTATTTTGCAGAACGAGTGTATCAAGAGTGAGAAGATAATTATGAAAAAAATCACATCTGGGTGAGTCTTTGATTTTTCATTATGTGCAAAAAAAATGTATGAAAATACGTGTATTATCTTTTGTAAAATCGCAGTGAAAAGTGCGCGTAGGGATGATCAAAATGTCAAGTGTATCAAGAGTGAGAAGATAATTATGAAAAAAATCACATCTGGGTGAGTCTTTGATTTTTCATTATATGCCAAAAAAATGTATGAAAATACGTGTATTATCTTTTGTAAAATCGCAGTGAAAAGTGCGCGTAGGGATGATCAAAATGTCAAGCTGATTATTATTTTCGTCAAAGTTCTCTTTCAATGGCGATGTAATTTCGTAAATTTACGAGTTACAGGGGACAAAGCCACTGTGTGGCCTTTCGCGCACGATAAGCAGGTGTGGGACGATAAATTGCCCGAAATGAACTTGGCACCACTAACATAACACGAGGAAGCGTCGAGAGAACGAGGGACGCTGTGTCAGGATCGTGAAATAACGATAATGCAATAGCCAAGGCGCCGGAAACTCCCTTATCATTTGTAACGAATACGCCACATACGAATCTCCGTTGGCTCGAGCTATTAACCAGCTAAGCTCCTCCATTTGCCAATTTATACCCGATAAACTCGCGTTAATGCCGATACACAAAGTGTTTCCCCATGAACGCATGCAATATCTCGAAAATTGTCAATAAAACGTTCTTTAAAACATTGACACTGTCCATGATTTTTAAATCCGACGAATGTAGCTTAAATATCGCCCTTTTTCTGTGACGTTGCAACAAGCCTTTCTATAATTTTCGAATTTATAACGTTTGTAAAAAAATTGCAAAAAATTCAATTTAAATTCACCAATTTGAGAAATTACTAAAAGCTTCGGTGTCGAATTGCGATCGGAAATTATCAGCGGACCGAGTCGCAGTTTCGAAATCCATCAGAGTTTAGCGAAAAAAGTGAAAAGCCCTTTATTCGTCAAAGTATATTCGAATAATCTGTGCGATTTACAATTTTAACGGAAGGACAAGTGGCAATATTGGAAATCATTAATTGGATGTAATTAAGCATAATTATCAATCATCAACGATGTTGAGAGAAAATCACATTGCCTCTCATTAGAGAAATAAATTGACAGTGCACGAAATACGTTTTTCATTTTTTTTCTCTACGACGGAAAAAGAAGGAAAAAAAGGACAGCTGGAAAAAGAATTTGCCGCTGTTTTTACGTATTGGCGATACAGAAATGGGTTGCTGCAATTATTGTAAACTCCTCGTATCTCACGAAACGTACGTGATGATGAGAGTGGGTCAAGTTCAGCAGTGCTATACGTGACGTGACGTATAACCAATAAACACTCATCTGGCTCAGCACACTCTTGCTATCGTATTCCTGCTTCGTTCGTCGTCTCTTATTAAATCGTGTATACGATTGGAGCAATATTAACGTCCAACATTACAAAGACTGCCTATCTGCCGGCTGTTCTTTCAGCTATAAACCTCAGCGAGGACAACGATCGATCGCAAAAAAAAATAAAATAAAGCCTACGCGATTATTTTCCGACGAAAAAAGGAGTAAAAATTGCTGCTTGCTTTTTGAAGAAAAATATATACGCGAATCATGAGATACGACCGTATTTCCACCGTTTATTCGAGTTTTTGTTGAATTTATTTTGAAACAAAAATCCGTCACTTTTTCGAGTTTTCATTTCAAACGAAACGAGCGTTGATTCAATTTGTTATCGTTGCTTTTGTCGATTAACGAGTTGTGATATTTCACGAGAAATTTCGTTTAAACGAGGTCCGTGAAAATCGCCTCGATTTATTCGTCATTTCGTAAGCTGCGAAATTCAGACTTTTTCCCTTTTTTTTTTTATTATTCTCGAAGAATTTATTCGTTCGAATATGCGCGGTTGTAAAATGCATGAGACCTTCCTCGTTATGTGCAACAGATCCGAGTGTACGAAGCGAGAAATTCTCACATGACCCAGAGACTCTCGAGCGAGAATTGCCGGTCATGAACGCCACCCCGTTCCACATTTACCGTCGATATTACGTCTGCGATATTATGTGCGTGATTTTTATCTAAAATGTCACGGTACAAGGACCAATCGTAATTTTTTGCTTGTTACTGCGATCGACGATATAAATCCAAAGACTTTATTGTAAAGTGAGTGCAAAAATCTGTGTGTGAAAAAAAGACGAAAAGCACACCCTTTTCATCTCATTTTCTTCCATTTCTGCCCATCTCGAATCAATAATAATATAAAATAGATTCAAAGCATATGCGATAAAATTACGAATATAATCGTATACGATACGTTAAACACATTTTTTTTAAACGAATTGGGAATTAAAAAAATGATGGATATCATAAATAAAAGGGAATAAAATTGACGCTGATTTTATTTCGTAAACGTCGATCGATCGATCGATCCTGGTTTAATGATTTTCAGTCGCTGTACTTTTTTTTATCTGCCACCTGAATTTTTGACTTACCGTGGATGTCAAACGACGCACGAGTGCCCGCATGACCCAGAATCGGCTAAAACACGGAAGTATACACAGAGCAGCGTGTATTTCTATTCGGGAACCTCGCCAATTAACAAAATTTGCATTTCATATCGATTTTTTTTTACGGCGTAAACTGGTGTTTAAATAAAAAAGCTGCAAAAGCAGCGCTAAATTCTGTGGAAATAAAATTCAACGGTGTTGACGAACTTTATTTTTTCAAAGTCTCATAATTCAGAATTTAATCATCGTCAACGTAAAAATCGTTTTCCCTCCATCGTAGCGACCTGAAAACTCGAAGGAATCATAAAAAAATTGACTTTTATCGAGCCTTTATCATCGTAATTATCATTCTAGTATCACAGACCCGCTTCGAAACATTAGTTATCTTATCTCGGTACACCACAAAAAATCATCGCTCTCAATTAAACTCAAACGATTCCGTAAAAGTTCGTCATCTCGTGAAACTATTTACGAATTTAAATAAACCGTGCATTTATTTTCTTTGAGCCTAATAAATATAATAAAATTATCAAATTCGTCCCACCTACCGAATTTTTCCTGTGTATTATCGAAAAATGAAAAGTCGCATTTTTTTTATTATTACGAAACATTTTCAGAGTCGATTCGTTTGATTAATATCAAAAAGGAAATGAAAAGGACGTTTTCGGTTCTATCCAACTTTGCCCGAGGACTGATCTTTGCTGTTGCGTCTACGATACGTCATCGACCTTGCAACCTCGAATTCGTACATTGGCACACTAACCATGACATTTTAAATGCCCGGGCGTAAATATCCTTGTACGTTCCGTACTAAAATTTGGCTACGATTCTGTCGGCTGTACATTCACTCGATTCATGCACGATCATCGCCAATGTTTCATAATTATTTTCGCGCACCATACCACTTAAGGAGGTTCACGCGTGACTTATGACTCAATAAAACAACTGAATTTTTGACTCTCCGATACTCGCGAAATACGAAAAAAAAAATTAAAAAACCGTCAATCTCTTGCGTCAGCATTATCCCGAGGTTTGATATCGAAAAAAAAAAAACACGAATATTTGAACGATTGAAAAGTACGAATCTCGATTTAATCGATTGAATATCAAACGTGTGGCTTTTATTTTCGTAATCGTACTTTTATTTTCGTAATTTTGGAATTGCGGGGATTGCAAAAATATATTACAAGATTGTTCGATCGAGTGATTGTTAATTTGCAAAAATGAAGCGTTATTTTCGTTAATTTTCGATGTCGAAAAATTGAGCGTTGTGATTTAGCGGATTGAGGAGATAGGGAATATTAGGGAATGGTTCGTTCGGATTTATTCGGCCTTGTTTGTTTAAACCGCGATAAATAAATGCGTAGAAATTATTGCATATTTTTGTGACAATCGCGATGCGAAATGATTTCGTGGAAAATTTATTCCCGCGCTATCATCGCGATCGATCGCGAGTGTTACGTGATTCAATGACACGAACGCCGTTCGCGCAGCTAGTGGTAAGAACCTTGTATGCTCAGACGGGCGGAGCGATCGGCCTAAGATCGTAAAATTGACGACATGGGACATGTTTTTCACGGTCAAACTTCAGGGCTAATGGTGGGAGAAAACTGTGACAGAGGCAATTGTCGGAACCACGCGTGAACTCGCTCGGATTTCAGGCGTATAAAGAAGCCCTCGTCGGCGGGAAGATGTAACATTTTTTCATAACCCATCGACAGGTGCTCACCGTAAAACCAGGGGAAAATAATGGCGGGACGTGAAACATCGGTGTGTTCGTTGATTGGACTTTTTCTGCTTGGATTTTTCACAAATATCGTCGGTGCTTCCGTTAATCGTGAGTACATTAATCGATCGGGCAATTTTTCAAAATTATTCATCGTAAAAAAAAATTTATTTTAGCATAAATGGAGAGAATTTACTTATTTTATTGTCGTTCAGCCTGGATAGTGCGAGTGTTTGTGGTTTTTGTAAAACGGAGGGTCGATCGAAGAAATAAAAACACGTGCGTTAAAATTGTCGAAAGAGGGTGGGGAGTTTGAAAAAATTCTTCGAGAACGACGTAGGTGTACAATATGCTAAGATTCTCCCAAGCGTATATATTTGTGAAGATAAAAATGTTATCAAGAAAAACAAATATTACGGTTATATGAAAAGTACTTAACGGAGCAGACCTTTCAAAAATATCTTGGCTGTGCAGTAATAGCAAAAATAAAAAAAAATACATTTAAATAAATTTAAAAAAAATCGACCGAGTAATTTAATCTTGAATAACGGTAGTATGAAAAAATTATCAAGATGACAAAGAACGATGGCTTTTTTGATAGATTTTTTAAGCCAGGTATTTTTTTTAGCGTTTTTTGGCGTTTTCTTAGTGAAATTTCGATTTTTCGCGAAAAACTCGATAAGTTTTGTAATCGGCGGAAAATTTGCGATGGAATAGGCTATTGAAATATCGAAAATTTGAAAAAAAAATTTTTCGTCGTGTTTGGCCATTTTTCCAGAATCGTCGAAAAGTCGAAATTTCAAACGGCCATAACTATGTTTCTATTTGTGCTACATACATTTTTTGGGGGTGTTTTGAAAAGCCCTTGAGTAGACTTAAAAAACGGTGGAAGTAAAATGTCGGTAGCTAAATTGCTTCACCCTCAAAATCGATGTTGAAAATTCGCGAAAAAAACGCAAAGGGGTATGTATGGGAAAATTGGCGAAAATCAGTGGTCCTACTTAAAAAATCTGCCAAAAATCGAAAAACCAAGATATCTACACAAACCAAACGGCATTTTGAAGCCTCAACAATTGCGAAGAGAATAAGCATAAGTTGGGGTGTCTATCCCAAACGAAAAAAAAATGGCAAACATTTTAGTGAACCAACTCAATCCGGCAAAAAATGGCGAAAAATTTTGGATTTTAAAAATGATTTTTAATGGTCCATATCGACGTATTTTTTCCCGCTGATTACGAAACACGCCGGTATTTCATCGAAAACTCAATATTTCGGTCCGAAAATGCGATAACACCAATTTTATCAATCAATTACTATTTTGTCACAGAAAATATCGAGTTTTCGGGAAAAAGTCGGTGGGTTTCGTAATCAGCGGAAAATTTCCGATCGGATAACCTCCTGAAAGATTGAAAATAAAAAAAAAACTCGACTCATATTTCGTCCCTTTCCCAGAAACCCCAAAAAGTCGAAATTCCAAAGGCTCATAATTACCTTTTTTGCTCTCTAATCTATCCCACGTCAATTTAATAAATTTCAATTCATCCGCGACCCATAGACAAGTAAAAGTTAATTATAAAATTCTGCACAATTTTTCAACGGCGTTTGAAACATTCCGGAAAACCGTATTCCGGAAATTGATACGATTAAGGGACGTTTAAAGGCGGCTTTAACGATCGGAGGATGCGGACCGGAAATCGTTGCGTCCTCCGGCAAAACTGGAGGTTCTCGAGAATGCCGAAAATTCGGAAAGCATTGAACGACGATTCTCGGCGGGCTTGCTAACCCGATGAACAGTCGAATAATACGACGATGTGAAATACCTCGTGGTTAAATAAACATGTATAGCAGAGAGAGAGAGAGAGAGAAAGCTGAGCAAGAGGCAGTAAAAGATCTCTGGAGAATTTGAACGCGGATGGGGTTGAGTCTCGGTTACGTAGACAGAAACCGGAAGTTATTAAATGAAATTTAGTGTTAGCCGTTAAGCAGACAGCGTGGGGGGTGGTCTGACTCTATCGCGCTTTTTTTTTCTTCTGCTCGAGGATCTCGTGACATTTTCCCTCATCCCCGATCCGAGGGTTCAGTCACCGGAAACTATTCCCGTGTAAACTGTAGAAAACCGTGCCTCGCGATAAAGATTAATACGCGGACGATTTACCCTCAAATCGTCACCGAAAAATCATGAATTTCCTACCTCGTAAAAAATTAATTTCGCCATTATGTCATCAAATGTACAAAGTGCGAATGAGTATTCAGCCCAGAGGATCGTGTAAAAAATAATTCTCTATTTTCTTCAATTTCAAGAAATAAAAATTAAGAGAATAATTTCGGGTCACCGGTAATTTATTTGCAAAAAAGACTACTCATCCGAATGCGATCGCAAAAGCCACGTAATCGAAATGGTTTTAGCGAATTAAATTCTATTATTGTTTCAAGATGCGATAAAAATTTATCCCTCTCCGATAAATTGGATTTCTCCCAACGATTTTATTACAACCCTCCCCCCCCTCCCAGCATCGACGAATGTACCGTTTTCACTACTGTACAGTCTGCATCGCGTCATTTCGCACTCGAGATAATTCGCACGATCCAGAGACGAAAAATGCAATTTATCGTTTGGTATTATATTAAACAGTGATTATATTTCGAATCGTTCATTCTCCGAAAATTGACGACACATTTTTTTCAACCCTCCTATCGATCAGTCGACGTCTATGAAAATGGGGGTAATGACGATAAGTGGAAGGAGGCTGAATAATTCGTACAGCCCGACGTTAATTACAGACCCGATAAGCTCCTACATTCCAACTGATCTTGTATTCATTTTCATTCCTCTCGCGAATTAGATCGTTAACGAAACCGCACAGAGCCTCGGATAACACGATCGAAGGTTGGTCAATAATGTTGGTATACGTTCGCTAAATTTTCGAGTAAATATATATCCTCTTGTGTATATATATATATATATATATATATATTGGAGGACGAAAAGTTAGGGAATGATGAAAGAGGGACTTTGTTTCACGAGAGAGGGTTAGCGAGAGGGAATGCAACGGGCTTTTTCACCAACTCGTGCCATCGCGATCAACCGCGTTTACCTCGCCACCGAATTTACAATTCAAACTAACCCCAAACTATACCCGGAAAGAAAAAGAGAGGGATAGGGATCCCATAATTTTGTTTTATTCCAGCATTCGGAGCGAGCAGCAGGCGGGGAAAAGTCCATAGATTGGTATACGCGAGGTTGAACTCGACCTCGGATAAATACATTCATCGTAAATGGCTCACTAACATATATACATATATGTATTATATACATGTGTGTATATAAATGTGTTTTTGCGTGTACTGCATGTACAACGCAAAAGGAACAAAGCTGTCGTTTTTTTCCGGCCGTCCGAACGAAAAAGCTCTCATCTTTCGACTCTGAGGGAATCCTCAAGCCCTCGTGAAACTTTATTCCGCGCGCGGATATCGTATATTGCATAATTTATATTTTCACTCGTTAAACAATACGATTTAATGCGCGTAAACACGCGAATTATAAGTTTTACGAGGTAAGCTCGGAAAAATTACGGTGGAAAAATGTGCATATTGATTAGAGGGAATAATGTATAGATTAAATTTGCTCTCTCTCTCTCTCTCTGCTCTCGACCGTATATTTTGCGAATAAATCTTTATAGCTGTGGGCCTTATCGTCGCGTTTTAATGGTACACGCATAAAAAAACGACACGTCGATGAAAATCAACACGAAATATCGTTCGATCGCTGACAACGATGGTTTAAACATTTTTTTTTTATTTTACGAAGAATCTTCGTACCGGCGATGATTTGTCCTCCGGTTAATGAAGGTCTCGAATTTTTATTTCCCTTTTTTTCGTCCTACGGATCTTTATCTTGAAGAAAAAAATCCGAAAACCCATAAAATATCGTCGGCATAAAGAAGAATTGATAGTCGCGTGAATTTCAAAAAAAAAAAAAGGAGAAAGAACGAGGAAAAAAAATGATAATAAATTCAACGATATTAAAACCCTCGCTATCCCGTTATATACGAGAGTCCAACACGAGTACATCGCTGTCCTATTCATTTTCAAATTTTTCCATTCCCGATTAATCCACCCCTTGAAATCGTGTATTATACACCACTTCGTATAAACACGAGGGGATTTCGAACGATTTTTCGGACGATGAACACATCGCCTCGATCGGACTATATTTATATTTAATTTACGATGCACGGGATATTCCACGCGATAAGGGATGATTTTTCTTTTTCACCCAGAATCGACGTTTTCGGCTTTCTCGTTGAAACTAAAAATCGTATATAGAAAAAAAACCCGAAGCGAGGGAAGCTCCATCCACTTTGTCCCGAGAAAGCTCCGGCAAGCCCGATCGAGCGAATTCGCAAATCTGCCCCAGCAAAAACCCGCGAAAAATGCCTTTTTTATTCCGTACGGAAGGGCCCATATGTAAGGACGCTGGGCGGCCATATTTTTCGCGATGACTGTATATTCACAAAACGAGGGTATATTTTATATGATATCAGTTGGATATTGAATCGCGCGCGAGTGTGAAAGATTTTCGTGACTGCGTTTCGGTTCGCGAGAATTCCGATGACAACTAAAGTTTCACAGAGGAGGTAGAGTCGAGGTTTCTGTGTGTCTGTGTGGGCTATATTCGAGGCGAAAGCATCAGCATATCATCATGACCCATGTACCAAGCGTGCTTTTGACATATCTATTACGCGTTTCCGCGCATACATATGTATATATATATATATATACACACACATATGTATATACGTGTATATAAAGGCGACTTGAAATTCAATGGCTGAGGCCCGCGAAGAAGAGACGAGGCGCGATAGTCCAATTAATCAGCTATGGCGCGTGAAACGAGTGAAAGAGCGAGAGGAGGGACGAGGGAAAGGGACGAAGGGAGGAAAATCGTACAAGAGAGAAGACAAATATATAATACTCCTATTGCCATTGTGAATCTTCTCCAACCCCGCCAACCCTCGCACCCTCTTTACGGCTCTTCGTTCCACTTCTTTAGATTACTCTGGGATTGTATTGACAGAAAGCTGCAGGATCCCCGCGCGTTTTTCACGGGTCGAACGAGAGCGTTGAATCGCGCGCTGCGAATATATCGCACCGGGGTGAGCTTGCTTTTATTTCTCACGGAAATCCAGTTAGCCAGGAACGGCGACAGGACGACGATATTCAATATGGCCGAGGGTTAACGTCGCGCTATGAAACGTCACATTGTCTGGGAACCCTTTTTTTCCCCCATCGGCTCACACAAGAATTTATACTCCGGAATTACGTCTATATACTCAATTTCCCAACAATGATCTCGCGACGCCTGTGAGTGACGACAACCCCCGGATCGCCTCCTGCTCGCGCATTTTCATATTTCTCGCGAAATTAACTTTCCGATAAGTCCCGCTAGGGCCGATTGCAATATTCTGGGGGGGAACTGCCGAAGGAAGCAATCGACGAGTCTTGACGTTTTGTCGCGCCTCGAGTCGTCCGGCGACACTCGCGGCCATTAAAAAGTCACCCTACCGGTCGTCAAACGCACTTTTACGGAAATTACACGGTATCCCTTGAACCTGGAGACTTTGACCGAGGGCGCGTACTCGGTAGTGGGTGAAGGAACAAATTTCGATGGAAAACACGCGCATCCGGATTTAAAAGGGAGGATTACAAGGAGGCTGATTTCGAATATTGAATTCCATCGGCATAAATTTGTGTTTCGTCTTTGGGAGAGAATGAAGCGGTATATCGCGGGGTGGCGGATGGGGCGTCGAATTAAAATTGACAAGGCTGATGCTGGTTGCTTCGTTTTATGTATACTTGCTCAGTTGTACGTATTAAAGATTCCCTCACTTTAGAATCTCTTCTTCTTTTTCTCTCTCTCTCTCTCTCTCTCTCTCTCTGTCATAAAACATCGGAACGAAATAGCCGGCAGGCTCGTCCGCATCTTTCCCGACTTCACAACTCATCCAATCAAAAGTTTCGTCATTACAAGGCATCGGCTTATTGGGATTCCCCGAGCGAACGCTCTCGAGCTCCCGGGACTCCCCCCGCGCATCCGCCATTCTGATACTCTCGCGCTTTGCTTTTTTTATGCCCTCTCTGTTTTTTTGCGCTCCTTGTACCACTTTTACGCCGCCACATCCTATATTCCGCGTCTCCCGCGTGTATACATGTGTCTACCCGAATACGTTAGCTTTTTTCCCTCCTTCCCTCGTTCCCTCATGTATATATACTCGTATGTCAGCTTTATCTCGAGTTATATATACTAAATCTTCACCAAGGCTATCGTTTCGAGACTCTGGCGTATAAATGTCGTAACGGAGAGAGCAGCAAGAGAGGAAAAAGTGGAGAGAAAGAGAGGGAGATGGATAAAGATGGAGCACGATCTTTCAGATCGTACGGAAAAGCGTACGGTGCGAGTTCGACTACCTCGAAGAGTATATTACCCTGGTGAAGATCGGTACTTTGAGCATATAATACAACACGGCAAATTTATGCCGCTACATGCCTTCCGGCATTCCTCTCTTTGTACATAATACGAGATATCTCCTCCGCGATGAAAATTGATGATCCGAAAAAAAGGCCGGCGGATAAAAGGGGGATGGAAATCGGCGAAGAGGAGAAGAGGAAGAAATAAGACGCGAAAACGCCTCGGAGGATGTGCGTAGATACGCCGTCTATTCAAAGTGTAAGAATCGCGGGAATTTAATGAATTTATTAGAATCAGCAACCACCGCGACGTTGATTGTATTTGCGAAATCGGAAAGATCGAGGGATAAAATCGCGAGACGATCGGGCGGTGATAAAAATAAAAAAAACGAAGATAAATCACCCTCGCCTGGAATTTTCTCGCATCCGACGAGTTTTAATGGGCAATTTTTCGTATCTTTCGCTTTTTTTTTCTCTGTTTCGCTCATCAAGTGGCCGACGTACCGTGCGGTCAAGCTCCGACGAATTCGAGATTCGCCCGTGTGGTAGGCGGTCACGACGCTGTACCTCGCGAATTTCCCTGGCTGGTGAGCATCACGAGAATGGGAGGGCACTTTTGCGGCGGTACGATCATTAATTCGCGATTCGTGCTCACCGCCGCGCATTGCCTGTGCTCGTAAGTATATTATCGATGATTTCGCCATTTTCATCGTCGATTAATCGCGTTTTTTCCCGCCCTTTCGCCGATTTTCAGCCTAAAACTCTGCGAATTTCGGACAACGAGTGTATTCGCGATACCGCGGGACGAATAAATCGTCGGTCGATTTCGGCGGGCAACGCCAGCAGTTTCGATTCATCCGTAAATCCACTCAAAAATATTTTTGTCACTTTTCGTTCGTCGTCTCTGGCGATCAATAATGTCGAAGCAGGGTGGGTCGAATTTTAAGATTATTTATGCTCCAGGAGGGGTGAAAACTTTGTGTATTAAATTCATACACGCGTTATTTCACGGATGCTTTTAACCATATAATTAGAAATCAGATACCAAGTTCCGTCCGGTATTCACGTACGTTTACGCGATATCCTCACGGATAATTATGAACCACCCTTCACCCGTCGGCTTCGTAAAACCTTGCACGACTCATCCGCGAACTCATCTCATTTTCCACCTGATATTCTCTCACGGTTTCACTCGGAAACCTCTCCCCCCTCTCTCTCTCTCTCTCTTAATAATAATTTCATCAAGAATAACGAGATTAATGAGTTATCTTCATTATACCGTCGAATACCGCAGTCGCCGCATAGGCGAAGTGGAAATTTCAGCAAAGTGTGCGCAAAAACCCTGAGAATTATAGGATGTACACGTCCGTTTCGCTGTACATCGCTGACTCGTCAATCCGCGAGAGTGTCGCGTTCGAAACAACCCCCCGTTCAGCGCTCGTCCCCCGGGAATTCTATAAAAGTTTGATCGGTGAATAATTACCGGAACTGCGCGTATAAGCGACGAAAAAATGATCTCGAAACTGATAACGCGAAGCGATGTCGTTGCATTCGGAGCGCGTTCGATCGCTACTTTCTCAGAGACGATGCGCGACCGATCGGAATGAAACAAAGTGAAATGAAATGAAATTCCTCGCTTCGACGAATCGGATTTTTTTGAAAAATGTCTCTAATCGGGATAAACGCGATGAGAATTCGAGAAGAAGCGTACGAGTCCGCTTCAGATTGTCAATGTCGTCAAAGCTTCGGAAAAAGCTCGCGTAGACGCGGGTTTATTCTTTTTCATCGTTCCTTCATAGACCCTCGTTGGAACACGAGTTTCGTGAGATACGAGTTTAATCGCCATGGTTTCCTTCGACGTTGCTCGTAAATCAAACATTCATCACACGAACATTCACCAACGCGTAATCACTTTTCATACATTTTCATCTCTATTTCTCTCTCTCTCTCTCTCTCTCTCTCTCTCTCTCTCTCTCTCTCTCTCTTTAACGGTACTGGACAGGAGAACGAAAGTCGTCCGATTAAACGGTACAGGATACAGGGTGCGCAGTTTCCTTCTCTTTGGTCCCTGCTATTTCTCATCGTCGCTTGTTTACTTCAAGCCGCAGAACGGTGCAGCAAAACGCGCAAGCAACCCTCCTGCTGGGTTGAACCAGAAAGAGCCGCGTTTCGCGTATCATCTCCATCTCTCTCTCTCTCTCTCTCGCTCTCGCTGTATCTTTCCCTCTCTCTCTTTGCTCACTATACTTCGTTTGCTGGTTTGGCCATCCCGTAAACCGTGATTGCGTGCGCGCTCTCCACGTTACGAAACAACTCGGTAATTGCTAGCAGCGAGTGGGCAAAACGCGTCCCAACCAAGTTCGAAGCGAGCTACATACATACACAATGCGAAATTTCACTTCCCTTTGTCGTCAGCGTGCCAGCTTTTACCGGAACTTCGCGCGTCCATTATTATCTCCGCTTTTGGCTCATCCCTTTATTTTTTTTCAACCTTTTTTTTATTCTCTCTCGTTCGCCGATTAAATTCCGCACCGTCTGTCGCTGGTCGGTGTTTTTTTTATTTATTTATTTTTGTTATAACAAACTCGTCCTTTTTTCCACGATGTTATACTCGACTTAATTGTTAATATTGTGGTGAAGCTTTCGGCAATCAGATGCAGCTGACGTTTATTTCATTAAATTTAAAAAAAAATTTCAAAAGTGAAAAAAAAAAATTTTCTGCAAATGATCGATAAACATCCTTCGTCTTTTTTTTGTAATTATGTTATTCGTTTGGATGACTTTTGCGATGTGGAATTCCGAGGGTAGATGCGTGCTGTATTTTCCTGCAATAGTGTGAAATTCAGAGCCAAAAAGCTTGAATTTTTGGGCATCGAGAGATTCGCGTACGAGTCAAACTCGAGGGAACCGGAAACGCGTGTAGTTCGATGTATTTAAGAAGGAATGACGATGATGATGACGCTCGAAACCAAAGGATTCATTAAAATCATTAATTAAAAACGGATTTGAATGTGGACGCTGTGAGAGGACGAGAGAAATCAACTTTTCCCGTGACAAACTTCGTTTCATCAGGAGGATTATCCTTCCGGGAAGGATCACTCTCCCAGGAGATGCCTCGATTATCCTTTCGAAATGACTCGTGCAACTTTATTACGTTTAATAACCAAAGTTTGCGACAAAACATTTCCTCGTTAAAAAATGCAAACAAATACACATTTTTTTCTTCCGATCTTCCAAAGTTGAATTAAAATTTTCAAATTTCGCGAAATTAATCCTCCCGAGATTTTTCGTTCAAAAATTCTTATACTCTCGCAAATACATCGATGATCTGTGTTTCACAAACGTCAAAAGTGCGTTTTTATCGTGATTTTTTCACGAGTCAATTTCGGGAGAAAAAATTTCGAGAAAAAATCGAAACGGAGCGAATTTCACCGGGTAATCGTAAGTTTTTCTTTTTCGTCTCTTAATTTTCAAGGGAAACTTCGTCGATCCCCGCTCGGCAGCTTCGAGTCACTCTCGGAGAGCACAATTTGCGAGGACCGGAAATACCAGCCTCGATCGTCAAGACCGTTTTGAGGGTCAACGTCCATCCAGGACACAAGTGTGGCCAGTACGTCGACGACATTGCTATTCTCGAATTGGACGTACCAATCTCATGGTCGGACAGTGTCCAGCCTGCTTGTTTGCCAAATGCTAACGGGGATCCCGGTTACACCGGTTTCGGGGGTAGCACAGCCATTGCCGCGGGATGGGGATGGTTAGGGGAGGACAGATCGAGAAGTGAGTGTGCAAAAATTGGCGGAGCAGCTGTATTTCGACCTCGATTCGACCTTTTCCTGTTTTTTTTTTATGAAAAACCGAAAAACCGAACTTTGCGACATTGAGAATCGTCAAGGTCAAAGGATTTTCGGGAAAAATGCACGTCTTTTCGTCGATTCATGGATATCTCGTTGATTCTTTTTTCGAAAAATGTAGTCGGCACGAATTACGAAAAAAAAGACAAAGAAACAATTAAATTCCGTCGTAAAACGGAGGGAAAAAAAGATCGAAAGGCTCTTTGGCGGTCGAACGAGATCGAAGCATCTCCGGGACAAAAAATTCATTTCTCCTTGTCGCCTCAACGACTCTTGGATGACCGCGGGATTGAGAACGGAAGGACTTTGCGACATTGAGAATCGTCAAGGTCAAAGGATTTTCGGGAAAAATGCATGTCTTTTCGTCGATTCATGGATATCTCGTTGATTCTTTTTTCGAAAAATGTAGTCGGCACGAATTACGAAAAAAAAGACAAAGAAACAATTAAATTCCGTCGTAAAACGGAGGGAAAAAAAGATCGAAAGGCTCTTTGGCGCTCGAACGAGATCGAAGCATCTCCGGGACAAAAAATTCATTTCTCCTTGTCGCCTCAACGACTCTTGGATGACCGCGGGATTGAGAACGGAAGGAATCGATGAATTTTTCGTTAATTTTTCTTTTTCTTCCCGTTTCAGACAAACGAGCGGACATTTTGCAAAAAGTGGACGTACGAGTCGTCGAGAACGAAGTTTGCAGAGAGTGGTACGAGAGTCAGGGTAAAAAAACGAGGGTCGGTAAGCAGCAGATGTGCGCGGGGCACGAGTCCGGGGGACGCGACACGTGCTGGGTAAGGGCTTTTGTACATCCCTCGTTTAATTTCCTCGCGATTTCCGGTCTCCGAGTGCAATTATTCGAAACAAACGGTAAAAATACTTTTGAAAAAAAAAAAAAATGTGCCACTTTTTTTTTCAACTTTTCTCACTTTCAGCCTCACTGCCGGTTCTTCGATCTCGAATCGTCAATTTCGATGATTAGTTTCGTGTTTTTTTTTCCGAATTTTTTGCGACGATGTTTATCGATTTTTATTCATTTTTTTTTTTTTTTCGTTCCTAACCTCGAAAAAATTACAGCGTCGGCGTTGTTTCGCGTCGAGATCGGGGTGAATTCTTTTTTTTCTTTTTTTTTTTCCAACAGGCGGACAGCGGTGGCCCGTTGATGGTCGAAAACAGGATGTCCGGCGACGCCACGATGGTCATCGGCGTCGTGTCTTCGGGCGTCGGCTGCGCGAGACCGCGACTTCCGGGGATATACACGAGAATCTCCGAGTACATTCCGTGGATCACCCGACAGACGATTTTCAAAAATCGAGGAAGAAACGGACGATGAAACGTCGAATTGGCTCGGGAAAATCATCGGCGCTGAGGATCCTACGGGTTTTCCTCATTTCCGGCAAATTTTATCGAGAGACTAACGCCAAAAGGAATATTTGCGAATCGACGTTTTTATTTTCCCGCGGAGTGTCGATGTTTTCGAAAAAGATGGAAAATCAGCCGCTTTTTGCAGCGGATTGCGTTTTCGGATTAGGATTTTTGGAAATGGAGTGATTTTGAGTCGCGTATATACTCTCATTTTTTCGCGAAAATTCCATCGATCGGCAAAGAGGTGTCGTGCGTCTCGAGGAACGAATCTCGTTCTAGTCAATTTAATTTATTTCGCCTTTTATCGTTATTCGTTCCAAAAGAGATTTCAAGACGCTGTATTGCTTGTTTTTAGCGTTACCGGAAAGTAT
Source organism: Heteropelma amictum (assembly GCA_959613375.1). Lineage (NCBI taxonomy): Eukaryota > Metazoa > Arthropoda > Insecta > Hymenoptera > Ichneumonidae > Heteropelma > Heteropelma amictum. The sequence goes on along the minus strand of OY390722.1, from coordinate 24,162,575 downwards.
TATAGAGAAATTTCAAGAATTCGAGTTTGTAGGCTACCTCGATTAGTCGTTATTTATATACGGATAAAATCACCCAATTTTTTCGGGGGTTTATTCGGAGACAAACTCATCCTATTAATTAAATACGTTAATTTCGCGAATTAAAGTTAATTTTAGATTTAATCGGCAAATTTAGTTTTAAGGATTCTGTAAAAAAAACCTATGCATAATTTGCATTGCTATTATAATTCGCGCATGGAATATTTAAAGAACAAAAAACCAATCTTGCTATCGAGTAAAACCTTGGTTGAAAGCTTTCTGCAATTATTTTGTCCCTCCCGATCAGTTTCTAGTATAATTATCGTATTTTAATATCGTATTTTTAATATCGTTAATAAGTCTCATTCGTGTCCGGAAAATTTCGAAATTTGCGAATTATCTTTTCTAACCGGAAGTGAACAAGCAATTTCAATATTAAATTACGATTTTTTTGGCGTAAAAAAAGAACGAGTTATTCAATTATTCCGCGCTGTCGGCGTTTTTACTGAATTTGCTGGTTTAGTTCGGAAAAATGCCGCGAGAGGGATTGATTGGCAGGGCGAACGCCTGAGCGTTACGCGAAACTTTCACGTCGTTCATTGTCGAGTTGCGAATGCATGCGTATTGTTTCCCCGACTGTTGCAACATGCGTGGTTAATCAAAACCGACAATAGCCGTGAAAGAATTCCAATTAACTGGTAAAATCGAACATTAGCCACGAACCACCAATTGCGATCCGGCAATTACATTTTTTCCCGTAAATCCTTCGCGTCGAAGCGAATGGAGCGATTTTAAGGTTATAAACATGAGTATCAACGAAACGATGAATGTTTCGTTGATACTTTTTCCAAAAATGCAATTTACAAAAATCCCAAAAAAGAAACTCTACTTTTTTGCCATTTTTTTCAACAAAACGAAAAAGGACTCTTAAGACCCTCCGCATCCGATAGACTCTCAGAACAAAACGAATTTCTCTCGGTCACTTTAAAGATTTACGCCAATTACGGCTCGATAATTACTTTTTACTCTTTGCGATTGAAATATCGATTGAAAATATCGGATCTATAATGAAACTGACGACTAATCATCGGTAGAGAAAATGCACGTGAAACTAAAGCGAAAAACGAAATTGTCCCCAAATAAACTTGGATAATTCGTCATAATTTATCGACGGGAATTTATTTCTCTAATTATTCAATTTTTACTTCGTATTGACAAAGACCTTTTTTTTCTGCGCTCACTTATTTACACTCGTCGCGCTTTTCGTGGACGCTGCGGTCGCCACGTGACTCTCGTATTGTCTGTTACGGATACTATGTTCAGCCCTCCCATCTGCAAGCCTTTGATCGCTGACTGAAACAACGAATCGTCGTTAATAACCTGAAAATGCGCTTTTCTCGAGCTGCTTTTTTTCTCGTTCTACTCTCGCTACTAACCATTCTGCCGGGCCCAAGTCCGCGCACTCTTACCCTCACCGTTTTAAAGCCCTGTTCTAGCGCTTTCTGAAAAAAGTGAGGTTATGTTTTCTTTTTTTATCGAAAAACGAACGGAAAAACTGCCAGAGTGAATATACGAGTTTCAATCAGCTTTTTTCGGATAACTGTTTTTGTTAAATTCAGTCTCAAATCGATCGAATAAATTCTAGCTTTCTATAAAAAAAAAATTAAAATTAAAATTGCTTTAAAAATATTAAAATTATTTTTCTCCTGACAAACCTCCAAAATTCTCCTTAAACGTGTGTTGTATTATATGTTTACTATAACAGACTAGATCTCAGATTTCAATTGAAAAAATAATGGTTAAAAATTGTTTTGAGAATATTCGAAATTTTTTCTCCCGAAAAAAATCATGAATTGTTATTCAGCGTACGTCTTATGTTTTTCATGAAATAAATGAAATAAAAATGAAGAAAACTGTCCACATACCCCACTGAGCGTGATGGCTGTCGCTTGCGCCGCGATGTTAGTTCCTTTTCTCGTGTTTTTGAAGCCTTCGACGCCGCAAGAGTGTAACAGCTTTAATACACCTGCAATCAGTCAAGTGCACTTTTGGTACAATTATTTTCGTTACGATGACACTTTTATCATTCGTAGTAGGAACGAACGTTTAATTAGTTTTTTTGAAAATAAATGATATTTTATTGCGTGTTCAAATTTTTTTTGACACGTTAAAATCGTCGAATGAGGATCTTACCCTTGTAATCAGTAACTCCTACGATGGTATTATTGGGAGTAACTCTGATATTGACAATCGGCAATTCCTTGAAGGGCACTCCGTTAAATAGTCTGTTGTTTGAATTTTCATCGGGGAATATGTCGTTTCTGTCAAAAAGAGAAAAGAATTTCTTTGTAAACGAAATTTTTCGTAGTTTACGATTTTGTTGAAAAGTTCCTGTGAATCGAAGTTGTGCATGATTTTTGCGTTTTTTCGCGTAATGAGATTGCGGTTAACCTAATTCTTGAGCTTTGAGCAAGTTTTCTTACGGAGTAGAACGCAATTGAGAGAGCCTAAAATACGATGAACAGTAAAAAAAACTATGAGGCAATATTTACTTAGTCGTGAAGGTGTCTATGTCGATATGTTTTTCACCCTCGGTACCTTCATCAAGCTTCGGCATTGATGATAACATTATTTTACGATCTTCGATCTTTTGTAATTTCGAGGTTATGTGCAAGTTTCTTAATGGTGCAGTTACGCTTCCGAGTTTGTTGGATTTGAGTAACGATAAATTTGAACAATACGTTTCGACATTGAGAAGTCTTGTTGATCTAATTACAGACCGTAACATTTTAGCAATAACACGGAATTGACGCTAATTTGATATCAATAGTATAATGGTGAAAACACTTTGGGCTCTTCTACTTTCAAAGCGCACGAACCACACGACCCGGCGAAGCTGAACGTCAATAGAGTAGAGAGAAGACGACGACTAGAAGTTGTGCACAGCGCCATCTTATAGATTTCAACATACATTCAAAGATATAAAATCCGCTTCCGATCATATACCAACTGCTATAAAAACAAACACCGCCTGCTCTTTTGTAACTTGTAACAGTTGTAACTTGTAACGCAATAACATGTGCGACTGCCGCGCCGTGTACCCGCGTGTCTTCAAGCTTGACCGTTACAAGTTTGTCTTCTTTGCCGCGACAAAGACCAGTTTTTAAAGCCGTGTTATTTGGCGTTATTTAACGTAGCAAATTTCAACTAATTACGTTTACCAAGTGATCTTCGCTATTAATAATAACTTATCTTCGACTATATTAAAGTTCGTCGTTAGAAATACCGTACCTGATCGATAAAGTAGGGACTAAAAGAATTTCGTTCGAACGATCGTGCTTGCGCCATGAACCTCAGAGAGGGCGCCACGAGACTTATCTTCGCTTCTCGTACGACGCGAAAAAATTCCTTCTTTTTCAACACTTCGATTTTGCCAATAATTTGTTTGTTCTTTTTCTAAATGAGGACAATGTGAGGGAGAAAGAAAATGAAGATAAATTTCAAAGGGAGATACGCATCTTTAAGCAGCTGAAAATCTTGCCAAAGATCTCGTCAAAAGTGTTTTCCTAGAAATTGCACAGAATTTGGAGAGCAGCTTATTCAGAAATATCTTTCATCTAACATACTGCTATTTCGTATAGATTTCTCGTGCAGAAATTCTTGAGATTATAAATTAGTAAAATTAAACAAATACACATTTGAAAATATATAAACAATCAATAAATACTTATCCCATTATAATATAATAATTATCATATAATTTGAGGCCTAATTATATGTTTCGAATGTCCTGCAAGTTGTACAAGTGTTTTCCTTCGCTAGCGACCGACGCGTGTCAACCGCCTTAATGAAAAAGACGCGAGTCAAATAAACTCGATATCCGTCCGACCCTTTGTTAGCGAACGCCATCGATAAAAAGGTACTTTAGCCTTTTTACAATCCAGAGAGCACACGCGAACGACTCGTGCGTATGTGCGGTATATAGCTATATTACCCGTAAATTCTCGCTCCCCTAAAAATCGAGAGAATATCGAGCTGATCTGTATCGAAGTATTCTCCACGGATTAGTATTAAAATATCAAAAGCTGGGGCTTACAGAGGGTGAAAAGGGCCAAGCTGTTGTGGGATACTGCATATCGAAAGAAATAGCGTGTTGCTTGTAATCCCACGTATATATAAATGCACGTGTGTATGAGAAAATGGCGGAGTATAGGTGAAAATCCTAGTAAAGAGAGTGGTTTTCGCTTCATTCGCGCTATTCCCGCGTTGACTGTAACTTCTATGACGGTGGAAATGAGTATCGCGACTCGGAAAACCCGCTCAAACGTTCCGCGCATCCGGTTTACCGTCTCTTTAATTCCTCCTTTATTCATAACCTCAAATGTCACGTGTGCGAGTGTACGCATGTGATATTCAACATCGTACGTGCATTATTTTTTAATCGGTACGTAACAGAACATACAAAACTCGTAAATCAAATTTTACACCGGTTCTCAATTTCATTCCGCGTCGAAAATGCGGTTTGTACTTTCGCAATCGCAGTGACGCCGCCATTTTGGTTAACCAACGTGGAATCGTGGCAAAAAATGGCTGATTATATTGAACTTTCCAACGAATGTTGATAGTTTTCGGGGGGAAATGCAAATCGTGTTTTGCGAAATCGTTCGACTTTCCCTCGGGGGATCGATGGTATTAAGGGGTCGTACGTGCATGCGGAAATTGGGGTATATTCATATCGAACGTTGGTCCAAATGACCTTGGCACGGATGTTTGGCTTGAAAAACGCGATTTGCATGTTCACCAAAATGGCGCGATCAATGTCGATTGCAAAAAGTCACTGATTATTTGACTTTTAAACAAAAAGGTCAGTAAGTACTTTTCAAAAAAATACAATTCCCGTTTCGCCACTTTTTTTCGCTCTCCCTCGCTCGCGCGCTCCAAACTCCGGTCCGTGATGCGACTCAGAGCGCGTTCTTGCGGATGCAAAAGTTCGGCGCGATGCAAGAGAGAACGCTGCGAGAAGGAACAGTGTTTTTTCAAACACGATCGGAATTTCATAAACGCGATAAGATCGGCAACTTTGCGCTCGGCAATTCCGTGTTCGCTGATTGAATTTCGTACCGGTTGGTCGCTTGCAGTTCCGGAAACAATAGACATTTCGAAAATTTAGACTGGTCCAAACGTGTGACAGACTTTGACCTTGAAAACGCATACACATCGGTTTGCTGCTTGAGAAAAATCGGATTTTGAAATTTCGGGAGCGCGCGATACGCGGCATTAAACTTTCATCGATCGTCGTCGCTGATGAAACGAAGCATCGCCATCAAAACACGTTTTCAGTGAACTTGACGCGAAAGCGTTGAACGATCGACAATTGGAGCGTCGAGTTTAGTCGCGAAAGGGACGACCGGTCAGCTTTTGGGATTTTTCATCGATTCCCGAGGGACCGGAACGTATGTTTTATGGACATCCGGTTGGTTTGTGCCATCAGCGTCAAATGACGACACGACGATGTAAATAAATCCTAGGAAACCATATATGACGATCGTCAAAAGCCGTCAATTTTATTCACCCTCCGTTTGAATTTTGGACAGACCCAACGATCGTAAAAAAAGAAAACAGGCTACAGTGTATATCCGTCCTTCGGCGAACGATATTCAACGACATATCGACAATGCTCATTCCTCTGCATGGTTCTAAAGTTCTTATCCCAATCGTGGCACATCCAAAGCGGAAACCGCACTCATATCCTTCCTACAAGTATATACTCGAGTTTGCATATATACATACGTAGTGTATATATTTATATATACAAACTCGCGAAGAGTTTGACTAGAGTACAGTTCCGCGCAAACTATGAAAATAAACCAACGTTGGTTCCGTACGAATTCGCGAATCCTAGGCATTCGTTGGGGTCCAACTGGGTGAACAGACACGTTCCCACAGTCGGCGTTTCTTCTGTTCCGTTCAGTTCGTTTATTCATCTTTTTTTCCCTTCTTTTCTTTCACATATACCGGAACGGAAGACTCCTCAGCGCATTGTCGCCTACCCCTACCGAGGAACTCGTACGGTAGCACTTTTAAATCTCTTTTTCCTCCCCTACTTTGACGCTGGAGCGTCATACCGCTTGCTTTTCAGAAAATGCACACCCGTCCTTTCATCTCCCGCTCACATCCCCGATATGCTCTCGCGGCTCCAACACGTATATGCACCCTCCCTCTCTCTCTCTCTCTTTCTCCCTTGTACGACGCTCTCCACTGTCCTCCATCTTTGTTTACAAGCGCGCGAGAGCTCCAGCTCCGTGTATAACCTGAAGCTCTCCCGCTGGTCTTCGTGAATTCCCGGGATCAATGCGTCGGTGCGCCAAAACGGTTGCGCCGGCCATCTTCTTGACGCCTCCTCCCCCACCCCGCCCCTGCCACGTCGCTTGTATACGCGCAGGGTGGATTCATCGTCTCTCATTTATACGCGCTTGCTACCGTGAGCCTATGTACGTGTGTTTCCATGTGCATGATACGAACCCATCATCCAACGGGCACCGTTGGTCCCCGCGCGCAAAACCGACCAGCGTTACCCACAGTCAAGGAACCGCGCTCCCGCCTTCCACCGACAACGCCGACTGCCTCACAGCCTACCCCCTCCATCCAACGAATTCGCTCCTCCAGCCCCTCCAGCCCCGCTCCTGTCTCTTACCACCTTCACAAAACACCCTGCACCCCCCTGATGTCGCCCTATCTTCCCCCTTCCACCACCTACTTGCACCCCGCAGCGTCCCGTTTTCCACACAGTTCCAACTGACGCGGACCGAGCCGCTGTGCACGGTCTGATCCGCAGAAACTACCCTAACGCGCCTGTGCAGGGGTGGCGGCGCCGAGGCGCAAAGAAAAAGTCCGCGATCCTCTCTAGGGTCTCGAAGGGCTGGTACCCGCGATTGCTTGACCTTATACGAGCATTAAAACCCGTCGATTTTTCCATTCTCACTCGTCCAACGACAATTTCGTCGTTATTCCACTTAACGCCCTGATAAAACATCAATTTGGACATCAATATTTCATTGTTTTTTTTTTCCCCCTTTACATCGAATGTCGCAACAGCGATTATTGCCCGGATACTTTTCGTTTGAAACTCGATGATATCGTCGGGCGGGTTGATGCAAATTTCCAGCGGTGCGTCCGTTGCACGCTTTCGCGCCTAGTCCCACAGTAGTTACGGTTGTGTGTGGTCAGACGCGGACTGGATTTTTAAATGTAAGAAACAAACAGTACGTACGCCGATGCTGGTGAAGTTTTATCCGTTACCGTGGGACAGTGAGTTATCTTGGAGGACGAGTGTATTGGATTTTCCGGTCGGAATTCCCGTACGTACGGACCTGGGGTAACTTGGAATTTTGGAGATCAGTGTTTGGAGTTGAACGTTGTGTGATGGTGGAATTTTTCAGAAGAAGAGAAGAAAAAAGTTTCGAACAATCACCCTGTTGGTAGATCTTCGATCAGTTGATTGTTTATACACACAGCAGATATATTCTCGTGCGTCCTGCGTCTTCGGTTTAACCTCAGTTTTGATTTTTTATTCCACGTTTAAATATTCTCAAAGCTCAGAAAAAAAAGAAGAAAAATGTGCGCCAATTCTTTTGTTTCCTACGTTTTTGTGGATTAAAATAGTGCCGTTGTTTTCAGATCGTTTTTCACTCGGTACAGTGTGCAGAGTGCTCGGTGATCATCTCTCCTCTCATCTCTTTCATCTCGCCAAGTACGAGGCTTTGTTTTTCAGCTCGCGTGTTTAGTTGCGTTTAAACGATCGTTTTTCTTTTTTATCTTCGTTTCCTTCTCTCTCTCATCCCCTTCTTTGTCAACAAAGTCGTGCGTGCTCTCCGCTTCAACGATATTTCGTATGTCACTTTGGATACGTCGACGTCCTTAATTACAGACCAGAAGGGTGATCAGAGTAAAGAAAAAAAAGTGACCGGACCTCGAGAGTGGAAAGTGCTGCTGGGTGGATCATGTGTCGATGTTCGAGAACCTCGGGCTCTCGAGATTAACAGCATGTACTTGCGAAAGAAACGGAATACTTGAAAAAAAAAACATCGCGGAAAACTTCGGAGCTGGTTCATGAAACTCGGATAAAATTGTTTGAAAAATACAATAAAATTTGTTGCTTTTACTCCAAGCTCCGAACATCGGTAGTACAACGAGCTGCCGTTTTACATCGCTCGCCCTGAAAGTGAGTACTTTTCATTATTTCATCTTCGAATTTTTCTACGTTTTGCGTAAAACTATCGAGGACATGATAAAAATATATTTATCACGAGATTTTTAACCGCGGTGGATAATTAAAAAAAAATAGTATCGCGAAAGAAAACATGCACGTGTTAAATTAGCAGACACAGCAGACGTCTATTTTTCGTTCAATATTTTCAATGCCAAATTTTATCGGTGTACGTTTTTTAAAATCATTTTTGGCGGGGTTTTTTTTTTACTTTTCCTGCGCATTGTCGAACCTGTTTTCGCGCTGAAAAAAATAGCTGGGCGATCGTTTTTATCGGAATTATTTTAATGTGAAATAATCCTAAGACCCTTATGCGATGAAAAAGTGAGGAATTGTTCATATTTTGAGGGTGTATCGTGCATAAAATTATTTCGAGCCACGAAAAAGACGATTGCCATAAAAACATTTTCGTAATTATATCGTTATCAGCTTTGAAATCATATCAAAAATGATTAACCAATATCCGCACGAAATAACCGATTGCGCAGAGGAAATTGCGTGTACATTTATCTTTACGAACCGTTTGGCATTTTCCCAAGCTCCGCCAATATTTGTTTTACACGGGAGAGGTCAACGCGATACTCTATTATTATATCAACGCTTTTTTCTTTTTGGTTCGTTATATACGTTACGGCATTATCGATTTTTCGGCCTAATCACTTTTAATAGCATCGGAATTATTATTGCAATCATCGTTGAGGCTTCATCAAGAAATTTATTCCGTCATGGATATTTTTTTTCCGACGCATTATCCTGAAAGTGCGAAAACTATTGAAAACGCTCAGAAAATCATGGCCAAAAAAATAAACAAATAAGCAATTTTATTTCAACTCGAATTTCACGATTCCACATATTTATTTACGATAATAACTAATCTGAATAACTGTCATACCGAAAATTCCTCAATTCTTCCATCTTTCACGAAAATCGTAAATTTTCAAAACCGAGGACATTCTAGCCTCGCCAAAATTTGATGGGACAACAAATTTTTTTTTTTCGATCGATGCAAAGCTACGAGCTTCGTACTCGGTTGAATTCTGAATGAAATGGCCCATAGATATGACAAAAAAACGTACCTGTATCGCATGTTTCGATCATGCCAGTGCGATATCACATTGATCGTAGAAACCTCGCTGACCTGGAGTCCCTTGAGGCTAAAATGGCGGACAAGCGGTGGATTGGTCGGATAAGAGGGCCAAAGAGGGATGTGGCGGTTTTCAGAGGGTGGTTGTTTTTATTTTTTTGTCCCTCTTCGAACATTACCTGCGTCGAAACAATGCGTGAGTGCCCTTGCACCGAGAGACAAAAGTGCGCGGTTCAATTAGGTTGATTATACGTGACGTGCGAAATTTCATGCCCTTCATCCACCCTTCTGAAGCATCAGGCTCGTTTTTATTTTTATTCTTATCTTTATCTTCTTAACGCTATATTACTTGTGGTCGTACGAAGAGAAAAAATCTTGTTTATTTTCCCTTGAAAAACGAAAGATTAAAAAATGACGATTGACAGCGGAGAAAGAGAGAACGATGTATAGCTGTCACGAGTGAAAGTGTCACGAGTGTCACACGACAGCATGAAAATCCTGAAAAATCCGAGCAAATACCGAACCCTCGAAAAAAATCGTATTCCACTGAGGTCGTAACGGCCTAAACATCCCTCGGTAATTTCACAAGTAGGGGGATGCAGGAGCAGAGGTAAAGGGGTGTGTGCGTGTGTTTTTTTTTTCGAATAAAATTCAGACATTGGAGAAGAGAAGTTTGATACGAGCCCTCCAACCCTCTTTTCGAACCCTGATGCGAGTATACCCCCCCCCCCCCTGCTCCTCTTATGGAGCACGCTGCTCGGTTAAACCATCGGAGAGGAACGCTCGAAGGGATGATGGTTCGTGACCGCGTTAATTTTACGAGGGTCCAACCTTGTTTCTATCAGACTGACCCGAGGGATGCTTTTTTTCCTTCTTTCCTTTCTTTTTTTTTGTTCTCCTTCATTTGTTCTCTAAAAAGTTACGTACACATCGCATACACTTGACTCGAGATAAGTGTACACTTGCTCGAGTGTGGACACATGTCAGACGGTATTGTGACGATCTTTATTTTCTACACGCGATATGCCATGCTTTTATTCCGATTGACAATGCAGAGAAGCTTTTTTTTCACGCTCTTGAGCAAAAAATACGCATTTGCATTTTAATATGCGAAGGACAATTATTATTTTTCTTCGATATCTCATCAAACATCTCGTTGTATGATGAAATAAAAAAGACGAATTTTACCACCACATTTTTTGCGTGCATAAGGGTTGCAGAAATGAAACTTTTATGAATTTTTTTTTTCTGAATAAACATTGGATCGGGAATGCTGAAACTCTTTCGGCCAACTCTGTGTATATTTTGTGTAAAATGTTTATCCCATTGGTTAGGAAAAATTCAATGATAAATACGTGCGGATCTCGAAATGAGACGATTGTCCTTTGAAATTTCTAGAATCGAAGAGCAAAGAGATATTACGTATTCTTTCCTTGAATGAATAAAATCGATTCGTCATAATGTGACGAAAGATAAAAATGAAAAAGTGAGCGATAAACGTCTCGGGTAATCACGGTTTTATTGTAATTTCGCGTAGCAGGGGTGAGCGTGTCGGAAAAAAAATGTCGTCTACCTTGAGAATGATGAAACGCTTGGAAATTCCGTTAGAAACATCAATCAAAAGATATCCACACAATACGCCTGACGTATATTCCGTTCTAAATCGAATTGATCAGGGAGTTTCGAAATTTCCGATAATTGAACTTCTTATTTCTCTCTTCCTTTCTCCCTTCTCTTTTTTTTTCTCTCCTTCGTTCATTTTGTCTCGATCTCACTCGCTTCTCGTCTCTGTCTCGTTTTCTATTATCCTTTCTTTCGATGTCACGTCGACTTTTCTCTCGCGATATCACCGTAACGGTAAAAATCTCTTCGGAATTTTTTGCCATTACCGTGCCGGAGCTTCTCGAGCTTATTTTACATCTGGATGGGATATATCAAGGGCTGAATTCGTTTAGAATTTTTTCTCTTCCTCCGCTTCACGTCCCACAGAGGACGTACGTATCTTTCGATATCACCTGATCATTTATTTTCTCACATTTCCGTATCTCACGCGAAAAAAAAACAACAATTATTCGCGAACAATTTTTCTTCCATTCTAGGCTGAAATTTTTCGTTTTATTTTGTAAAACGCACGAATCACGCTTGTCATTTCTGAAGCTTTTGTTTTCGCGGGATTCATGCCGGATTTTTCAATTTATTTTTCTGTAATTCACGATGAATGGGTTTTTTTGTTTCAATTTGAGTTGAAAAATAAATAACAATGGTGAATTCGCAGTTGCGTGTTTTTTTAGCGAACCCACGTCGATACGTGTAGGAATCGCAGCTGGTTTACGCTCGTTTGCTCGCAATTCCACAAAAGTTTTAATTAAAAGTTACAACGTTTGGGCTTACCCTTTCGTGTTTCATATTCATGCAATTATTGACCTTAATTAATTGGCAAAAATAATCTCGTTAGGTGCACGTTATTCTCATTGTGCGATCGACACTTTGTTGCTCGTACACCGAGAGATGGTTTTTTTTTAAATTATTACACCAATTTTTAAATAAATCGATAATCCCCAAATATTCGTTGATTCGATAAACATAGAGAGAAAAATGAAACAATTTTCAACGTAGATCGATAAAGCAATAACGCGAAATTTTCTTTCAAAAATCATGTGAAAAACTGGCCAAAGAAAATGGTAAATTTTTGTATCATCCGAGGGACATTTATTCCCGAACTTGTTGAGTCTGTTTCGTATTGTCATTCTTTATCCTTTGGTTTTTTTTTCGAATATTCGGTTGGATCGAAGCCAATGAGTGGCTTATCAGCCCTCTTAACGGGGAGTGGGATCGTTGGGTAACATAGAAAGCGGGGCTCCTTAATAAAATTCGCGCTAACGATGCACTCGACCATAAATGTCTCGAAACGATTCCTTCTCGAATTTTTTTTTTGCAAAAAAAATTCAAACAGCGTCAATTCGACAAAATGACACGCAGCTGTGAGATTTTTCGTCTCAATGAAACGCGCGGCGAGTGTCATGTATCTGCCGTATTTTTTTTTTGTGAACAAACTCGATGAATTTTTTTTCCTTCTCAGCAAATTTACATTCACGTCGTTCTATTTCCATGCATTTCGTTGCACCGTCAAAAAAAGAAGGGAAAAAAAATTGGTTGACCCAGTTCCATTCATCATCGAATATAACAGTCTTTCAGCCAAAGAGATCAATAGAGAGACACGGAAATTAAATTGAGATATTGATTAATTACGGATTTAATACAAGAGCGATATTTATTATGAAGAAGAAGAGAAAAAAAAACCTCCCTACCAACTTTTATTTCTCCGCGATATTCCCGGCTCGGATTTTAAGAAAAATAAAAATGTCGCTCATGCACGCGTACTCTTCTTCGGAAATCAATGATATTTCCTGTAAAATAAATCCCACGAAATTCCCGATTTCTTTTCCCATACAACAAAATGCTTTAAATCACGTTCAACGGCGTATTCGCTCTTTTTTATTTTCACGTCGAATCTCGAATACTAAATAACAGTTTCTTTTTATCTTTTTTTATCCAACGGAGAACTCCCGACTGTACGCTTCTGGCTCGTTCGAGCGGACTTTCTCTGCGACAATTTTTTTCTTTTTTTTCTTCCCCTCCTATTATCCCCGAGTTGCCGGTGCTCCGCGAATAATGTTTAACGATCGGCCGGATTAATGTCTATTCTTTTGGAAAATATAAAAACTGCTGGTAAAACAGTAGTTTTATCTGGGAAAAGTCCTATCTTTCTCCGGCATCGTGAATCACAACTCGTTACGACGTAACTAAGGTGGGACACCCCTCTGTGTCAAACTCGCTCTCCATCTCGCTCTCTTTCTCCTTCACCCCTCCGTATCTCGATATACGTAAAATCGATTTTCTACGAGGCGTTTCAATCGACGCCCTGTTAGCGAAATCAGCTCATCGCTGGCCGAGATATCACTTTTACGTATCCGCATGTACCGTATCTATTTATACACACACATGCACATATGTGTGTGTACATACATATTAATACTCTCCCCTATACATATGCAGATGGAGCGCGATAGCACTTATATCCCGCGAATATATACCGACGTGTATATGCATGAACATCAACTATATCGTATTACGCGAATCACCCCCTGGGCTAAATCTCGCACAATAGCGTTTTTTTCCTCCCCATTACTCTTTCATTTTTTTTTCTCGCCCCACACTTTCGCCCCGTTTATTCCCCTCGATATCCAATCGGGAATCGAGTCGCGGTCGCTGCTATCGCCGCGAACAGGAGTATTACATCGCGGAGTGCGTTTTTATTCGCACTTTTGACGGAAATTCGATGAATTTCGACACCCAAGTTGCTCTCATTTTTCCTTTCACTCCGGTACGTTCGTACACGTGACGTACATTCTTCTCGCGAGTATTTGCGGGTGAAACTGGAACGGAGAAAATTCGCGTCATCGAGGCGAAATTTTTCCCTCCATTCTTCTCTCGCTGTTTGATCGTCGATATTTGATCGATTTGAATTAATGATCGATTTGGACGAAAATATCATTACGAGGTTTCGAAAAGGGGATAAAGTTACTTTGCTACTTTTTTTGAATTTTGGTCTTGTTTGGACGGTGCTGAAACTGCGTGCAGCTCGGAAATAGTTCGAACGTAAATTCGAACTCTCTGTTTGTTCAGTCTCAATGCGGTGATAAAATCGTTAAGGGACAGCATCGGATCTCAATGATATTTTTCAAGAACTTTTTTTTTTCACGATAATATTTATTCGAGAACTCTAATGTTTCTATACGTAAAAGACGAGGTTTAAAATTGTAAATTATTCAAAAAATCGAGTAAACTGTAAAAAAAAATGAATCTAAAAGATATAATTTCGGTTCTATATCGATAGCTGTAAATGGAGCAAGCTGAAGAATTTTCAGCTCGACAGGTGCACAGATGCATGCATTTTTTAAATTCTCATTCGACGTCATTTTCCTTGCTTGTAGTTTATAAATATAATCATGAAATAAATAGGTAAACACACATACATATACCACGTCGTATGCTCAAAATCCATCACGTTTATTTTCGTCAATTTGACTTTGTTCGCTCGACAAAAACTGTTATTCATCCGACAGCCAAGGGGCCGAACCCTTGACGATCGAAGCGCTTGATTCGAAATATTCTTTCTTGTGGAACTTTTTTATAACTCGATCGTATATCCGATGAATGTTACAAGAGAGAGAGAGATTATTCCACGTCATACACTCCACGGCAATGGGTCACGATTCCCGCGCCCCTGTTCTCCTCTATAGGATCGAATATATATCGGCTTTATTATTCTTTCGCGAGTCTTTTTCAGCCCAATTTTTCGATCCAGCGAGACCATTCTTCGAGAATGTCCGGAGGCATTTTTTTCATTCTTCCTTGCTTCAATACACAAATCGCTAACACGAGATTCTTTCAGACCCGCGATTTGTGCGGGCTTTGCCATTTTTTGTCGGACCGTTTTGCGAGATACGAAAAAAAAAACGTGGCTTTCGTAACGTCGGTATGTAAAAAAGAAAACCATTTTTTTTCAGTTTGATTTTCGATGCCCGTTTTCGGCGTGGAAATGAGTGGCTGAAAATTTCTCAATTGTAGCGCGAAAAAGTTTCATTTTATCGCGTTTTTAGCGCGGAAAAGTTCACTTTGGTGGAGCAGTGTGGCTAGGATAATAAAGATAACAATAGCGATAATAATAACAATGTTTATTCGTTTTTTGAGAAAGCGTCATCTCCGTTGGTTTTCATTACCACCAACGTCTCAAGTTTTATTTAGAAAATTGTCAAAATTTAAACTTACTAAAAGTGTGATGAAAATTCGGAAAAAACATTCAACAACGGCAATTTTAGATACCAAAAATTATTTTTTATTTGACGCTGCACTCGGTACGAAAATAACCGAAATAAATCTCGAGGTACAATCGATAAAATTCAATTCCCTCGGAAAATACCGAATAACGAAGATATTAAGGGTCGTAATATACGAATGTTGATTATTTCTGTTCTCACGAAATGAGCGTCCCGTGTCGTTTTCTCATTAGCAATTAATTCCCTTCGGAAACCGGAAGGGACCCTCTGTTTATGATATTCGACAATCTCTCGGCTTTACTTGCTTTTTTTTTTCTTTTTCGCGGGCTACATTCATGGAGATCCCTTTTGTTTCTTGTATGTTTGATGCTGGCAATCTCGAGCATGGGTAATTCGAGAAGATCGGGCGTGCAATCGTGCGGGTAATATACAGTTTTCTGCGCTTCTTACCGCTGCTCCATTCTCTTTCTTTTTCTCCTCCTTTCTCTCTCTCTCTCTCTATTTTGCTATTCGCTCTATCTAGGAACTTTATTTCCCCGAGGATCACTTCGAGAGTTTATCGCTCGAGGTTTACGCCGTAGCGTCCTTCCGTCTCGGTATTCCTCCTTGCCAAATCTGCGTCTCCTTCGTTCCTACCCTTAACTTTTTTTCTCTCCGTTTTGCCCCTTTTTTTCTCCTTCGCAATCCCTTCTCCGCCTCCCCGGATCCGCGTTCAATCCCCGAGCAGACCTCATTCACGTTGTTCTTGTCTTTGTTATTCCTGACATTCTTCAAGCTCTATCTAACTTTGTGTGTTGCCCATCACTCTTTGCCCTCTTTTCCTTGACTACTTTTCCCATGCTATGAATCAAGAAAATCAGCCCTTTGGCGTTCGCGTCTCCTTACCAGGAAAAACAACGTTTGCGTAGACTTTTCTCGCTCGAACCTCTCTCTCTTCCTCCTGTACCATTGTGCTCTCATCTTCGACCAACAATTCTTCCTCTCCCGCGAGACCCGCAAAACAGCTTTCCCCCATGAAGCCTTCGGGAAATACTTTGTACACGCTGATTATTTATATAACAAGATCGCGTCCGTGAGTTTTACTCTGACGCGTTTCCGGCAAACTCGAGAGAATATAACAACGACGACGTAGCGATAAATCCATGAAAACTCGTGCGCATTCTCTCGTTTCAAATCGCCGACTATCTTAAACAATTTTTCCTTTTCCCGAGTGACGTTTGTTGTGTACTTTAAAAAGTAAAAAAAAAGTGTACTTAATCGAATTTTTGGGGAATTTCGAAAAACTGGTTGAAAAGTTGCGTGTATACGTCTGCGACAGATCCAAGTCGGGATAAAAGTAAATAATGGAAACGAGGAACGTGTACGATCTCATTCAGTGGAGTAATCAACGATTCACGAGATGCGAAACGAAGATTTAAGCTTTAATCTAGAAACCCCATTGATCAGCGCGCGGAGGAAGGAAAATTGAGTCGAGTTAGTCTCGCCCGGGATAGGAGAGGATGTCTGGTCCGCGAGCTTCGAAACGAGCCCAAAGGGCACTCACGAATTCCGAGACGGATCACTCTCGGGAATCCCCGAGTGGCGCGAGCGACGAAGAGCAAAGGGAAAAGACGAAAGGGGGGAGAAAAAAAGACCAGAGAAAAGCAAAGAAGAGCGCGCGAGCATATACCGCGAACGGAAGCAAGGGTCAGACACACGCGAGATTTTCCGACGATGAGGAGGGACGATTCGAATATCAGCGATCGAAAGTTTTATTCTACCGGGAGTTTACGACTGGGGCACACGAAAAAGACGATATATACTTTCAAAAGCCATGGGAATTGTTGTCTATATCCTTATCCTCGCGTTCCATGTATATACATATATATACGCACGATGTAATTGCCCTACTTTCGAAAGCCTCGAATGTTCCTTCGAAAAATCCTCCGGGAGCACGAAGTTTGATCAATTTTTGAAGAACCAACGTTTCCTCTATCGAAAAGATTTTCACTCGCTAATACCTCCCGGAAGTTTACGGTTATATTCGTTCCATCGATTGAATCTCATTAAAAAAAAAAAAATAATAAAAATAGAAGCGATTGTTTTTCGATAAGCCGCATTAAAGCAATTGGACGTTTGAAATTTGAGGGAATAAAAAAAACATTCCCAAAGTTTGACGGTGTTTTTGCTTCAAAGAATTATTTAGAGCTCAGCCGAATTCGAATTCGAGATTACTCGAATTTACGAAAAAATACGATAATTAACATCGAAACATCGAGTTTCATTTTTTGTTTTCCGCCTGGAGCCAAATTTGAAGAAAAAAGAGGCTGCATATGTCACTTTTTATTACGCATATATATACGGGTATGATAAAAAATGCATACTGCACTCACGTTTCGTTTTATCGTTACAACTGACACGTAGCGCCTCTATATTGCGTTAACGCGATGTTGCAAGTGGGAAAATGCGAGTTTTGCGCCACCTCTCTGTCTTGGTTAAGGCGCGCATACATATCTACATGTACACGAACATATATGCATGCATACATGGAAAGTGAATGATGAACGACCCTGACCGGAAGTGAGAATGACGGAGTACGAGTAGAGTCGCGTTCAAAGCGAGTCTTAACAAAATGAGGCATATCCTACGTCTTGCTAGCATCATCGCGTACCGAGCCTCACATACATATGTATATACACAATGTACACAAAGTTTAATGCACACGAGTACAGCTGGAAAGAAGATCGCGTGCACTATCCGAAGCACACAGACACTCGGAGGCAAGCGAGCGACCTGGTCGAGTGTCTAGAAAAATTGAAAGAGATAGGAACGTTAGAGACGACTAATACGAATGGCGAACACGTTTCTCAACGGAAGACACATGTTTCCCGCTTTTGGAGCAGCTTTTTTGGGCTCTGTGATTTTTCAAAAAGCTCCGCCAACGATCGTCTTTGATGCTGGAGCTCGACCGGAAGTTGCTTTGTACAATCGATATCACGGACGAACGTGCTGCAATTTCTTTTTTTTTTACGCAATCATTGTTTCAACGATCGTGCGGAGCATCGTCGGAAAAATAATAATCCAAGCTGTAGATAATTTTGCAATTTTGAATATTCCAAAATACTGTAACCAAAAAAAATCCTGCGACGAATCGTTTGAAACACGTTTTTCAATCGCTTCTTTCTTCGAAATATATTAACTGCGCAGGTATATTTATTTCTCAATTTTTTAATGATAGTTTCGAAAAAAGACGAATGAAAAACGGATTTCAAATGATTGCCGGCGAGATTATTTTTGCGGGAGTATTTTGCTGGTTGAAACTCGACGTTTCGACATCATTGCATGTTAGATACGTATATGTTGAATATTATATGCGATACGATGAATAAAAACGATCGGCAATCTTACGCGGGGTGTATCAGAGTACAGATTGAAATAGCGATTCGCAGGCAAGTGCGTCTTTTATCGCTCGTCTTTCTTTATCGCCGATGAAAATGGACGAGAAGTTGGAATTTTATTAGCATGATGGTATAAACACTAAGAAGATAAAATAAACAAAGGTCAAGCGAAACTTTTATCGTTATAAGAGCGTTTGTGCTCCGAGATGAGGTGTAGGGGCTCACGGAAATATCTTGCTGCTTATCGATCGCGCAACGTTCGTACCTAAGATGTTTTATTTTTCGTATTCATGTACGTATGTGTACATGGCCGTTGTTAAGGCGTCTTAACTTCGACATTCCGCATATTATTTTGTCCGTCTCATCGCTTATTCAGTATCGAATATTCCGCAACGGCGCAGTGAACAATGTTTATATATCGCAGACTAAATGTCATTTCAACGTAATCTCATTGCTTTCGTGCTTTATCGCGGTTCTTACCGCATTTATTTCCATCGGGTCTTTACGACATCCTGCTTTATTCCATTTTAACCCTCCCTAGATATCCCGCGGAGCCACATTACTCTCCAATACCATTTAGTCCGCGCGAAAAGTCACGGGGAAGCGGGAAAAACCCGTGTCGATAAAGTAGGAATCTTCACCGATAATTTCTCGATATCTCTACGAAATTTTTCACAAACGTTACGAGTATCGACGAGATTCGTGCGTTACTATTCTGCTTTTTTTTCACGAAAATCGTAGAATCACACTTTCCCAGCTTAGGAATTTTCCTAAATTCAACCTGCTATTAAAAAAACACAGGAATTAAAGGATTCGTTCTTAAGCATTAAAAGAGCGAGAAAAAGAGTGAAAATACGTGTAAAAGGAAAAGGAGGGAGGAGAAAATGTAAGAGAGGTCGTGAGATCGCATTATACTGCCATTTTTTATACGACGAGTCTTTTGGATGAGATTTTTCGACCCTGGATTTGCCGTAGAATTTCCTAGAGTACGACGAAAAGATTGGGAACTATGTACATGTGTATATATATATACATACATACACACATACATAACAGTACCGAGTAAAGAACATGGTAGTTGATCCGAGGGCTGGGCAAGAAAAAAAAAGATTCCGGAAGAATAGGAACGGAATGGAGAAACTTGAAGCGAGAAGAGTTGAAATATTGTGGGAAAGCTGGAGGCAAAAATACCGTCGTTCATTTGAAGAGGTCGTAAAAGAATAGAAGCAAAAGGCAAGCAGGCAGGTTGGCAGGTTTTACCCCGTTTGGTGGCGGTTATAGGCAAGCAGAATCGATCAGTCCGAAACTTTTCGACAAACTCAATTAAGAATTTGCGAGGTGCTGGGCACGATGCATACGTATATACTTTCTTACGTATATGGTTTACAGATTACTATGTATATACGTATACACATAAATTTATCGGAGATCGTATTATATGAGCGAAATAACCGAGACGTCAAACTCATTTTATACACAAAGAGTAAAAGCCTCGCATTTTCTCTTGGATCGTACAATTAAAGTCCTCTCGTTTATTAGCGAGCTACAACACTGCAAGATTGATGATTTATGGACCCTTTGCTGAAATATAATTACCTCGAGCGATGTTGGAACAAAGACCAACTTTGTACGGTGAAAATGCCTCGGCGCGTTGCAACTTGTTAAGAATTTGTATTCGTGCCACAATCTCGGATGAAAAAAAGAACAATGTCGCCAATGACTAATTACCTGAATCATCGATGCTCAAAAAAATGATAATTCAATAATCATAGCGTAATGTCATTACGGAAAAAATAAAAGGGATCCGAAAAATGTATGAACGAATCGATTAGGTATGTCGGAATCATAAATGCGAACCGCTGATGAAAAATTTGTCCGGTACTCGGTGCTGTGAAACAGGGAAAAGAGAGAGGGATGAGACGCGGAAAATACATCATCACTTTTATCGTCCCGGAATCCGCGAACGGAAATCCACCGTACGATCCCAACTACAGATTGCCCGATTAACGATGAAACAACATGCGATCTAGTCATACAAAGTAACACCTGAATATTCGCCTTGCCAGCGATATTTCCACGTTCATACACCGCCGGGAAGACCCAACTCCCGAGACGACATGCTCATCTTCAAGAGTCACGAATGTGTACTTATATAGATGCGTGCGCGAGAAGTCTACCGTCGGCGACCAAATGTATGTTTAACCCACATTGCCTCTCCCGTTCAATCTTATCGGTTACTCCTTTTTATTTGCATGACGATGGAAAAAAAAGGGAGAAAACTAGAGCAGACAGTTACTATTTTTTTCAGTTGCGCGGAATGGTGAAATACAATTTGCTGGAAAAAGTGCCTTGCGTGCGGGAAAATATTACAGTCATGCAAATCAGAGGCAATGAAGCATTTCATTGTTTCGCAAACTCGTTGGTTACGAAGGATCCGTATAATGTCAGCCAAAAAGATCGTGGGGATAAACATCACTCTAAAACTGCACCGATCTATATCAATGAAAGGCAGAAGGTATCGAGTTGGCCAGTGGAAGAATATGCACCCCCTTAAACAATTGTACGCCGTTGGAGTACGTTTCGTTCCGTCCGTGAAGCTGAAATAACGCTGAGTGCTACGACAGCTCTTTTGGAATATGATACTCCGGCTCATGTCGATCGTTATCTAACCAGACACTCGTCAAACTCGGATTTGTCAGCGATTTTTGTTTTTTCAAAAAATACTGTAACAAGATTTTGAATGTTTTCAAGAGAATGCTACAACGTTGTGTCATCAGGAGGAAGTCGTTCGAAGGGCGGATCTCCGCGATGTTCATGGAGATCGCCGATGTTCGTGGCACACCGTGAGACTCGGAGAGCATTTTAGCGAAAGTTGGCAAAAGGGTGGACCAGCGGGAGAAATTTCGGTAGTGCAATTTCGAATCTAACCCAGGTTGATGGGATGCTCGAAAACGCGGAGATAAAATTTGTATCCTCAACCCCCGGAATGCCCAAGGAAGTGGAACGAAGGGGTTTAAAACCGTTTTATCTCCAGAAAACAATGTCCCGATGAAAGAAGTTCCGAACAAGAGTCGTTCGGAATTGAAAAGTGCACGAAGAGTTCGATAGGTTCGAAGCCGCAACTCCTCGAATGAGGGCTCAAATGGAATCTCAAGACTCAGGCTAGGGCCGAAGGGTGTGAATTCGAAAAATCACAGATTGGAAAGGTAAATGAAGAAAGAGAAGTCTGCGAGCGGAGTAATGGACCATAATTGACGTCCAATCGCTCGTTGTACCGAATAACACGAAACGAGTTCGTTTGTTCGACTCCCGATGACGTTTCACCGCGTTTCCTCCCCTCTTCGAATTCATCTGCATGCAAACATGTGCGTGTGGAGTTTGCTCTCATGTATTTCCAAAATTGGCAGCACGTTTCACGGCGGATCAGCCTTTCACTGTTTAACGAGGATTCGAGGTTTATCTATGCGAAACTCAACCGTGAAAGTGGATTTAGAAACAAACGAGTCGTTGGGACTGAAAGGAAAAATGAATTGCGCCGAGAATCGCGGATGCTGCGTTCCCTCTCCGATACTTCGTACCGTTAAAAACCTTCGACAGAATTATCGAGTTCTCTGTTCATTGTTTCGAAGCTGAATAAATCAAGTACAGCTGAGTCTCGAATTAAAGATGGAACAAACATTCTAGGTGGTACCGCAGCTTTAGTACCGCGATTCGTCACTGGACCAGTTGACCCTAGCGAGACCGACGCCTTGCCCGTAATCCGGTTCGACGTTGATGAAGGTAGACGCATTATTCGTACGCTTCCAAAGCCGAAAACAGCGCACGATGTTAAAAATATATAACTCAACCCGCAACAACTCGAAAACTAATCGTGGCTCGAGTCTTAGTCAAAATTTCGTAACTCAATTGCTAGTCAAACTTCGACATTGACCGCGAAACAGTGGCCAATGTCAAAGTTCGGGTGTGCCTCCAACATCTCCCGGGTAACTCGACGATGGTCCTTTTCGCGTCTCTATCGGTTTATCGTTTCGAACTTCGTTTATTTATCCAACCCCCGCCCCTCCCCCCCCATCGATGCTGTAAGTTGTTTAAGTTAACGTAACTCGATAAGGAATATGCCGCATAAATTCGCGTCTGAATTTTCGTGCGCGGAGCATCTCCCGGAACGGATGTAGAGTCACTGAAAACCGAGGTGGTGGCGGGTAATTTTATTCATCCTGCAAGATTTATGTACAAAGGGATGCGAAGGGTCTGAGGATAACGTTTCGTTCCTCTGATGTTGATGCGCAGCGGAATGCGAATTTTCCTTACTGCATAAAAGACACAGGAGCAAGTGCATATACCTCACGAGCACGAGCGTTGCTGACGCGATAACGAATTTCCAAATACGTTTTACAGAATGCATAATTTCACTTATTTGAGGTACAAATTAAGTTTAGATACAATCGGCGATATCGTCAGCATTTTCGCGATCGTGGGACTCGTAAAAAAATATTCGAGGAATATAATAAGAATGAAGAAAAATTCGATAAAAACTCAATGGCGGATTTGTATGGACGTTGACGAAAGGGTGGGAAAATGGAATTGTATGGAATTATAAGTATAGACCTTGGCTAATCTTCGTGAAATATAAATGATTCTGTTGCATGTTTTATTAAAGAGGACTGCACATCGAATAGCCTATCTATACCGGTAAAGGAAGTTTGCAATATTAATTTATTAATCTAGAGATTCGACGATCGCAACGCTTGGCTGGCGAGCCAATGGCGATCGATCTCTAACAAGTGATTCAATTACATCGTGTATACTTCTGTCAGATTCACGTGGACATTATCCGTTCAACGGCAGATTCAAGGGTTCGAAACAGCCTCGAACGCGTTCGTAATTCATCAATAATTCCATATTTTAGCGTGTCGCTGTTGAAGCGAATGATAAAAGCTTCGGGTTTACCGGAAATATTGACAAGCCAATTCTTTTTTGCCGATAATGTCACATCGGTATTTGTATAATCCGGATTGACGAGTTTCCATTATCGTTTCGGCTATTCTGGTATTTATTTTATATCACCGATAACCGTGAACGAGCGTCGGGGTTTGCTATCACATATTTACACAAATACTTTTTATCGAAGCCACGATGATGTTATCAATTGCGTGAAATTGTCGAACAATTTATCTTCGGTACCAATCAAATTGCCTCAAAGTGCACAAGCGTGGTGGAAAAAGATTATAAATAAAGTCCTTATTTTTTATTCGTAGATGAATAGAAAATCTTTTCAATCTTCTAGGCCACAACGTCGACGAACAAAGTCGCGGAGATTTTTTTTTTCATCTTCGCTCGTCAGCGACAGTCACGTCTGTGTCAGTGTGCGTGCCTTGAGAATTCTCATGTTCGATATTTCGACGAGTTGGCGTGTCGCCGTTACTACGCGTCGAATCAATACTCCTCGCACGCAACTCCACAAACGGCGATATTTTCGAGCACTATTTGTAATGTTCCAACGGTATTTTAAAAGAGTGTTATTTTTCAGATATTTTTTTCTCAAAATTTCATCGTTTTTCCCTCGAGTGTGTTGCGAAAAAAATGTTTCTACTCGATACTCGATTTTTTCTGCATATTAAAATAATCAACGAAAATAAATCGCAGCAGCCGAGGGTGAATGTTCCGCTCGATCAGAATGAAATGGAGTCGAGAGACTCGTTCTTATTCCTCGTAAACTCGGACAAAAATAGCACAAACGAGATTTGACATTTCGCATCTAGTCTCGTAGCACTTTTGGATAGCACGCCCATCACAAAATGAAAGCTTCGAAGCCCGGGACTCTCGGAGCTTTTTTTTTATTTACGACGTCACCATTTTGTCCCTCACCCTTCATATCCTTTTACCCTTCTGACAAGCGCGTATGACATATTTATATTTAGCTATAAATCTCGTGGAAATCTTTCGAAAACAATGTAATAACTCATCACACCCCCTGATAAAACGAGATTTCACTGGAAACTAGTCTCCGCTCGTATTATTCGACAGGGATATCCTTAGAAGCCTTGACAGAATAATTTTTTATGGTTACTGTATAAATCGGTTTTTCTTGATTCATGAAATCGACGAAATACATAATCCTCTGATGAAAACTCAAAAGCGAGGGTAATTCAAAGGTAGGATTGAATAAAAAATTTTGCCGATACTTTTTCAGATTTTTGCAGACATTTTCGCGTGGTCTCGAAGAGTGTAGCAAAAACTTGGCAAATTTACGATAAATTATAAAAGTCCAGTGTGTTTTTTTTGTGGAATATTTTAACTTCTTTTTCTGTGACTTTTTTTTATACATACAGAGCCGAATTTTTTCAACAATGACTCCATTTCTCTTTCCATTTCGATTGCGAATGTAAACGTGTAATTTCACGCCAGATTTTGTTTTTTTTTCAAACGGTTCGTCGCTTTTTGCAACTTTTTTCGCAAATATCGAGATATAACTGTGAGTCTCACGAGCGATCGAAAAACGAATTGATGAAATAACCACGCGAAAAAGCTCTTGCCAGCCGTATCTCCCCGTGCTTTACAGCCGATCCGAAAGCAAACTTTATTTAGAGAGATTTTATACATGTGTTGTATACACACGAACCTCGGGACCGATTAAAACAGGCACGAAGTTTCGAGCCAACAAAATATTCACACGTTCCACATTTCGGTCTGTATCATTATACACGTCCGGGCATCTGGCGGGAGAGCGAGAGAGGGTATAGGGATTATTTAAAAATCCTTTCCATTAAATGACCAAACCGTTATTTCGTTGTGCTCCGACAAGTTCAGTGTGATTTTGCACATTGAAACATTCAACCGTGAAGATAAATCCTTCTAGTTGAAAAAATATCGTTGGGATTTTCTGACGAAAAATGAATCCGAGGGAATTTCCAAAATATGTCGACACAAAAAGAGAAAATCCGTTTTTATTCTTCACGCGTTTTTTTTTTTGGTTTTCAGTTCGGTTGCTCGATTTACGGCTTATCACCAACACATTTTTTCGAATTTCAAATTTTTGTTCTCGTTCAAATAATAATCTTTCTTATAAAAAGTTGATGAGTAGATATAGATCGAAATTATCGAAATATCGAAATATCGCATGCTTTGTTGTCGTTTTATTCGTTTCGTGATTGGTCTGTAATGAGCGTAGCCGCGAAATTCATGCGAGACTGTATTCGCGCGGTTTTTTATGCTGTTTTTGACAGTTGTCGACTCTTGAGATTAATCGGGGTTAGCAAAGGTTATAATTCTACGATAATTTATTCTGTGAAAAAGAAATCATCCATATCGAGTAAGTAAGATTACTATATTTCACAATTGAATTTATTTTGTACTGAGAGAAAATGGGAGATAGTCCAGGAGAAGGAGAGTGAATAAACTAAACTAGCTTCTCTTGCACATTTTTTCAAGCGAAAATTTTTCTCCCTTCTTTCTCCCTTGCACATTAATGTTTTATAAAATTTACAAGAAATGATTCTTCGATCAGACGATCTCGCGAGAAGCGTTTTTCTTCAAAGTAGTGGCAGATAAAAAGAACGATCGACAACTCCATCAAAATTTAACCACGCATAGAGGAAACAACTCTAAACAAGATGCTTCATGTCCGGTTTCCGGAAATTTTTGTTCTACAGCAATGTCGGGCGGGTAAACAGTATCGCAGGCGCAGTGCTACCGCTCGACGCTGGCCCGGAGAGGCTATCTTTCCGCTCTACAGCAATGTCGGGCGGGTAAACAGTCTCGTAGGCGCAGTACTTCCGCTCGACGCTGTATTCGACAGTAGTGGCAGATGAAAAGAACGATCGACAACTCTATCAAAATTTAACCACGCATAGAGGAAGCGACTCTAAGCAAGTTGCTTCATTTCCGGTTGTCGGAAATTTAGTTTCAGTTTTTCCCCTTAAGGGTAGCGGCAGATGAAAAGAACGATCGACAACTCGATCAAAATTTAACCACGCATAGAGGAAACGACTCTGAACAAGATGCTTCATTTCCGGTTGTCGGAAATTTAGTTTCAGTTTTTCCCCTTAAGGGTAGCGGCAGATGGAAAGAACGATCGACAACTCGATCAAAATTTAACCACGCATAAAGGAAACGACTCTGAACAAGATGCTTCATTTCCGGTTGTCGGAAATTTAGTTTCAGTTTTTCTCCTTAAGGGTAGCGGCAGATGGAAAGAACGATCGACAACTCGATCAAAATTTAACCACGCATAGAGGAAACGACTCTGAACAAGATGCTTCATTTCCGGTTGTCGGAAATTTAGTTTCAGTTTTTCCCCTTCAGGGTAGCGGCAGATGAAAAGAACGATCGACAACTCGATCAAAATTTAACCACGCATAGAGGAAACGACTCTGAACAAGATGCTTCATTTCCGGTTGTCGGAAATTTAGTTTCAGTTTTTTCCCTTAAGGGTAGCGGCAGATGAAAAGAACGATCGACAACTCGATCAAAATTTAACCACGCATAGAGGAAACGACTCTGAACAAGATGCTTCATTTCCGGTTGTCGGAAATTTAGTTTCAGTTTTTCTCCTTAAGGGTAGCGGCAGATGAAAAGAACGATCGACAACTCGATCAAAATTTAACCACGCATAGAGGAAACGACTCTGAACAAGATGCTTCATTTCCGGTTGTCGGAAATTTAGTTTCAGTTTTTTCCCTTAAGGGTAGCGGCAGATGAAAAGAACGATCGACAACTCGATCAAAATTTAACCACGCATAGAGGAAACGACTCTGAACAAGATGCTTCATTTCCGGTTGTCTCAAATTTAGTTTCAGTTTTTCCCCTTAAGGGTAGCGGCAGACGGAAAGAACGATCGACAACTCGATCAAAATTTAACCACGCATAGAGGAAACGACTCTGAACAAGATGCTTCATTTCCGGTTGTCGGAAATTTAGTTTCAGTTTTTTCCCTTAAGGGTAGCGGCAGATGAAAAGAACGATCGACAACTCGATCAAAATTTAACCACGCATAGAGGAAACGACTCTGAACAAGATGCTTCATTTCCGGTTGTCGGAAATTTAGTTTCAGTTTTTCCCCTTAAGGGTAGCGGCAGACGGAAAGAACGATCGACAACTCGATCAAAATTTAACCACGCATAGAGGAAACGACTCTGAACAAGATGCTTCATTTCCGGTTGTCGGAAATTTAGTTTCAGTTTTTCCCCTTAAGGGTAGCGGCAGACGGAAAGAACGATCGACAACTCGATCAAAATTTAACCACGCATAGAGGAAACGACTCTGAACAAGATGCTTCATTTCCGATTGTCGGAAATTTAGTTTCAGTTTTTCCCCTTAAGAGTAGCGGCAGACGGAAAGAACAATCGACAACTCGATCCAAATTTAACCACGCATAGAGGAAACGACTCTGAACAAGATGCTTCATGTCCGGTTTCCGGAAATTTTTGTTCTACAGCCATGTCAGCACAGTATTACCGCTCGACGCTGGCCCGGAGAGGCTATCTTTCCGCTCTACAGCAATTTCGGGCGGATAAACAGTCTTGCAGGCGCAGTACTAACGCTCGACGCTGTAGTACTCGAAAGTAGTGGCAGATGAAAAGAACGATCGACAACTCCATCAAAATTGAACCACGCATAGAGGAAACAACTCTGAACAAGTTGCTCCATGTCCGGTTTTCGGAAATTTTTGTTCAGTTTTTTAAAAATTCCTTGCCGAATTATAATGTGTTCTCTAGGGGTCTATACTTAATTCAAGACGGAGCGCCGTAGCGCGAAAACGCAGCCGGTCGCGCGCGTGAGCGCGCGTCTCTTGTCCCTAGTAATTGATAAAAATGACGTAAATTTCGATTTTCATATACGTGAATATATTTGATATATCGATAATTACATGGACTACACAGTGACTGTTGAAATACGACGTTCCTGCGTCCGCTTAGGTGCGCACGAACACCATATTTTTGTCCATTATTGATTTCATATTTATCATCGATTCGACGGTGCTTTGACGCAGCGGTATTTTTGCCCTTTCTCTCGCGTTTCATTAAATTATTGTATCTCAAAACGTCACTTCTAGATGATGAAATTCGACACTCGTGGATGTACCGTTGCGTCATCGAGCTTCCGCCAAAAAAAAAGAAAAAAAAAACGTTTTACGCTCATAAAAAATTTCAACGCCCGATATTCCCAGAGCGATGAGGTTTTTCCCGCACGATAAAGCCACGTAATTAACTTTCCGTGGTACTGGGCAAATACAAAAAGAAAAATACGCAAAAAGTGATAATAAATCATGAAACACCGTTTGTTACCGCAGCGTAATTGCTCGTATCGGTTTTGATTCGATTAAAATGAAAAAACGCGCACAAAACAAACCGAATGCGTCGTACGGAATAGAAATTTAAAGTTATCGAAACGGAAACGAATGTATCGTTGGAGTGAAGTACATCGCTTGAAATAATTTTCGACCGAAAAAGCCTGAAAGAATAATGCGAGAACCGTCGATCTTCCGGGGGAGGGAAAAATACAGCGACTGTTTATTTATAGTGTGCGGGTCGCACATTTTTTTTTTTTTTTATTTCAATCCGCCGTTTTTGAACATAAAGAACCACACTCGAACCACAATCAGCATCGCATCGACGTTTCTCCGATAATGAAATGAACGCATAATGCGAAAAGGTGTTTCGTCGCATGTCGATGTGAGATAATGACTTTGTTGAAACTTGCCGATATTTTTGTTGATAGCGCGTACATCGTGACATCGGCGAGATAATATCTCGTGGTTTATACTTATCAAACGGTACATCCGTCCGATTGCAATCTTTCCAAGAGCCGTAAACCACATCGTTACTCGAAAAATGATGGAACCGAAAGATACGCCGCGATATCTCGATATATCGGTAGAAAATGGACCATACGTACGTTCCATTAAACACAAAAGATCGTCATCGGAATCTCGTTGATTCGACGATTCATCAGCGACATTGAACACGCGGTATATATTACAAATCGTGATTTGCATCACCGGCTGAACATTTTCGGGAGAAAAGGTTTTGCTCATTGCGGAATACAGCTCCGCGGAGATCGAAGACCCATGGACCCGTTCTCGTGTTTCAATTCGCCGAAACAAAAGCGAATTATCATGTAACAACGATAATTCCTCGGAAGGCGGATAAGAAATTGAATTCGAATGCAGGTTAATTTCAACAGGTTTTTATTGCAACGATCGTGCGTATAAAAGTCGATTTTTCGAACTCGGATGTAGCTTGAAACGTTAATTGCCGATGGATTATTGGCTCCTTACCGATCTGGCCTGATCTTTTTCTCGCTAAGCTCCTCTTTGCCTCCGTTTTCCTCTTCCTCTCTCTTTCTCTTTCTCTCTTTGTTCATTCCCGAGGCAGAGCAGATAGTTGGAAAAAGAGTTACTCCTGCAGAAGGCAATTGCTGCGCGGTTGAAGAACCCGCACGGTGTGTATCGGAAAATGGCTTCCGATAATCGTACCACGGTGAGCGAAGGAAGCGAGTCATTTGCAAATGGAAGTCGAGAGAACGAGATCGTCGTATATAAAGAGCGATGAAGAGGAAAGAAAAATAGAGAGGAGTAGCGAGATGCGTTTGTTGAACGTCACTGTGTCATCAATGGCAAAAGTCCAGAGTTTATAAAACACGTTCGCTGCATGAGGAATGTACGGTCCTCGCAGCGTCCGTAGATGGCGCTGTCGGAATGAACGCCTGTGGCGGCCTCTGCATTCCCTCAACCGCGCGTCTCCGCCATCTTCCGCCTGCCATTTTCTCACTCATCGTTCGTTAATGAGAAACACCGCGTCAATCGGCAAAGAAATCACGTCTGTACTGGCGCACACTATACGCAAACGCCAGCGGCAGGACGAACGCTTCGCACATAACCGTTCGCGGATAATTCCAGATGCATGGGGCGATTCGACGCAAGTTTTGGCAACCATTTTATTTGCGTAATAACTCAGAACAACGATAAATTTCGAAGGAAAGTATTTTTGTTTTTTTTCAAGCACTTTGATCCTCGTATCGGAATGACTTATCTTTTGGCGAATGACACTGCGGGATCTTGCGATATCGACTATTTTTTTTTACGATTTTGTACCGGAAACTTTCGACAAAAAATAAATGGGTCATTCGTGGCAGTTTTGCCTGTTATAATTTTCATGTTGCTGGTCGATTATTTCATCCCCATTAATTCGCCAAAGTTCTTGATTTTTCCCCTCTGTGATGGGCAAAAGCACGAAATAATCGTCAATTTCGAGACCAAACGCTGAACTTTTAACACGAAAATAGCGGAACGTAAGACGCGAGTGACTCGTTTAATAATAATTTGATATTGCGCGAACGGTGGGAAGCGTTAAAACAGCGTTACGGCGGTATAAATGAGGATAATTTGACGTCCGGAAGTCATCGAGGCGAAGAGAGGAGCGCAAAAGGGCTCGTTTCAAATTTAATAATGCTCGGATAGTATATAACATGAACGAGAGAGATCTCATTACTCGGTACAACCGTGTTCAATTTTTTTCTATACACCTGTCGACCGTATCGTAATTTGCCGAATTATCGTACGTTTATAGCTCATCGTTATTCCTCGATACATACATTCACAATTTCATAATATCGAAAATGCCACGAAGCATCGTTATAATTGGAACATGGAATTATCTAACGGAAGGAAATTAATCTTCCATTAAATTTGGCGGCATCAATGTCGGAAGATACAGGATCGGGGGGCGAGTATATTTATTAACCCCAATTGCGTTGATATAAATTCAAATGACGCAAAATGTGCGAAGGAAATAAAAACGCGTGGAAAAAGTACGGATAAGCAAATAGAATACGTTTTACTTATTTATAAATAAATTCAAACGGAAAAAACTTTGTTCTTTTTTGTTATTATTATTTTCGCGTGTTTATATAACGAAATTTCGTCGCACGTCCGGTGTTTCTTTGTCATCAATTTGCTCAAAAATAGGGGGACAATTTTGGAGAATGATCGGACGAAAAATATGGACGAAAAATTAGATTCGTGTTCACGGAAAATGGCCCACAGATTGCATGGGGATGAAAAAAATGTTCAAAGCCAAGCCGGACCCCGAAGCATCCCTCTGTTCCATCGGTTTTGTTGTATATCGGATACATCAATACTTTTCGTTTAACGGGAGCAATAGCGGAAACGATGAAGCTCACTATGCCCTGGAAAATCATGTTTACTCGTGCTTGCGAACACTATACACAAAGCACCGATACCGCAATCACGTAATGTTGAGGCTTGCCGCACAACCATACCGGTATGAAGGAGTATAAGAGGCGGCGAAGGGAGGAGGCACACAACGATGCTGGAGGATGGTTGATCGTTCCGTTGCTGTTTGTGTGTAACGTAGAAGGGAATTTTGGGAGACCGCGAGACCCGCGAGAACTGACGTACAATGTCGCAAGATCATCCCTTCTCACTTTGTATGCAAATTGGCATTAATTTGCGAAGACGATTTGAATTTCGTTCTCCCGATTTGTTTATACCCGATGAAATACTTTGATTTCATCTACGATTTGTTCGTTTCTTTAAGAATCTTGCGGACAGACGATTTTTTACAGCCGAGTATAGTCGTGTATTTTCTTACGATAAAAAAAAAACTACAACCCTTAAAAATAATTGCAAAAAATTCGATGGAAGTATGTGACGAAAAAAAACGTAGAGTCCCTTCCGTTCGCCAGGGACCATTTTTACAGCCGTCCAACGTGGATCGGAAAAGGCGAGAAATATTTGCCAACCCTATGTTTTGTGAGATAATATAAAAATATCATTTATTACAGCGACGATTATTGTTATTGCTGGCTATAAAAGTATCAAACATTTGTCGTCGAAGCTCTCCCTATATCGTTCAAGATAAACAACTTTCGGCGACATCGAATGGTTCTCATCCCTCCTCCGTTATCCAGGGCGAAAATACACTCACGAAAACCCAAACAAGTCTCCTTTCGTATTCTCGGATTCGGTTAGGGGGTGGCTCAGACTGTTCGAATCAGGGGTGAGTTGACACTGTATTGATGACTCTTGTTATTGCAGGAAACGAACATTTCCGCCAAATTAAGAGGGTGTATGCTTGACGACCTTTCAGTTGAATCAAAAAAAGTCCGAAATATGCGTCGAAAAGTAGGTCAAGTTGACTTTTCGGTTGCAATTGATGAAAAATATATTGATTGTCAAATCTTATTGAAATCATTTTCTTTTATTTTTCTTTTTTTGTAGAACTTCATAATCGAACGCGAGCACGTTGCGTACTCCTTTCCGAGCATGTTTTTCTTCAGCATCTTCCGTCCCATCGCCCCTTTTCTATGATGAATTAAAACGATCTCTTTTTCTCGAATAATCTATGATCCGTCTCTGTCAATCCACTCGGCTCGCCCATGATTACTCGATCTTTGAACAAAAGATCGTTAACAATAGGCATCTGGCTTCTTTCGTCTCTCGAAGGAACAGTGCGAGTCTTCTTTCGAAAGTGATTTCTTTCGCGAAAAGCGGTTTATAATGAATCTGCATTCACAACCTTTCGAACAAAGCAAACTGATCTCACTTGGCTCTGTAAACACGTACGAGCCTCCAGTCCATTGTATTCCTTTTTTTTTTCAATTAAATAATGGAAAATAATAAAAGACTGAATTTCATACAAATTATTATTATCCAAATGAATGAGCTTTCACCCCTTTTTTTCGTATCATTCAGAAAAGCCTTTTCATTTCACTTCACTCGCGACAACGCTCAGTTTCCTTTGGTCGCATTTGTACTCCACTACATTTTCTCACTTTCGTTAAAACCCAGTCAAAGCTCGCATTTCGTGAAATTGCACAATTACATAACTATAACAGTGTGAAATCGTGATGAAATCTATTTTCCCACGTCAGACGCGATTCCAGAATCGTGGAAATTGTTTTTCCATATTTCGTGTTAAAAGAATGTGTATTTACGGCAAAGAAAAATGTTTGCCGCACTAGCAAGGCTAAAGGTTTCTCCGCAAGGGGCAAAAATAGAAGTGCCCCAGACCGAAAGCTCATAGAAAATGGATGACAAGTTCTAAAACGATATTGCCACTATGGATAATGACTTATCGGCTGTGTTTCTTATTCCTCCCTCTTGAATTATTCCACCTCGGTGTCGAACACAGAGTGCTTTGTTATATGTAGATAGCCATCGATAAAAGTGTCTGTTCTTACGATACATCGTGACTTTGCGTCTTTAATAGCTCGCTGCGTTATTCGCACCGCTTCTCCGGCATAATACATTGGCTCTTTCTCGCTCTTGTGCATAATCCATACTCGACTGAGCACCAATTCAACCGGATATTTCGACAATCTATACACGCGAACCAGAAAACACGACAACGAGAGGATCTCCACGTCTTTGTGACATTTCCGATGCTGCAATCAATATTACGATCGTTTATGGTGCAACGTGCGGCTATTGCGATCGAACGGGACGATTTCAGCCGATTTTCAAAGTCGTCTGAGATCGCGTGATTTTATCGCGTCAGATGCTATTATTTTTACGTTTCATCAACCGAGACAATTTAATTTAATTCAACAAAGACTGATTCCAGTAATTGAATTATTGTTATTTATTAATCATGCTAATTCTATTTAATACCGTTCAAGTTTTCTGCCCCGAGGACGAGAAACTTCGCAGGGGTCTGTCGCGAAAGAAATTGAAGTTGACGATGGAACAATGTCCAAACAGTTTGTGAAATAATTATTATACGAGTTGTGGACGTTTTTCGTTTTCAAACCTTTTTAATTAATAGACGATCTAATGAAAAATTGGTGCGTGGAGATGAATTTTTTTTTTTATTATTCTTGTGCTGAGAGGAAAAAAAGCGTTTGCGATACGTTCGATTTTCATACGTGACATTCTATTCAAGAGATCGCTGCTTTTCATCATATTCATCGGCTAAACATGACTCTGCTGCGTTAAATGCCATACGTGTTTGTGTTCTACCAGCAATAAACGCTTCAGCAGCAACACATGGAGTACAAGTAAGGTGGATAATGCTCGAGGCTCATTTAATGCATGTACATAATGGAGTTGTCCCTCTGTTTTCACAGGATACAGCTATCATCAGCGCTGTCTGCTTGTCTTGTACTTTGGCTGTTTCTGCGATTTCGTGCTTGCTGCTATTATGCCGCATGTCGCTCGTCAATCGCTACGATTAAATTGGTACTTTGCGACTATGGACCGTCGAATACTCGTTTTCCATTGAAAAAAAAAGTGAATATAATATTGATGATATATCATGATATATAAACTTGGTTGCATACGTTTATAAATTTTACATTTCGCAAATTAAAAATGAAAATCGACGCGGAGGGTCAAGGGAGTCGAAATAGTGTGAAAATGCCGTTGGAAGTCTTCTTTTACGTCCACGTAAAGAGTGCGGGACCATGGGCCCGACGTTTCACTCGGAAAATCCCAAAAAACTATTCGGATTTAAGTAACAACGGTTTTTTGCGTTTTTTTAATTGAAATTTTGGATTTTCGCGGAAAACTCGTTGTGTTTCGTAATCAGCAGGAAATTTCCGATCGGATAAGCTCTTGAAACATTGAAAATTTGAAAAAAAAAATATTCACCCATTTTTCGCTACTTTTCCAGAATCGTCGAAAAGTCGAAATTTCAAATGATCATAACTTCCTTCCTAATGAAGCTACATAGATTTTTTAGGGGGGTTTTGAGACGCCCGCGAGTAGACTTGAAGAATGGTGAAAGTTAAATGTCGATAGCTCGATTCCTTCACCTTCAAAATCGATGTTGAAAATTCGCGAAAAAAACGCAAAGGGGTATGTATGGAAAAATTGGCGAAAATCGATGGTCGGAGTTTAAAAATCTGTAAAAAATCTAAAAATCAAGATATCTCGATGAACCAAGCGGCGTTTCGAAGCTTCAACAATTGCCCGGAGAATGAGCACAAGTTGGAGTGTCTGCCTCAATCAGAAAAAAAATGACGAGCATTTTAGTGATTCAAACCAATTTGGCAAAAAACGCTGAAAATTTTTCTAATTTTAAAATTCGATCGAAAGGTCTATATCGATGTATTTTTTCCCGCTGACTACGAAAACCACCGGTATTTCATCGAAAACTCAATGTTTCAATGCGAAATTTAAAAAAAACCAATCTACTCAAATAGTTACTGTTTTTTCGTCAATATTCTCATTGAAATTTCATTTTCTCGAAATGAAAAACGGGTGTTTCGCAATCAGCGGAAAATTTCCGGTTCAATAGACTCTTGAGATATTGCACATTAAAAGAGAAAAAAAATGTCATAATTTCTAATTAACTCTTTTTTTTCTGTCATATGATTTTATTGATCCAGAAAAGAGATTGATGGCGAATCGCTTTTCACAAAACTTCACAGCCAAGAAAATCATCTGTAT
Source organism: Heteropelma amictum (assembly GCA_959613375.1). Taxonomy (NCBI): domain Eukaryota; kingdom Metazoa; phylum Arthropoda; class Insecta; order Hymenoptera; family Ichneumonidae; genus Heteropelma; species Heteropelma amictum. The sequence goes on along the minus strand of OY390722.1, from coordinate 24,126,577 downwards.
AGTTCGAATTTGATATTTCTTATAGCATGCCATGTAAGATTAAAGCATTAATGAATAAGTAGATTTTCGAAATGCATATTATATTGCATTCACTCTATGTGTATATATGCATTTAATACAGCATATGCTTTCAACCGTCTATTATTTCGCATCGCGTTTCAATATCGTATAGCAGTATATTACAATGCATGATCTCTGATCGATTTTTAAATCCAGATTACCCACTGGCTTATTGCGAACCTGTCTCACATATAATTTCGACGATAGTACATATTACAAACACAAAACTTTCCTTCTTGATCGATCGTGACAAGCATGCCTTGGCATCGTTCTAATAATACGAAAGAAAAAAACTACCCTCCAACCATCCTTATACCTTACACTTACACTTCACTTGTGCACTTGGGCGAGTCGGTAATCGCCATGAAACATACAATTCAAATGCAAAAGTATATATATATATCTTTGGGAATATTTTTGAAAAAATCCCATCATTCTTCCACCGATGATTTTTCACGACTCTTCGGAGCGTTGCCGAGGATTTTTTTCCATTTTCGAAAATAAACTCGACATTTTTTTTTTTTAATTCTATATACCTCCGCTTCTGCGTTGTATCCATGCGTATATATTTATAATCCCGAGGCTCGACTTCCTCTTTAGCAAGGAATAAATAAAAGGATGCTGGGCGTGCGAAAAACTACGTGGGTGTCCGCGCGTGCGAAGGGACAGAAAGGAAAAATGTTGCAGGGATAAGGAAGAAAAAAAAAATAGAAAATGTGGCACAAAAGGTCGAGGAGGAAAATATATTTCCCACCATTGAGATAATGTATATCAGTCTGAAGGTTTTATGATTTTTACGTAAGGGAACTTTAATACAGACGTCAGATGGTGATATGCCTCCCAGGCCGAGAAATCTCGACGCTCGTTTGGCATATCTTTTTTCGTGTAAGGTCGTTTATATCGAACGCTGACGGACAAAAAGGCTTGAACTCCACGGTTTAATACGTGAAATCTTCACGAAAGTCGAAGCCCAGTTTCACAAAACGATAAATATTTATGAGACAAGCGAAAATTCGAAGCAATCTTTCCTCACACCTGCATATCAATCTCTCCTTTGGCTTTCCCCCTTTCGCGCGCTGAAATTCCGTTGATTGTGCGAAATTGAAAAAAATATCGCCAACAACATTTTCCACCGAGGGTGAATATCTCGTGCGCGAATAAACATTTCAAGAACGAAGTGGAAACTCGTACGTGTTTGGCTAGAGAGACGAGGAGAGGGAGAGAGAGAGAGAGAGGGACAGAAAAGAGAGCAAAAAAAAGAAATTCTTTTTTGCGTCTGCCTCGAGGCAGGAACGAGGGGAGAACGAAAGAATCCGCGAGACACGAGGGGCGAAACTCAATATTGGAACGGTAAACGATGTCTGACAAGTTACGGACTTTTTCCACTTGCACGATCTTTCGTTACAAACACGGCGTGTATGGAAATTATTTATTTACTCTTCAATGAGGAATTTTCGCGTTGAAATTGATCAATTGTTCCTGCCGTTGAATATTTTAATATTAAGTCAAATATAAAAAAAAAAAAAGTAAAGACGCAAAGACAAAAATCAATTTCCCTTATTTTAGCTTTCGATTCGGATGCTGATTTTTTGTTCCATACAAAGTTGAACAATGATAGTCATGAATTCTCTCGTGAAAAAAATTCGGTCGGGAGAACGGAAATCTCATTCATTGTTTCCGTTACTTTTTCGATGTAAATCGTTAAAAATTTCGCAATATCAACCCTGAAACCTCTCGACAAATCGCGTTTCCTCGTGGCCGTAGGAGCAGGATAATTTCATATCGTCGATGAAGTTTCACATCAAAGCTTCTTCAATGATGAACGAAAACTCGATTTTCGTGTAATAAAGAAATAAAACGTGTACATGATATTGACCTCGTTTGGCGAACCACGAAGATGACATCATAAAAGCTAAATCGATTATTTATTTATTTCGTTATGTTCTTTCAACAAAACTGAACGACAGCACTTTTCCCACACTGCTCCTATATTTTCTTTAAAAACAACATGCATGCTGTGATTGTTTTTATTTTTTTTTAAATATCGCAATATGCCTCGAAAATATTATTCCCTCGTATTTCGCCAAATAAAAAGAACACCGACATTTTTTTTGCATATCAAGGCAATCTCCCGTTATCCGATGATGTGGAACTTCCTGTTTCTTCCTTATCGAGAGGAATCTATGTTCAAATTTACCTTGCAGCCTATATACAAAAAGATGCATATCATACATACGAGATTACGACTACATACAAGATTACATATTTACCGGATGTGGACGTACATAAAATGTTACATTTTGAAATATACTTGGACATGAAGAGCCATGTTTGCGCATGTCACAGTCTTTATCTCGAACACACTTGACCATCATCATCATTATTACCGATTTTCCTCATGGAACTTTCATCCATTGTCATATATATCCATTATGACTATATACATATACATGTAGTATATATATATATATATATATATATATATATATATATATATACATGTATGTATATACACATAACATAAGAATAGTAAATGGTAAAATGTCGGCGCGAGGCAACTCGTTTACCGAACCGTCTCGTCGCGCTACCAATCATAATCGTCGAAGCTCAGCGATGCGAAGTTTCGGGAAAAGTGGGAATTCGTGTACCCGTGGAGAGTTACGTATTGCCGGGAGCATCTGGCCCAGAGTTATAACGCGCCCGTTGCCGCACACCACACTCACACAGGGCTAATGCACTCTGGTATATAACGTATAATATGTATGTATACACTATATACTTTGATATGTATAATGCAATTTATATATATATACAGGTTATTTCGCGCGAGTTTCAATGATTTTTCATCGTAAAAATATCGAGAGCAGGTATTTCGTTATGAAATGACGGGTGAATCAACCGAAAATCACGCAAAAGTGTCGCCTTTCGCTGCAAATTGTAAACTTCGATGTCATTTTTTTATGGGCACGAGTATTTTTCGCAATTTGAAAAAAAAAAAACAAATTCGACCGTACCGAAGCAACAGATGGAATATTAATTCCCACAAGACGTTAGCATTTTTTCGGGAGAAATTGAATTTTGAAAACAAAATCGCCGTCCAAAAAATTCGCTTTGAATTCGCATTCTTCTTTGTGTGTAGAACGATGAGTCGTTTTTTTTCGATGAATTATTGAAATTAATCATGAAAAATCGGCAAAGATTTTTTTCATGGATTATTTCTTACTGCGCGAGTCGCTAGCTCGGTAAAGGAATGAATTTCTCTCTGTAATTAATGTTTTTTTCATGCGTTGGAATGGCCCGTATTTCACATGGAGGTTTGCATGTTCGCCCGTGTGCGCGAGCCGAGTGCCCACTGGTGTATCCGGAGTTTGACGAGACCGTCGTAGGGGGTCCCACAGGGACGCCAGGAATTTTCATGCCGTACCGCAGAGTAGAGGCGGTTTTGGCTTACACACAAACGGCACACTCTGACTCGTTCAAACTTTGTCTCTCTTTCTTACCCCAGAGGTATGAACCTTCCACCGCAAGAGCCATCCTCCGATTGGATCGTCGTTAATACGTAAAATTGAAACTCGATAGCTTTTCGCCCAGGAGCAACCCCCGACCTCATCCGACACAAAAACTCTCGCGTGTTTGTTGAAACTCGATTCTCATTCCTCTTCGCATAAAAAAAAAAAAGAAGAAAAAGAAAGAGAAAAATGAAATAAAATACGCATCTGGCGAACGAGATCCTGAAAGTCGCTGGATCATTTACTATGTAAAGCATTTCCTCCATGAATACGTACATTTACACGTGTATTAACGTCATCTCGGATTAAATTCCCAGACGTATCTCGAAAATTCTGTAATTTTCTTTCCGTTTTTTTTCTTTTTATTCCCGACGACGAGAAAGTTTCCCGTAAAGATGCAAAATTTTACCACGCACAATCCAAGTGTCGTACAACCTCGCGCGGTGCGAGGGAAAAACTTCACTCGACCCTTTATATTCTCTCCCATATTACAGCCAAGACTTTTGCATGAATAATACACGGGAGCCGCGAGTACTTTGAGTTTTCTCTTTTTCATTTTACCGAGCGAAAACATAGATTATTTGCTCGTACGTTCAACCAACGTACCGCTGAATGCATTACTTCGCAGCAGCTATTTCCTCTTCATCGTCATTTCGCATTTATGAGTAATTATATACCTGCTCGGTGATATGCGTTTCATCGCTCTCGACGCAGAGGGTAAACTCGAGTCCCTCGAGCTCGAGCCAAAGTTGAATCGCGTTAAGTGATAAATCATGACTGAACGAAATCGACTAATGCGACTTGCCTCTGTGGTTGATAATCAAATTATCGTTACGAATGCAGCAACGTAAAGTTGCAGAAAAAGTGAAAGAAAAATTGAAGAAAAATTGCAAAGTTATACAGGGGAAAAAACAAGTATCGAGGATCCTTGGAACTTGTGATTTCTCTTTCCGCGGGGTGAATATCGAGTCGTTCTCTCTTCAAGGGTAAATTTTTCATGCAATTTTCTTTTTCATTCCATTTCCATCATTTTCTGCGTTATTCTCAGTGGCCACTTGGGCGCATTAAGTGCTTTTTATTACTCTTCAACCCGTCTGAGCGCAAGTACGAGTTCTCCATTGGCATTTATTGTTGTGACAGACTGATCGCAACTCGAAAATGTCTCGAGTGAAGTTGTTTTCGTGTTAGCATCGCGTGTATTCGTCAGTAAAATTTGCGATGAAACTTTGATCGTTAACATCGAATTTTGGAAGGCCCTGCACATTCGTTATGTCATCCTGTGGTTTGAGTACGTTAAAAGCATCTTCGATTCCGATTCAAACGTTACGGAACGGAATTTTTACAACATAAAAGTATTTGCGGTAGACATTCGAGTCGAATTGAAAAACGGATCGAAATTAAATAATTCAATTTTGCTAAAAAAAGGGTCCACAGAATTAGTGGGGGAAAAAGCTAAATAATCCTTACAGCATAATATCAGGTTTTTAATGCGTGAACCGTGAGTTTGTACTTCGAATGTCGCAGTTACAACAAATTGTATTCGCGTCGTTTTCAAATTACGTTGAAACAATTTTAGTCCTTGCTTTGAGACACTTTAATCGCGTAGTAAACTGCGCAACGTTGAAAAAAAAAAAAAAATGTTGTTCAAACTACAGTCGATCGATAAAAAATTGCGATAAAAAATCATGTTTGTTACATACGCGATCTATTTTACAATCTTTTTAAAATCATTTATAAATATTAGCAAATTTGAATAATATTAAAACGCGCACCGGATCTTTTCTTTTCTGTCATTATCAGTACCGGAAGTATACTGCGAACCTGACGTAACCATTCGTGATAATAGTACAAAAGGTGTGTTTTATCGTATATCACATCAGATTGTCGTGAATTATTCGCGTGGTCTGACTCAAGTGCGATCCAACTACTCTCAGTAGTCGAAGTGGGTGTCGGTCAGGCCGAGTGACGTGCGCAGTGATGTGACTCGAGCTGCCGGTTGACGGTTCTCATTTGCAAATTATTAAAAAATACGGGGAGGGGGGGGGGCTCGTAAAACCAAGCGTATATTTTACGAAAATTACAGAGTAATAATGCTGTTACACCGATTTCAGCAATTTCAAATTTATATCCACATGAACATGTATTTTATACTGGCATATCGTACATTGAAAATTTCCACGTCGAGTGCATCAATTTTATCGATCCTCGGCTTTCTTCGGACGATGTAATTTTATGAATACCAAAAATATCCATTTTTTTTCATAAACAAATATTTTTCGACGAATTTCTCAATATTCACGTACTATATGTTTTCACTGCAACAATATAAATTTCAAAAAACTTTTCAACCACTTGATTAAAAATGTGCCCTTTTTTAATTAACCTCGTTCGGGTTAATTATCCTGCGATTTCATTTCTCGTACATAAAAATTTTCTCCCGTCGCGATATTTTAATTTAGCAAAGAAATATACGAAGAGGGGAAAAAAACATCGAGCCCTTGTGAGAAATTTTATTATTTAGTATCATTTTTCATACGCTGGTAGAGTATTCCGGAAAAACTTACACAACTCAGATTCTAGGGTGAAAAAAATCCCCAGCAGAGAACTCACCCCGGGGCTATGGCTCGACCTGGTGCTCACCTCCCTGTCTTTGCATATTCCAGGTCACGTACGATAAACGGCAATGACCCTTTACGTACGCTCGTGAAATCCTCAATTACGCCGCAGGTTTTCTTTCACATTTTCCTCTTCCATATGTCTTTTTCACGCTTTTCCTGCTAGGTTGGTTTTCCTTTTTCACTTCGACAACAGGTGACGATCGTACTGCGTCACTCACAGAATTTAACCCTTTTTTTCACGATTTCCAAAAATTATCCTTGAATGAGAATATTACACGAGAAGTTACGAAAAATTAAAAAAAAAATTAGTAGAAATGAAATAAAAGGGATTGTTCAATTTTTGTTTAAAAAATGTCGCCTACAAATTTTTTTTAAACAAGTTTTTCACGTTGCTCATTGGCTCGTGGAACAAAGAGAAATTTGTCACAAATTCAAATCGGATTCTCTTGAACGTCGCGACGATCCAGGAAATCACGATCTGCAGATTTTCTCTCCGATCGAGACAGCAGCTTTGCACTTTTGTCGTGCCGCAAAACAAGTGTTTTCAATCGCCGAGAATATACTTGACACTCGAAATAAACCTTTTCCCGACTCAAGCAGGAAATAAAGTGTATAAATATTAAATGAAGTGTCAAACGGAAATCTCATCATCATACAATACGGATTTTATTCGGAATACAAATACCGTCCAACAGGGCAAGAAACCACCGTAGCTTTTGCGTCATACTTGAGATACTAAATCATGAATGTAATATCCATGGAGGGTTCCCCTTGAATCTATATACACGACGACAAAATGGGCCACTTTGGAATAGGGAAAAATAACGAAGTGGTAAAGTACAAGCTAGCGGACAACCAATTTCGTGTGTGTCACGAAAAGTTGAACAACACAAAGAGATATCGTGCTCTGGTATTTCCAGGCAAACTCCGTTGCACCGGAAATGGCAGTTCTTTATTTTTCATTCCTTTCAAGAAATATGTTTCATCCTTTGAACCCGTTGAAAAGAATGTGCAAAAATGTTTACCGTGATTCGAGTAATTTTATAAAAAAGAGACTCCTTTAAGACAAGCACATCACTCGATTACGCATTATTCGATCGCTGAGTTACAACAAACAACAATCGTCGAGAGTCGGTGAGCGCTCCAGAGTACTTGACGTGAATTACGCACCTACACGGTCTTTCGTAGAAGGAAAACATAAAAAAAATAGAGGAGGTAGAAAACAAAAGAAAAAAGGAAATCACAAGTTGGTGTACTCGCCCGAGGAAGTGGCTTTTCCAGGTTATTCAGAGATGAATGAGTGCACGCGCTTGCGCATTAATGAGATACGATCAAGCCGGTAATTACGAACGCGGGACTCAACTGGAGCGTGTGAATGCCGCACGTAACGTGTGTTGTTCATAGTTGCGGGTGTTTCTCGCGTCTATAGAACTTTTGAAGGCAATCACGCGGCGGCCTATATATCGATATTCATCCAGACGCAAATATTTCATAAATTCAAAAGTTCATGCGCGTCACGAGCTGTCGGGTTTTCCCGGGGGTGCCCATGCATAATAGAAGTATAATACACATCCGAGAGGCATCGATGTATGATTCGGCGAGGAGAAGACACAAGAGCCTGAGAAGAGACAAGTTTGAGATTCGTCGGAGCGCCGCTAGGTGGCGAGCGCGTTGAGTCGTTCGCGCTAATGAAGCGACGCACACTGACCTATAAGATCAGTCATACAATATGCGTTTTTTTCCCGAAAACTGAAGAAATTTCGATGCACCTTTCTGATAAGAGGGAAACAAATTAAAGAGACAAGTTACTCATGAATTCCTTCAAGTAAACAGAGTGTCCCGAGGAATTTGAAATGCAATACGACGAAAGAGTACCGAAGTATGAAATGATCGTAATTGGCATAGATACGCGCGCCACATGCTAATGATTATATCGTATAGTATCCAACTGATAGTTACATACATTTCGTACATACATATATATCTCGCTTCATTCTCAGTCAGGTTGTTTCGTCCTCCGGCCTTTTTTTCACCGTTTTTTTTTTGTTTTTATCACGAGCTAGCGATCGTTTCTCTCCTCTATTGTCGCCGCGTTTTTTTTTTTTTCGTACACTGTGCTTGCGACCACGTGACTCTCGTAAATGTCACTGTATACAGTGGAGAACGGTCGAACGATGGCGGCGTATATTCAGAGCTTTGTCGGATGTAGCGCAGGGAATGAGAGCTTCGAAGCCGCTAGGATATCGATGTAAGCATTGTGTCAGGCGAAGCTGGTACGTGCACTGTTTTCTCTCATACAGTATACATGTTCATGTGCGCGGATGCACACCATATACATACATTTATGTAAAAACACTCATATTCGTATGTGCCGCAGAGAACCGAATGTACGTGCATCGTTCATGCAAGTGGCGAATTGCGAACGCCGGAGGGCTCCTGCGGTAACGCGGACGATGGTGGAAGTGGTACCGCGGCTAACACTTGGAACGGTAGAAACGCGCGTAAGCGAAAAAGAAGCTTTTTGTTTTCGATCTCTGCGTGTATGGGCATTTATTTAATTGTTTTTTTTTCTTAGCCCTGAAGCAACCTGCATATCGTTCAGCTTTTACGAAGTCCTTTTAATCCTCCTTGGTCAACCTACTGTTGCATCAAAAATGGCCGCCACATTAACCCCCTCGGCTCGGAATTTTACGTCAAATTTTTCATTGATAAATAAAAGTTGAAAAATATACTTCAATGCGAACAAACGCATACGAATGCCAGTCTGAAGCAAGCTCATTATTGAAATTGAATTTATATACTTATCTCACAAAATATACGCGAATTTTCGTCAGTTATGGCGTACAAAGTTGGTTATTCAAATTATTTTTAATTCACGCAAGCTTTGTCATTTTATAAAGGCTGCTTGTCCGTCTCTGAAGAGGACGAACTATGACGTTTGCATAACGAAAATAACCGTGAATGTATACGATTCATACCGTGGAGAACGTCGAGCTAAGCTCGTCCTCGGTATCTTTTCACCAACATTGGCAAATATTGCGACGGTTCATCTTTATATTTCATTGTACACAATGATATAAACCTTCCCCTTTTATACACAAAAATGTATGTGTATTTGCGTATATACCCTGGATAATATCGTGTACGATAAAATTCGTTCGAAGGCAGAGTTTTGCTATCTCACAAAGATTCGAGAAAGATTCGAGGGAAGCTTCCGGGTGACGGGAGTTCCCTTCTGTATATCGCGCTTACATTCATATTTTTCGGCATAGGTGTGTGTTGGAAGGTGGCTATGTATACACACGGTCGAATCTTGGCACAAGTAATATATGCCGCGTATATACACAAATTCCTTACCTTCAAAAAGTGTATTTGCATAATGTCATGGAATATCTGCTCGCTTCCCACAACCCGCCTTTGAGACTTGATCGATTTAATCTCCTCTTTCTTATTTCTCTCCTCTCGTAAATATTCATTAGCGCGAAAGCTTGCGTGTGTCATCATCAGCAGAGGATGAAACCTCTGTACCTCTCTGTGGTGTTACAAATATATAATTACATTTTTTTATTATTATTATAATTTTTCTGTTGTTTCTTTTTTTACGTCTGTACAAATATGACGAAACTTTTGTTATCCCGGGGATTACCAGGAAAGTATCGCGTGACGGAAGCTTTTACACGCGGTTTCCTTCTTTTTCCTGCTTTCCAAAGAACTCGTTAATGAAAATTGAAAAAAAAAGGAGAGAGAGCCATACCGCAGGCTTGCCCAGAGTAGGAATTATGTATTTATTTCGACGCGCGTAGCATATAATTCTTTTTTACGTTTATGATTTTTTCTTCCCCGTAGAGAGTGCAATTAATCGTCTCTGGTCTTATGCCACGAACAAATATGAGTCTTTTCGTGTCGGGGAATATAAGAAAAATGTCAGGGCTGGAGTAATTCGTCGGAGTGATGAAAGCAAAAAGTAATTAGCTGATGACACCATTTTTTTTAGGACTTTACGATCTTTTTTGCCGGTCTGAAAACGAGAGCCTCATTCGCGTGCCTGCTCTTCAAAGTTGCACGAGTACAATCATACTATAATTGTATCAAATTATAGTACAGCATATATTTTTATTTTTGTATAATATACAAGGAAATTACCATGCCAAAAATTGTATGTGTCCGATACTTGGGTGTCAATAAATGATCTAGTTATATACCAGTATAATTAATCGAACAACTCTGTACGAATGACCTACATATCGAAAGCTCGGAATACCATAATTGCATCAATATACGATTTAGCTGAAATTCGTAATAAATATTCCCTCACGAATAATAAATATATGACGTATGACGAAAAAAAAGTTTTTTTCTCTTCCTTCGTTTTATCTCGTAATTTACGAGACGAAAGGGAATTGATGTTTGTGCGCTTAAATTAATCACTTTTTTGGGATCATTCATTTGCCTAGCGCGATGCATAAAACAGATGAGAAAAATGTTCGACGGCAGGAAAAAGAAAAGTCGTTCCTTCTTTCTCGATCTTCTCGGCTTTTTTTCCTTGAAAAGTAGTGAGTTCAACTCGCACTCTGACTCAAAAGGCAAATTTACATAAACTTTTACCAGCCGGACCGAGAATCTCGATCTAATTCGTAATTAACAGAAAACTTTCAATGGGAATCGGAACGTGAAAAAAAATACCAGGAGACGAAAAAATTCCCACTCTTTTTTCAAGTCGAAAAAACGAATTACAACAATTTTGGCCAAGAGCCAAATATCGATAAAACTTTAAACGGTGCATTAAGCTTAATTAATGATCTCCCAATTCTGCCGGTATCTCAAAAAGTACGTTTTTGTTAATTTATCAATCGGTTAAACGATGAATCGTGCGTTATCCGCTTTGTTTCATCGCTCGGTTTTCCATTTCAATTAAAATTCATGGAATTTCGCCCGGATCAATGCGATATAAAATTTTATTATTACGCTAATTATTATAATCAAAATTTCGTGGCAAATATCGTATCTATCACCGCGCGACATGATAACTCGCGATACTTCCGGTAACAAACTAGTCTGGGGTTGGAAAAAAAAACGAAAAAAAAGTGACAGAAACCGCTAAACTCGTATCGATTTGTCAACGTGCCAAAAAATGATGAGGGCTGCCAGATTCAATTTGCACGTTTTTTTTCCTCCCCACTGCCTCGCCCCTTGTACGGTAACAGATCTTCGTTGATTGACGCTTCGATAAAACGACACTGACTCGAACCGACACTAATTACAACAAGTCTAGATTGCATCATGGTTCGACAAAACACGGAGAATCAACAGCAGCGATTTCATTGGTCACCATAATAACCACAACCATACAAATAGTTAACAAGACTTCGCAACGACTTTTTGTGCTACTTCTCTCAGCTTGTTATATTTATCGTTAAAAAATATCATCCCTGCACCGTTGACAAGGATGGAAACTCGATGATTAAACAGACAAACCTTTCCAGAGTCATTGGCGAGGTGTCGTAGCCAGCACATTCACGGGACGAAAAAATATACAGGATTTTACGATAATGAATTCTAATGACGTTGGCTCACAATAAACTCCATGAGGTTGTGTACACGTGTGCGTGCTTTGTTGTGATTTTCGATAAAATTGAATAATTAATATTCCTCCTGTGCTTATTGGATAGGAAATCTCCCGCTGATCACGAATCTCATGGTTTTGATCTCGAAAACTGATAATTTCAAGGAGAAAACAGTGATTTTCGATAAAATTGAATAATTAATATTCCTCCTGTGTTTATTGGATAGGAAATCTCCCGCTGATCACGAATCTCATGGTTTTGATCCCGAAAACTAATTATTTCAAGGAGAAAACAGAGATTTTTAATAAAAATCGTTTTTTGCGTTTTCCGGCCGAAATATTGAGTTTACGCGGAAAATACGCTGATTTTGGGATCAATTTTGATTTCTGAATAATTATTATTCCTCCTGTGTTTATTGGATAGGAAATCTCCCGCTGATCGCGAATCTCATGGTTTTAATCCCGAAAACTAGGTATTTCAAGGAGAAAACAGTGATTTTTGATAAAATTAAATAATTAATATTCCTCCTGTGTTTATTGGATAGAAAATCTCCCGCTGATCACGAATCACATGGTTTTAATTCCGAAAACTAATTATTTCAAGGAGAAAACAGAGTTTTTCGATAAAAATCGTTTTTTGCGTTTTCCGGCCGAAATATGGAGTTTACGTGGAAAATACGCTGATTTTGGAATCAATTTTGATTTCTGAATAATTATTATTCCTCCTGTGTTTATTGGATAGGAAATCTCCCGCTGATCACGAATCACATGGTTTTAATCCCGAAAACTAATTATTTCAAGGAGAAAACAGAGTTTTTCGATCAAAATCGTTTTTTGCGTTTTCCGGCCGAAATATGGAGTTTACGCGGAAAATACGCTGATTTTGGGATCAATTTCGCACGCACATTTTGACGGCAAACCATATACGAGGCCCCCGAGGAAACGATATACAATATAAATGCTCGTATCGTCAAAGTCCAACGAAAATACGAATTTTTTGTTTGTTGTCTTGAATTTTGTTATTGTCGAATTTGCAAAAATGTATGCTGCATGATCGCACGATGCTAATGTAAAATGGTACCAAATAAGCCCAAGAAATAAAAAAAAATAAACCTCTCGTCCCCGTATCGAATCGGACGAATTAAGAGTCTCAGCGTGCGAGTCAAATTTCCGCCCAATTTTCCTTGAAAAGAGACGGTATTTGCAGCCCGAGTCCCCGAGGCCATAGGAAAATACGTTCTACTATATATATACAGCTTCTGTTAAATTCAGATGCACTTTAACATGCGCTTCATTAGAATATCTATGTCAGACCATATACGAGGGTAAACACAATACCCCCAATCCATGCGTTACCTTCTCCGACTGCTACGCAGGCCGAAATCGACAACGACGCAGCGTTGAAAGGGGCATTATAAGCTCCCAATTGAAAATAGCTTATATTCAACGCTGCCATTGGCAATAATCAATAATCAATAATGCTCCAGCAATATTCGGTACGAGCTTCAAGCCACACACGATTCTCGCATGACTTTCAAGAAAGCTCATACCGAATCACGGTCGTTTCCGCAATTGGTTTCCATCGTTGACGTCCGAGAGTACCACCGGTGTCCTCCCGGTTGACGTCCGTTCGATTAAAGGCGGTATGACTCCCGTCAAAGCCACTTTCTCAAAATGACGATGCCTTCACCCCGACGAACTCGGCCTCGAGCCCAACCAATTCAAACGGCAATTTATCATAAAAATTTCTTCATCAGTCACGAGTTCCCCAGCTGAATTCGTTCGAGGGTAAGAAAGTGCGTCTGTCGTCAGCGCGATTCAATTTAGGGAAGCATGAATCTCATATTTGTCCGGTACATGCCTGTGGCAGGGAGTGTACGAAGCTTCGCCGAAACTGGGTCTGAAAGTTTTTTACGATGTATGAGAGCGGCGTTGCGTTGAATGTTGATCGAACATTGATCATCATGATACCATTACGCAGCTGGGAATTTAAGGGAAACCCGCGCAACGGATGCTGGGATAACTGCCGCACGTTAATTCCCTTTCTAAGCTCGCGGAAGGAAAAGGGGAGTGAAATCTTGGATGCTCCGAGTCCCGCTAGGATTGTTATACGCCTTGGCAAATTTTCTCGATAAGAACACTCTTATCGCGGGAAATAACGTACACCCGCGAGCGTAGAAACCGACGATAAGGCTTTTACGATGACTCGTCCCTACTCTGGCTTCCCAGTTTGGATTCGAGATGAAGGCAGCTGGCATCTTCTGATCCATTTACATATCGAAGAACTCGAGGAACTTTCGCATCTTATCCTTCATATTTACGATGAAAATGACTCGACTTTTGCTCAATCTTACGGATTGTAGACACCAGCGAAATCAACTTTAATTTTCATAACTTGCCGTCATTTTCGTGTTGAATACTTTTCCAACACAGTTTTCAAGGTCTGTTTCAACGACACTTTAATGGATGATTCGCTTATAGCTTGTAGAATTTATGGATGCTGGATGAAATGGAATATTATTTATTGTTTCTCGCGCGACTAGCGAGACAAACTCGACAACTCGACTTTTCTCGCGTGGAGAGACGCGTTGAACGAAGAAATAGGGGGCAAAGTCTCGAGTCATGAATTTTCATTAAAGATAAGCAAGATCAAGGGTCGAAGATGGATGATGAAATGACGATGGATGCATGATATATTCAAGTGACGCGCGAATGATGGCCGTTTTAGTTTCGTTAGTTTTTCATCAAAGCGATTGACTTGCAGTCGGCGATCGAGTGACTAATTGCAATTTTTGCTCTCAGTTTTTTTGCTCAATAACTCGGCTCGGAAGAGATCTGCGACCCGCAAATCCATCATAAATCGAAAATAAACAGCATCACAGGTGAAGTACGAAAAAAGAGTACAAAAGCTATTAATAATGATTAACAATAAAGTGAAAATGTATTAATCATCAATTCCGGATGTACTTTTGACGATAACGGTGCTTAAGAAATTTCTGGGTTTTTTTTTTATAATTCAGCGCTTTATCGCGTGAAATATATTGTCTCGTCTTCCAAAAAATGGCAAAAATGCGACAAGACAACGAAATACGCAGCATCCGAGCATCAGTGAGAAATTTTATCGTCGTTGATTCTCTTAAAGATACGATTTTTGTCTTTCTCTCCTCTTTACAAAAATGTCCTCATATTCTCCGAGGAACGAGGTAATTATAGCGTCGGCGGATGCATTTTTATTTATACATTTACGAGGCGCGTAAACGCCCGAGAGTGCAAAGTCAATCGTTGAAGTTTGTAAAAATCGTTGGAGCACGAGATATCGCCGAGGAAAATTCTCGATATTCATTTCGCCTCTGTATATCGTCGTGTCAATAACCGGGATAGGAGAACATCATAACGTAAAAGTTCGTTAAAGCTTCTTTAATGAAGAAACGATTAAGTCGATGAAGCGAATGAGAGATTGATGCGGAGAGCACCAGCATCACTCAACGCGAATAATCTACAGACTCGAGGTGAGCTTTCTCTCTCTCTCTCTTCCTCTCACTCAGTCACTCACTCGCTCTTTCATAAGAGAATGAGAGAGCATCGATTAAGTGAAGAGAAACCCTATACTATCGCTCAGAGGAATGGAAAGAGCAATGCCTCGAGCTGCTCCTCTGCAGAGAGTGCTCCGAGTACGTATAGCACTGTGCCATGTACAGAGGGCGGATCCCTCTTACTCTGCAATCTCATATTGATCTGAACTCTGTCTCGCAATTACAGATCTCGTTGCTCTTGCAATTTTTCTTCCCGAGCTGATTATATAGTTAAAATGGAATTTGCATCAAGTTAAATCGATATATTTCAGTTTTTCAGAGCATGAAAGAGACATATAATAATAAGCAAAACGAGAAAATTCGCGTTGATCGTACAGTGTGCTCTATTGAAATGCGTAATGGCCTCTCGATCGATCCACCGATATCGTTGCTAATTATTTCCAATAATATTGCTTCGGATAAAATTAACATAAAGGAAATATTCGTTGCTTTCTTTGCCTACATTTTCGAACTCGGAACGAGCGGCGAGAATTGGGACGAGTTTTCCTCAAAATTTACGAAACTCTCGTACAGGAGTATGAAAATATGGTTGAAAAAATCGCGATTTTTCACTGCAAAATTGAAGCTTCTTTCGTTATCTCCCTCTTGCGAATGGAGAAAAAAAATGGCGGTAAGAGACGCGTTTAGCAGTGACGAGATTCGCGGAGGTCCGTAAATCTCGCGTCACTGTGACGTCATTTTTTTCTCTCCAGATTAGAATAATCGGCGGAAACTCTGCGAGAGATTAAAGTTGAAACGAGATTACTTCTGTTTCGTCCACTTTTTCCCAGTAGAATTTTATAATACTCTTTTTCGTTCGTGCGTTCTGCCGTGAAAAATAAAACAAACAAAAAGTCAACGTGTCTCAAGAAACAATCAAACAATTATTACCCATATTATTCGTGTAAATTCAGAGATTTCTCAAACGAAAATTACGAAAAACAAAAAACAAAGAAAAAATCGATTTTCTTCGGTTTTTGTCATGCGCGAGTTTCCGCGTCGAATTCAACGAATATTTATTATATCATACAAAGGCTTTGTAAAGCGCGTTCTTCGTACGTGTCTCGATGTAATCTCTGATGTATAGCGTTTGCGACGATGAAAGACTGTGAAGCCACTATCAAAACCGCTTGAGCTCGTGCATCCTCGAAAGTTTGCGAAACTATATTAAACGGAGTAGATAGCATCCTGTGTACCGTGAAGGAAAGCTCCTTTTTGTTCGTGTATATAACATTGAATATATGTATTTATCTTTTCATTCTTGCATTCCACATAACTTTCAATTTTGCTAAACCTAAAACTTTGTCCAATTGCTTTTCCAGTTGCGAACCTCTAATATCACGAGGTGTAACACACACTCGAGGGGAGGAAACGAAATCAACGACAAAATTTACACGCCTCTTGTAACGATGAATAAAGATGGCGCGATAAGCTCACCCTCCCTTGTACACAGCCTTAAAATAATATATCCAACCTCAACTTGATACGTATACTTGCACAAAAAGGAGTTCGAAGGAGCCCTAATTTGCTTACTTTGGGATCCTCATGCTCGGAAGTTTACACTGGCAATTACGGGTATCGCTCTTAGATAGATTCTTCGACCTCGCTGCTCGCGGTAATTTTCAAAAACCGATGTTTTCGATCGATTTGGTATTTTAATCTCAAGGCCTTTT
Organism: Heteropelma amictum; assembly: GCA_959613375.1. NCBI lineage: Eukaryota > Metazoa > Arthropoda > Insecta > Hymenoptera > Ichneumonidae > Heteropelma > Heteropelma amictum. The sequence continues at coordinate 24,109,582 of OY390722.1, read as the reverse complement.
CGTTGTACACTTTTCGAACGATTTTTCGAAATCACTTTGAAGAGAATATAAAAAAAAAAACGAACGCTCGAAACCTGCGAAATTGTGCTCGAAGTATTTCGCATAATGATGCACAGTATGGGTGAACTGCAAATTGAATCTGCGATAACGATTGATGAAAAAAAAAGTGTATGTATATATATGAATTTTTTTTTATCGTTATTCTAGCGTTTGGTGATTATTTTCGTACCTCACCTGTTCTGATGCGCCAATCTTGCAATATTTTATAGCAGTTTTAACGAGATGTCTCTCGTGACGGAGTGAGAGATAAAATGATGCAGGAAGGGTGAGAGGATCTGGAAAAAAGGGAGAATTTATTTTATCCAATGGTCGCAATAACAATAATCCAATATCACACGAATATCCGAAGCATGATGCAATAACCGGAGATCCATTTCCGTTTTCCATTCGCGAGATTCTCAGCGATGAAAAATCTTGCAATCGAGTCTGCCAAATGTCATATTTCGATGGGGAAATTATTTTTCGCACGAAGCCCTTTTTTCCAGCCTCACTTCCATCCGCGGACGATAAAACGAGGAATAAATAAATCGCAAAGCGTCAAACCGCGCGATATCGCGCGACTTTTACACTCGCTATTGGAAAATCATGAAAACTCGCACCCCTATCTTCAGAATCGTGGAATCATCCCTCTGCACTACGTAGTAATCGATATTTAAAGGATCGTTGGAACATCGCGATCTCTTCGCCGCTTCTTTGGGCTCTTTTCTTCCCGCTCTGCGCCTTTTCATTTTCATTCGCGGCATTTGGCCCTCGGGCGATGTCCCAGTGTGCGAATAAAGCGAAAGAAAAAGACAACGAAGATTGGGAGAAAGGAGGAATATGGGTCATCGAGAGCTTCTTTGTCGCTGCGAAAGAACAGAGTCCGGGGGAAAAAATGAAAGCTCGAGAAAGCGTTGTACAGGGTCGATCAAGACCGGGTCGTTAAGAAATAGAACCCGACCTTGGAACCCGCTTCAAAGGGCGGCAGACGGAGAACCGTCCGAGCCAAACGAAAGCGAAAAGTTCGTCGTTAAAACGCTCGTGAATCCACGTCAATCTCAAATTTACAAAATAACAACAAACAGCAATGTTGCAGAATTCTCTTTCTCCCTCCTTCGCTCAATACGAAACAACGCCGATCATCGATCGATCGTAAAACGTTTTGACAAACAAACCCGCAAACGGGCATCCCCTCTCGCGATCGGCAACTTTGTCATTATTTTCGTCGGTCTTGGAACTTTTATTACTTTTTTTTCTCTCGGCTGTTTCGTTTCATGCTCCGTATTGTTCGGTAAGAGAGCTTCTATCGCGAAAATTCGCCAAAACTTTTGGCCGAGCGTTCCGCATCGGTTAATACAAGTATTGTGGTCCTCCCGCAGGGATGCACGTATATATATACACGCGTATGTGAAACGGAAAGCTCGGAAAAGTCGATTCTACCGCAAAATGATCACAGCTGCCCGATAAGAAGTTATGGACTTAATTCTCCGTCGTTTCCTCGCTGCCATTGTTGGCGAGGGTGCGACGCCTAAGCTTCGTCCGGTCCTCGAACTCCTACCGTGTCTTTCGAGCGTTCTTAAACCACACGGCATATACATGCGCCTCGAGAACACGTATATATATCATACAACTATATATACACAATGTACAACGTTTCTAAAACTTTCCATCATCCGATACAATCACGAGAGACTTTTCGGTCCTCGTCGAATCGCTCGAAAAGACCAATCTTTTTTATTATTCTACCCCTAGACGCGTCCACAAGTCCACGACGTTTTCGTCCTCTGAAAAAATTCCAACTCCGATGAAAAAAAAAAAAACAAAAATGGTCAAAGAAAATTGAAACAAACGCTCGATATTCATCCGCGGTTTCATCGCGTTTTTAGACTCTCGGAACGATGGAACATTCCGCTCATCCTCGGTGCTACTTTGCTGGAGTAAACGATCGGAGCGAAAGAGCGATAAAATTGATCGTAAAAACGCGATAATAATGCGTCGGGCTGCGGAAATTCCTCGCAACGTCGGGAGACAAATGTTGCTCGCTATTAGCCGTGCCATTAGCGTTATTATTCAATGTCATTGAGCATCCTCGTGACTCACGGGGACAACGAAAAACATTGTGAAAAAGAAAAAATACATCGTCCGACTCGCCCGGGCTGTGTTTCACGTCAAGGAGGAGTCTTGGCGTGTATGACGCCGCTGTACAGGGAAAAAGAGATATCACCGCTATGCATGACGTTCGCCGGAGGAGTGGTTTTCCAAGCGGATTTCTAGAGAATTTTGCGATGCGGGAAAACTTTGAACGACAGCGTGTGTGATGAATACAAGGGAGAAAGAGAGAGAAGGAAGAAAATAAGAGTCCAACCTGAAATAAAGCTGCAACATCGCTGCATAGCTGCTCTCCTACCTCCTCAGTTGAGTAGCAGCTTTGTTTGTAATCGTTCACCAGAAAAACTCTCCGTAAAATGTAGTTTGAAATCTGTCGGAACGTGAAAATACAGCTTATACGAAGCATCGAGTTTGCTCGAATGCTTTCGAGGGATGGCATCGTCAGACCCCGATGGAATTGTTTTTTTTCCCTGCTTCATAACGATATATACAGCGCTGCTCTATTAAAATAAATACCAACTCAAGAGAGGCGGATGCTCGGCTCTCATGATGCAAAGTGTCGAGACCAAAGTATGAAATTGAAGAAAAATTCGTTGCGTTCTACCCCCGGGCCCATTTTTTATTTACTTTTCGAGCGATAGAGAATTCCGCGAGTTTCTCTCCACGTGTGCAATTCCTGCGAGAAACACTTTTGACAACGACCTCGGGAGTGCCCAAAACTGCTTAAGGAAGGAGACCACTCTGCTGGGACGTTTTCGCACGAATGATGCAGCCGCAGCGTAATTCTCGCGGTGCGAAGATCCCGCCCAAGTTCCCTCGACCCTTTGTCCGAAGACTCGCGAAACGAGAGAATAAAAATGATCGTAAAAGAGCCACTGTGCTGGCTGTACGGAAGCGATTTAATCTTTATCCGATCGTATATTCACGAGGATATTCGAAAGACAATTTCCCGGGGGAGGGAATCTATGTATAGTGATGGGACCAAGTGCCAGGGCTTGCGGGCTTTTCCGGTAAGAGCGTCGGACTCATCCACTCGATGGGTTCTTGATAGGTCGGCTGAGTTCGCGAGTGGAAGGCATCGTGTTAGATGCAAGAGAAACTGGGTACATGTAATCGCACTGAATATGTACTAAGGTCGTCCACTTAAGCACTGTACACATGCGGCATATGTGCGCAAGTTCCCTCAACGTCTGTGCGTACGACAGCAGGAAGGCATACGCGAGGGTAGCAGGTTCAGCTAGGAGGATGGTAACGTCAGAATTTACGGTTCCACGAGCCTAGTTAACGATGTACCAAGATCTTTCAGCGAGTAAACTCGGTGCTTCCAACGGTTCTCAACGCCCCAGGCCCCTGAGGCTTATAGACGAAAGGGATAGAAGCGATGTCATGTATGAAGGGGGCACACACGTGAGGTGAAGTGCTCTCTGACGCTGGCGGAAGTTTCCAGCCTTCCAGCGAGCGAACGAACGAAAGGGCGAACGCCGGCAACGATTGCCAACGTTGACGTTTCGTTGTACTTGTCGTCGTGTGCTCGACGTACGCATCAAACCACTTTCCACACACTCTTGTATTCGTACATATAGATTAGCGTATTCGTACGAGCACTGACGCGTATACGTACATTGAGAGTCATACGGAGGGTCATAGAGAGACACACAGAGGCGAAAAGGGGCAGGGAAAAAGCTCTGGGAGTCGAGGGCAACAGAGAGAAGACACTTTGCTCTTCCCCTTGTGTTCGAGGGCCAGTAATATGCTTGTAACACGAATTCTTGATGTTTGACTTTGCAGGAGGGCAACGAACGTCACCAGAATGCGGGACCGACTCTCCTGGTACATGGTCTTCCTGATCCTACCGACGATTCTACTTGCCAGATCTCTCGACAAGGGTGAGTGTTTGTGTATTTGCGTTGAAAAAAAAAAGAAAATTCTCCTAGGAAGGATCAATTTCCGTTCTGTGAGTTTCCATCTCTTTTTTATCCGGCGCACTCGCGATTAACGTAACATTTTAATGGAGCTCAAGCTCTGGTCGATGACTTGGAACAGTGCAACAACGTCGGGAACTTTGCTCTCCAAATTTTCCCAAGAAAACTGCCATAATGGTGACATTTTTATTATCATCGCAAATCCCCCATTCGTCTTTCTGTAGTCTTGGGTTCGTGTTCCTTTTTTGTGGTTACAACAATCTGCAATTTTGTATTTTTAATCGTGGATGCCACGATGACGAAATGTTCGACCGATTATGAAAGTTTTCGTCCCAAAGTTTTCGACCAGATCGCGGTCCCAAAGACGCGAAGATATCGAAAGGAATTTATGGTAAAATATCTGTTCGATGTATACTACAATTTTGCTTGTTCCTGTGTAATTCTCGAGCTCCTCCGTACATCCTACTATGATGAAAGGAAGAAAGTTTAGGGCGTTGGCTTATTTTACTGATAGAACGTTGGACATATACATATTTATACAGAATCCACTTTAACAACGACGGTTGCCTTAATGGTGACATTTTTATTATTATCACAAATCCCCCATTCGTCTTTCTATAGTCTTCAGTTCATGTTCCTTTTTTTTGGTTACAACAATCTGCAATTTTGTATTTTTAATCGTGGATGCCACGATGACGAAATGTTCGACCGATTATGAAAGTTTTCGTCCCAAAGTGTTCGACCAGATCGCGGTCCCAAAGACGCGAAGATATCGAAAGGAAATTATGGTAAAATATCTGTTCGATGTATACTACAATTTTGCTTGTTCCTGTGTAATTCTCGAGCTCCTCCGTACATCCTACTATGATGAAAGGAAGAAAGTTTAGGGCGTTGGCTTATTTTACTGATAGAACGTTGGACATATACATATTTATACAGAATCCACTTTAACAACGACAGTTGCGCTCGAGAAAACAGTCGTTTTCGCTCGGTTTTGTGCAGGATGTATCGAGAAGCCAATGGACAAGCGAGGTAGCTCAGCTTATCCAACTATATACGTAGTTATACGAGTCGTCTATCAAAGGATCATAAGATCCCAGGTTTTCTTGTTTTATTTTTCTCCTCCTCCTTCTCTCTTTTTTTATATTTATTTTCCAAGCCCCAAAGTCCAGAAAAAGTCGTTCTATAGTCGATAGTTATGATCGTAAAACCTCGACGAAACGCAAGAAGTCGAAGCCAGGAAGCTGTACGAAGCCTGCTTCTTTTTCCTTCGTCTTTTTTCTCCTTTACGAGGGAAAGAAAGAAATAAAAGCGGATCTCGCGTAGTCTTCCCTCGTGTGCCGTACACACGAGTCTTGGGGGAGCAATCTTTTCGATTCCCTCAACTGCCCTCGCTTTTCTCGATGCTGAAAGATGTACAGATTTTTATGTTCCAGCATTTTTCGATCCGGCTGCCTCCCGCGCGTACTTTCTTCCGATACCTCCGACAGATTGAAAGTCACTTGAGCGAGAGAAAAAAATAACGCACAGCCTTATCGTATTTCGCGATTGAGTTACTATTTTTTTCCATCATTTCGCTTTCTCGTAGCCCGTACGGCCTTACCGCTACTTGGGATCAAGCGATTTTCGTAAAATTCGCGGTGAGACGTAAAATTCCCGTCATTAAACGACCTCTTCTGTTTGAACTCTGTTTTTGACTCGAAATGTATTTTTGACGATCAAAAAATCCGAAAATTCGGTCGTTTTGACGAGTCCAAAACTTCGCCGACCGTACGGAGATCGACCGTACGTGTTTTGGCATTATTTGCAGTTCCGACGTGGAAAAATTCGTCGTTCATCTCAATTGGGTTCGTTTCGTGTACTCCAATGTCCATTAATGGTTCGTGGATGGCCCACGCATGAGGAATATTCAGTGAATTGGAATCACGATGAAATTATTTAATAGACAAACGGTAATTCGTGCGGTGACGACTGTTTGGCAAACAAAACCACAGATAGGACGGCCATGATAGTTCCGTCTCATTGATAAATTCTCTCTCTCTCACCCCTCGCTTTTGGCCTAGGGAATTCGTGAATTTAATAACAGCCAGGACCGCGAGAATCAACAACGAGCAAGATGAGAGAGATCTCTGCCGAGGAACCATCCGATGTTAACCATCTCCCCGCCTCGATGAAATAACAAGCAGCCTCTGCTTGATTGCCGTTATAATATCGCGCGCCCTAACGAGGAAGATAATTACGATCACGTGCGTGTGCGATAACATGTAACATATCGATGCGGTTTCGCGGAATAACGCGGTGGTTTCGTCGGTCGTTGCATCAGCGAAATTTCCCGTGCGAAACAATCGTAAGAATTCCAATCGGTATCAAAACGATCCTTCGGACAAACACGTTTATCCACAGCTTCCGAAATTTCAATCACATCTCCGCGCGCTCGATTTGCATTCCCCGTGCGAGAGTGAAATTCCTCCATTCGAATAAAAAATTCCCTTCGAACACAACGCGAGTTACGTGACGATTTCCGCGGAAGAGTCTTCCAAGACGATACTAAAATTCATCTTTGAAATTGAAAAAATTCCTCGATATTTCGCGAAATGAACGTTCTTTTCCAACAAATCAAAAATAAAAGATAAAATGATGCGAGAGAAAATAAACCCGAAAGATACAAATCGAAATGAAAAAATGCTGAAAAATCGTGATATAGTTGTATTTCCATGGAAAATCGAAAACCATCCCGTGCCTTGTATGCGGATAACTCGCGCAGCGACGAAGGGAAACGGCGGGTATAATATCGATTTAAAGGGACTGGAGAGGAAATCAACGAGTGCACTTGCCTCTCTTTCACCCCTCCCCTCCCCTTCTCTCTTCTCTTTTTTTACTCGTCATTTTTCTTTTTATTCTTTTTTTTTTTGCTTTTTTCTCTCCGTCTCTCTGGACCATCCAAGAGGATCTCTTTTCACAGGGTAAACCTGCTCGGAGGGCGAGAGTAAAGCTCATCTGAGAATTGTATACACTAGACCTGCACACACGAACGCGTATCACCAGAGTATCTGGTTGGCATTGTCTAAGAAGAAAACAAAAGAGAGGTTACTTACATCTTTTAGCCAACAGACACACACACACACACACACGAGAGCTCAAAGTTCAGTCTCGAGTGTTCTCGTCCTGGTGAGGGGGCCACAGAGCGCCCTCACCTAAGGCGACGACGACGACGACGACGACGATGCGGCTAGACGATGCTGCCGCAATTTTTTGTCTTTTCTTTTTTTTTTTTTTCGTTTTACCTGTGTCCTCCCGCGGCTATGCTGGCTCATCGTATCATCGCTAACCACGTGAGAGCTTTCAACGTAAAAGCTCCATTCTTTTCTCTTTTTGTTCCCACATTTTGGTAATAACCATCAGGGCATTTGCATGTTTATGGGCCAACAGGCTGTTACCTCGCAACTTTCTTCGCTCGGAATTGACCGGTTTTAACATCCGTTCGGCGTTGCGTTTTCTCGGCGTGTCAATGGAGGACGGAAGATATTGAACGTCGAAAAAAACGATCGCAGGAGAAACTTTGATCGAAATTTTATGAAAAAAAAGAAAAACATTCTTCCTGATGGCGGATTTAACGGTTCGTTGTAGGAGTGCGTATTCATTTTGGAAAATTGGAGGCGAAAAAAATATCGATGGACGAGGAAAAGGACGTTCCGTTGCTCTCATTACGCATTTTTCTCTTCTCAAAATGACCCTACTTTGTTCTTCAAGGTAGAGAAACGACGAAAAAAATAGCGCCCGGTTGCCGAGGTCGCAGCGCAAACGAGGCTATTAAAAATTAAACGTTGTAAGCGAAGACAAGTAAATCGTCAACCGCTGTATCGTATGTTCGCGCAGGCTCGTTTTACTCGGCGTAAATAATTAATGAATCCTCGTTAGCGATAAGTGGCGGAGACAACTGTTGGACTCGTACACGCACTTACAGGTATTATTATACCCCTCGAGTGTCCCGTTTGCATCATGCATTTGCCTGTACACCTTGGTAGAATCGTTGGCATTTTCAAAAATCCTTTCTAATGAAAAGTCGATGGGGTCCCGAAGTTGATTCTTCATTGAAAAAAGGTATGAATTTCGTGGCGGAATTCCGGTTGCTTTCCGATGCGTGTGTTTTGTTTTTGCTTGAATTTGACTGTTTTTTGAATTTTGTTTCTGATATTTCGAGTTTTCGCGAAAAACTCGATGAGTTTCGTGATCAGCGGAAAATTTCCGATCGAACAAGCTCTTGAAATATTGAAAATTTGGAAAAAAAAATTCGACTCATTTTTCGCCACTTTTCCAGAATCGTCGAAAAATCGAAATTTCAAATGATCATAACTTCCGCCCTAATGAAGATACATAGATTTTTTGGGGGTGTTTTGAAAAGCCCTCGAGTAGACTTAAAAAATGGTGAAAGTTAAATGTCGATAGCTCGATTGCTTCACCCTGAAAATCAATGTTGAAAATCGGCGAAAAAAACGCAAAGGGGTATGTATGGGAAAATTGGCGAAAATCGGTGGTCCTACTTTAAAAATCTGCCAAAAATCGAAAAATTAAGATATCTGGACAAACCAAACGGCATTTTGAAGCCTCATCAATTACCAAGAGAATAAGCACAAATCGGAGTGTCCATCTTGAACGAAAAAAAAATGGCAAACATTTTAGTGAACCAACTCAGTCCGGCAGAAAATGACGAAAAATTTTGGATTCCAGAAAAGATTTTTAATGGTCCATATCGATGTATTTTTTCCCGCTGATTACGAAACACACCGGTATTTCATAGAAAACCCAATATTTCCGTCCGAAAATGCGATAATACGAATATTTTCAATCAATTACTATTTTCACATTAAAATATCGAGTTTTCGAAAAAAAAGTCGAAGTTTCGAAGGCTCGTAAGTACCTTTGGCTCTCTGATGCGCTCGTATGTTTTGTTTAAAAGCGTATGATAAAATTACGTAAAAAATCAAAGCGCCGCAGCGCAATCGTGCGATCGCGCGAGCACCCATCCCAAGTTTCAATAAAAAGTGAAAATCCACAAATAAGATTCGGTGAATTTGCAAAGTGAGCGAAAAAATCGACTTTATAAATTTTTCATAGCATTCGCAAGGGGCCAACCTGGCGGTGGTATATTATGTCATTGCGAAGCAGATTCTCTCTGTGAGGTATAATAATCTTGTACCGGAAGGATCTCGCTTTTCATCCCTCGGAATATCATAGGTGGCGGAACGTTCAAAGAAAAATGACCCCGAGAGGAATCTGGCTTGGGCCACCCTCGACCTTACGAGGAAATGCACAGTGTGCAGGAGTTTTGGCTTTTACTTCACCCAAGGTACGAGTTGGCTCGTCCTTTTCTCTTAAGCCCATTCTGCTGCGAATCTCTCTCTCTCTCTCTCTCTCTCTCTCTCTCTCTCTCCAATCTCTCCTCTCCTTCTCCTTTTTGGTACATATTCCACTTGGTCGTAACGAATATCGTACTGCCCTATTCTCGAGCTTAAAACCCAGGCCATTGACGATGCAAACTAAATGCATGTATGCAAGAGACGAAGCCACGAAAGCGTTAGGTCGCTGTACAGAGGCAACGTCTCAGACACGAAAACGCAGGATATATGCGGAGAACTCGAACGTGGAAACCCTCCGCATTGCACCTACACAATAGCCCAATTCAAACTTTGGGCTATGTCCTGTTTTTTCGATGTACAGGCCGCTTCGAAACAATTAAACTGCAATTGCGAACGATCCCAAATCTGTTTTTTCTCTTCCTCGTTTTTTACTCCCCCAACCCCATCAGGAATATCGAGCTAACGCGTCAATTTTTCGTTATCATTATGCGGATTTCCCCGGGCGAGTTTAAAAGCACGAAACGTTGACACCGTGACGCAAATGCAGCGATATTTTCGAATAATCAACCTAACCGGGAATGTTGAATAATCATTCAGTCCAATTATTTATCAGCTGCATAAATAGAATTTAAATCAATACATCATTTGTATTTGCCGATATATTCTTACTAATTGATTGAACGCTTTCAGCGCGACGGTACATGTATTACTAATTAATTTCACATTTTATTGTGAATTATTCAAAACAAATAATTATATTTCTCGGAGGATTCCGCGCGGAAAATATTTTATTTATAATAAATTTTAGCGGTCATACTTTTTCATAACGATCGTTGAAATCTCGCGAGGATTTTTGTCTCGAATCGACATGGAACTGCCCATGGGAGAAACACGTGCTGTTATACTTTACTCTCGATGTTTTTGGTTTGCTGATGCGCACGACTCGTATCGCGATGTACGCGAAGCACTCCAAGTTCCGGTGGACGATTTAATCGACAGAGAAAGACATAACGAATTCGGTTGTTCGCTCTACCGGAAATAGTTTCATCGTACAAACGACACTCGAAAACGAGATGGAAAATCGACTCGATTTATACCCGAGCACCCTCGTTGAGGGATGAAGACCCGGCAAAAGCTTTATCGCGCTTCTAACTTTAGGTGCAAATTTCGCACCGTGACGAAATTTCACGTACAATCCCGAGACACGTGATACCGACACCGTCAAACGGTTCAAACGTCGTCAAAAGTCTCGCGAAACTTTCGTCTTTTACAAACTCGTTGGACAATCATCAAATAGCAATGGGAAAAAAAGAGTATCGAGACGAAGGATCCGAGGTATTTTTCAATAAAAATTTCTGTACGATTTTTTTCAAAATTTCACAATTTCGATCATGTTTCCAAATTCATTCGCTAATGCGATTACCGATTTTTCATTGACACTGAACGTTTCCATTCGTCGTAATGACACGCGCGTTATTTTCATTTGCATCAAAGTGCTTTAAATATCGTCGGACAAAACCGATGAAATGTATTTTTTTTCAATCGCCGAGGTTGCCCATTCAACGAGGAGGCGATGAGAATAATTTCCGAAACGTTCGAAAGTTTCATCAATTTCATCGAGATAAATTACCGCAACGCTCTTTCTTCTCGCGAAAAAGACGCGAGATGAAAAAAATGAGGCAAAGTGGTACTCTTTCCATTCCGCCGTGCGTTAAGCTCCTCCTCGTTCGCTCCAGCGAGATATTTCAAAGTTCACTATCATACCCGATATTTCTATTCCTTTTCACCAAATTTCTTTTCTTTTTTCTCCCGTCGAATGGGAAAAATACGCGAATCTTTGAGGGTTCGACTGTGTGAATTGATAATGTTCCGTTTTATAATGGACGCGAGAGTCGAAAGGATCTCAAGTGTGAAGGAATAATTCAGTTTCACTCGCGTCATATTCACCGCTTCCTTTCGTACATTTTTTATTGTGTTGAGAAAAAAAAATGACGGGTGAAATAAAATTCACCAGGTGAATTCGTACGGATAATTAAATTTAAGGAGAACTTGTCTCGAACCACTCGACGGTAAATATATTGAAAACCATTTTGTCACACTTTTCTTCTCGAGCTCGATAAAAATTCACGTAATTTAATTGACAAAAAAACATCGACGAGAAAAGACGATGGAGAGGAAGGAGAAAAGATGTTGGAATTAGAAACTCGAGAATCGTTCCCTCATTATTTTTATCTCTCTGACAAAGCTCTCTCTCTCTTTCTCTCTCTTTCTTTATCTCTCTGTGAACAAGTGAGTAATCCAATTTTGGTATACTCTCGTGAAGGAATCTCTGGAAGGGGAAAAAATTCGTCGAGGCAGTATGCAAGTTTGTAATTTGCGCGAATCTTTAATTTTTTTTTCTTTTCCCATAAACTTGTTCTGAATAATTCAAAGGTACAACGAGTTTTACGGATTCATGATTTTCCCTGAAGAAACTCAAGGATATCGCAGTGGCAGGGTGCGGTTTATACGTTGGAAAGATTGCTCAACCAGTATGAGATCGGTAGTTATACATTCACGAAAGTTCAAGCCAACTTATCACTTTCCATACAAATTGAAAATGAATAAATTGCCTATTTTTTGTTTTCGAAAAATCTCAAACTTTACCCAGATTCTCACTGAATTAAGCTGTCGGTTAATCTGCAGCCATTCTGCGGTCAATTCGAGAATTTTCATCCAAATGTCAATTTTCCACGAGTCGATGGTTCATTAGAAATTAGCTTCAGTTATAACTGTTTGCCTTTTGGTTTAGCGTACTCGAGTGTATTCAAAAAAAAACGAACGAATCGATTAAGTAATATTCTGAAATTTTACCTCGCAATTTTTTTTGCGAATTTCAAATAGCATCCACAAGATCATTTTTATCTCGGTTTGCTTGGACTGTACGTGAAAAAAATGTAAAATTATCATTTTCATTGACTCCGACTTGATAAAGCAATTTTTTTTTTTGGTTTTCAAGTTTATAAAGTGCGAATTTCGTTATTTATTTACAGATCGTCGTGTCTCGTACAGCATACCATCGGACTGGAGAACAGCACTGTGGTACAGTAATCTCGATGATCTGCAGAGAGTCAATGAGGCGAACGACAATAATACCGTGTCGAATGTTACGGTACAGCTGGGAGGTACAGCCTTCCTGCACTGCAAGGTTCGCAATTTGGCGGAACGAACGATTTCCGACGCCGAGGTGAGCACTTTTGTTTTATAATTAAATTAAAAAATTCCCGATGGAATTGATTGGCCATTGAATTCAATAGAAAAAAAAATGTTATTCACACCGTACGATTGTTTCACGATATCTAATAAAAATAAAACTAAAAAGTTTTTTGGTAATTACTAAAGAACCACTTTTGAAAAATCAATACTATCATTGCGATATCTCGTGAAAATGACAATTGAAAAATATCGATTGACGATGAATAATCGATTATCTTACGTTCGACGATTATTCCGCAATAAAATATCGTCTCGTCTGCAGACGATCCGTCAAGCCTCGGTTCAAGAGACATTCGACGGAATTTGTGAAAATTTCGTTACTAAAAAAAAATCACATACCAGCCTTTTCAATTTTAATTGGAATCGTCTCTTGGCGTAATAAAACAATTACGAATAATCATCGTGCGATGTCACGTGCACTTTTCTTTGGCCGACGATTATTAATGTTGCTCAATATCCCATAAGAAAGTCAAGCGAGTCAAGCAAAACGTCATATTTTTTTACTTACCACTCCATTGACAGATTTTTTATTTCCCGACAGAATGAAATTAAATTCAATACTTTTTTTTGTATCCTCAATGTCGTAATTATTTCGAACGTTCCTTTACATTCGAATGATGCTAATATAACGATTCGCGCAATGAATTAATTATATCCTATTGTCTCGTTTCTCCTCGGTGTCAATCGTGTCCCGCGTTTTATTCAGATTGCAAAAAAAAGTTGCATTAAACGAACGAACGGAACGAATTCCAACGAGATTACCATTGAAACTCTCGGAGTATAGAAATTCAAATTTTACGAGAATCGTTGCTCACGTTTCGTATATATAAATATATATATTTCAATACCATGAGTAGTCAATGTTTAATCAGACCCCAATTGAAATTAGCAAGAATATCCAGAAGCTCCGGGCTCTGGATCATTTTACATAATTTCCTAACTATCACGTAATATTCCGTATGTACATTAGGGTGGGTCAAAATAATCGACAATTTTTCAATCCTCTCGATACACTGAAAAAATCGATCGCCTCGCAAGAAACATTCAAGCATGAGCCCTCTTGCATTAAAAGGTCCCTCATCCCAATTTCTCATGTCCCATTTGTACAACACGGGAAAATTTCTATAAAAACAAATTTTGGAATTTACCAAGATTTCCACAAATTGCGATGAGATATCTTTTAAAGTTTTAATGTATTCAAATTGACGCTTCTCGAGCGATACCACGAGCAATCAATTTTTCAGTGTATGAGAAGAAAAAAAAATGGTCCCTTTTCCGAACCCCCCTAATGCACGTAGAATTAATTAATGAGCAAGCTGACAGTGGTCAACGACCTCTCTATCACGTTATGCAACACATCGTCTTCGTCACGAAGCTCAACCACAGAATGCACCATTTCCATAAAATTACAAATCGTGGGAAAGATTTTTTTTTTAGAAAATCCCCAAAATTTCGAAAAACGAGATATAAAAATCCGACGAAATTTTGCCACTTGCTCGTGATGGACCACCATCTTAGGGAAAACGTTTTTCTTTTTTTTTTGCAAAACCTACAGTGACTTGTGCCATTTTATCGCGAACGACAAAAAGATTTGCAAGCATCGGGGGATAAATCGTAACGTAAAACACGAGCGTGTGTGTTACATGAACCGCCGTGTATATTGAAAAGTGAGAGAGATCAAATTTCACTGCCGAGGTTCAATCTCTCGGAATGTAATTATTTTCGTATGAGCGATGCATGAGGAAAGAGGGTGTGGTGTGAGAAATTGAAAGCACAACTTTTCTCGCACTCTCCCTCGTGCAGGGGCGCGCGCGTATTCAGAACAGCCGCGCACCACTTTTTCTCTCCGGGATTCGAAAATTTACCGAAATATATATACACATTTATATGTACATTTACATATATATACATATATCTACATATATATGTGTATATGTACATGTATATATACATATCTACATATATATATGTGTATATGTACATGTATATGTATATACTACATATATATATTTATGTAGACGTTTGTATGTGACCTCTTTGGAACGATCCATTTCATTCTCCAGTTCTCCCACACCTAGCCCCCTCCCTCACCCCTGTATAGAACTATATTCCCGCTTACTCTGCAGGAATGATGTATATACTTATATACATATATGCACGCGTATACGGGTCGTCCCAAAACTCGATGTTGAGAATGTTAAGCTGGTTTCAGGACAAAATTCCGAGGCGAAACGTATTTTATTATTTTTTTTTACGACCGAAAGTTAATGAGTTATTGATTGTCAAAATTTGAGCCAATCGGACGCGGGCCCTCCCTTCTCAAGCGGACACCGCGCGAGCTCGCTATATTGATTAATGACTCAAAGGGAATTCGACGAGTGAAAAAATGCTCGATGTTATTTATTCTCGCGGATATTGGTATTATTATTTTTTTTTAAACGATTAAAATCCCTTTAAAAAATTGTTCATTTTCTCAGCTGCGTTTGTTAGAAAAATTATACGATTCATACCGATTGTTTTGTCGCGTGAGTCCATTTTTCTCCCGTGAAAATTTGCGATAAAATTAACAACGAAGTCGAACGCAGTTTCAGCGACTCGGAGCCCTGTCGAATTTACACGGAACGCCCTATACGTTATATGCCGACGCATATAACACATAATGCGTATATACTTCAGTCGAGTAATACATGCTCCGGGAAAATCTATTCCTGCACACGACGTCGGAACCCTCGTCATTCTACTTGCCGATGTCTGCACACTTATGGGGCATTCCGTGTAAAATCGCTCATTTTTCGAATTAAAGATTCTTCGGCTGAAATTTGGAAAAAAGCACGGAAAAGCGTCGTCGACGAACAAGACGAGTCGCAATTGCTTTCAAATTGACAAACCACAAAAATCAGTTTAACAAATTTCACCCACCGTTTTCCGTTAAATTCGTCAAATTTTCTGTTGGAATTGCCAGAATCGAACTAAAAAAGCAATACGGAGAGGATAACGCGAAGAATTTTCCCGAAAGTTACGGGAAATTGTGGAGAAAAATTCGGTTGAAAAAATAACACGAGAGTGAAAAAAATGCAAGGTTGACGGTTTTTTTTATCGAAAATTTGACGATTTACTTACTCCCCTTGTGTAGCGGAATAAAAAAGTATGGAGCTCGGATATGTATTTTGTGTGTGTGTGCTTTTCTTTTTCATGAATTCGCAAAAAGATATCCTGGATTCGTCGACGCGATTGGCACGTACTGACGAGCTCGTTGTTCACATACACGAACGACGAGAGATTCCAGGCTCTGCATCCCGAGGGTACGGATGACTGGACCCTCCAGATCAAGTACGTTCAAGAGAGGGACAACGGCACATACGAATGTCAGGTAAGTCGAGAATTAATAATGTACACGAATATTCTCTTCTTTATTCGATATAAAAACGAAAACTGAAGCATACTCGTATGAGATTTAGCGCGCACATCGTGTCCTCCAGCCCGAGTGGAAACTGACAAATCGCTCGTGTGTTTTTTTTTCGCATGGTTCATGTTTTTCGAGGATACACTCCGGGATTTCGTACTCTTTTTCTTACTGGGCTAAAAACCTGTCTGGGTTGACTGTGCCCGCTGGGTATCGTTGAAAAAGTGTCTTCTACATCTTCCACGTTGTTTTTCATCGAGTAAAAAGTGGCAGGCTCAATCCTCCCGGTGTACCAATTGCCGGAGAGAGCATTATCGAAAAGTCCCGAGTTCCATTCTCATTCGACGTTCGTCCTTATCGAGAACGAAAAGTGTATCAGAGAGAAATTTTCACCAAGCGAGAGCCAGTCGAATTTGATTCGAATTTGATTCGAATTTGACTTTTTTCTGTTGAAAATTTGAATAATCGCGGATACTGAATTTTCGTGGGATTTTATTTTTCAATTTTAATTCTTTTTTTTTTCTACGTTCGGAAGCGGCGTTATGCAGCTGTAATTTTTTGAGCAATGCTTCCTTAGTTTGGGTTTTAATAAGTTAAATACCGAGAACCGAGGTATTCCGTTTTGGGCGAGTGGGGACGTGTAAATAAATCGCCTTTTATCTTCAAAGTTTCACATTTTTCGTGTTGAACGCAAGAAAAGCTTCACGCATTTTCACGTTGGTCCGCAGGAAAAATAAAACATTTGCTATTCGTTAGAGAAAACGAGCTTTCATTTTCTTTACACACTGCCTAATTACCCAACGTTCCGTAAGGATGGGAGATTATGTGTACCTTGCGCAAGAGCGCGTATACCACCTTTTGGGTTTTATCATGGACGTTTGCAGTCCTCGCGCTCATGTAGCCGGAAACGATCATTAGCGAAGTGAAAATACACAATTCACGCCATTTCAAAACGGACAGATGGGATGACGTTTTTTTTTGTGCTTTTTTTTCGTTACAAATTGGTATTTACATTTTTTAACGGTCTCATCAATGAATCAGGATTTATCGCCAATTATTAATAATGCGAATGAAAAATATAACTACGCGAAAACCGGAGGATTTATTTAGACGAGCTGTGATAATTGATGGCTGATCGAAGTTTTTTTTTTCTTCCTTTTTCGTGATATTTAATACAGCCAATGCCAAAGGCGCGTTTTTTATTCATCAATTAACGAAACTATGTTAAAATCATGTTTTTTATTGCCACGGTATTCATTTTGAAATTCGCAAAGGGACCGTTTTGTACTTGTGGACTTGATGCGATATCCATGCAGATTATAAAACGTTGCAGAGTTCGATAAAGCGTTGTTATAAAGCTGGAAAAAACGCCGAAGGCTGTATGCAACATCAAAAGTGTGTAACAGATAGCTTGAATATATTCTTTTTTAATTTTTCTCATGACTTTCCACATAAAAATGCCAATGTAAAAGTTTCCAATTAACCAACGATAAAAAACGATGTTAAAATTATTTTTTTATCGTCTGAATATTCAAACTGTTCTTCTCACGTAAGCCCCAAGCTCTGGACATTCGAGTTATTTTATGCGGAATCTTCTTTTTTTTTTTCAAAAAAAAAAAATCTAAGAACACACACATTCTCGCGCTGTAAACTTGGATTTACGTGGCCATGCATTTTCCCGGATGGAGATCGCATGTGTCGGATACATCTTGTTACTCGTAGAGGGCGTCACACGCACGCACCAAGCTGCTTTCATCCCGAAATCCACTCACAATTCCTTTTCTTTTTCTTGCTTTCTCACTGCTTTACTCTCTTTTTGGGACAAAAAGCTCCAAACTCTAAAATGGACTTCCACTCCGCAAAAAAAACACACCTTTAATTTAAGCTGAATTCCCAACGAAAGCTGAGAACCAAAGCTGTGCGCCTACCCGTCGTAGGCTTCCAAATTCTGCCACACGGTGGCGCTTTCATTCACGCCAACTTCAAGCAACTCTGACGCGCATTGCTCGCGAAAATCTCCGACCTCGGAACCTCGATTCAGCAAAAAGAAAAAGAGTGGTTGTCACCAATTTTTTTTTCCCACAAAATCAATAAGGATATTGAACGAAGCCTTAAGAGTGCCGAGTTTGTGCTGGGAATATAATAATTATGACGTCTTTTTGTATAAAATAAAAAAAAACTGCGTCGATGCGGTTTTTTTTCTTTTTGGGCAGAGGGAAAAACATTGTACAAATATTATTTTAATCATCGATCAGAATTTGTCATTCGGTGATGGGGAGATTTCTTACGATACGATTAAAAGCAAACGAGTGGACCAAATATTGATCGTCTGCGTTCAAGCGCCATAGTTTGCTCGATCAATCGCTGTATGGGCGGTATTGGTACGATAGAAAAAAAACCGGTCTGTATTTACATATTGATACAATATTTTACATGTATCCGGGATTCATCAACTTACGGCTTACATCGTGATTTAGCACATTGTGACAATCGTAATAGGGCTTTAGCCGCTGTTCCCCAATATTTCTTCATGCGACTACAGTAACAGGGATGTACGATTTCCTACGGTTCGGTATTGATTTATCGTCATATTTACAATCGTAGAACGGAATCTATACACACACGAGAGTGCCACGGTACAGCAGGGAAAAATATCGCGTCGTTTAAACCTTTTTTGCAGTCACGAATTCTCATGAAAATTAATGCGTATGCAGAGGTTCTTGGGGTCGCTGATTACGAACCTACCACCGCCCTCGCGATGTTCAAAACGTCGAATCCAATATGGCGCACGAACGTTCAGCGAAATTGTTGAATCTCTCGCGGAATGAACGGACGGAAATCTCGCCTTTGAAAAATCTATCGCAGTCTACTCGGAAAGTTAAAGAATCGAGGAAAATTCTGTTCCCGATTACTTTGCTAATCAAGATCTTTCCCATTAAACGAATTGATACAGTTATAGCGGCGTTCCGTGAAAAGAAATCGAGCGGTAAAGATACCGCGGAAAAAAGGATTTATCCGCAACTTTTATCGCGGCAACGCTCCCGTTGACGCCGCAATACGGTAATTATTCGAAAGGAAAAAGAAAGCCCGCGCTTGCTTATATTGGGAAAAAAAGAAAGTGGAATTAAAAAAAAATAAAAATTCAACCCCTTTACGTGTGTTTCTTTGATGTTTTATACGCGCTCGCAAGCCCCACCCCGACGTTTCATCCCCTGTATTTTATAAATTCACATAGAAATTAATTGAAAACTGCGAGCCTGAAGGAAATGCAATTCTCCTCTTATATCTAAAATTCCTTTTGCTCCTTTCTCACAGAGAAGCTTTTCCTCGAACGTGAATTAATTTCGCAAAGTTGGAAAATTCGTTAGATCGAGCTTTCATCGAAAAGTTTCCTTCTTTTTATTATCGATCAATCTCGCAATTACTGTATTACCGTTTCTATACCACTTTTTCTTATCGTCCTGAGAATCCTGTACAAGATATTCAAACGTCGACGATCTTGAGAAATTTCTCTCTCGAGCGAACTGTCGCAATTTCGTTATTGTTCTTTTTTTGCCTTTCCTCGAACACGGACGGCTTCGAAAAGAGCAAAAATCACCTCCAGTGAAAGAAAAACGATAAACTCGTCTGTAAACTCGTCGAGTATTTCCGATATTTTCTTCAAAATTGTCGTAAATTTTGAAAAATTCAAAATTGTCGTAAATCTCACCCCTAATATTATTTCGTTCCATCGCCATTTGTTCATGGGAGACTTTGTATACTTTTGCGACTTTGCATGCTCGATGAGGCACGAGAAAGCCCCCTTGCAAATTTGCCTAAAACGTTAATAATTTTGCGTAAATTAATCTCGCAATGTTTCATCGAAAAGTTTTTTTTCAATTATCGAACACGCCACTGCTATCATCCCTGATGCTTTTTTGTCATCCCCCGAGGGTCCTTCGCGAGTTATTCAAACGTCGACGATGTTGAGACATCTTTCTTCCAGGCAAACTCGTGCAATTTCGTTATTATGCTTTTTTTCTGTATTTCCTCGAGCAGCATTCGAGAAAAATGAAACTGAGGCAAAAACTTTTCGACAAACGATGGAGTATACTTTTCTCGTGTGTTTTTCGATACTCGAAATATAATTTCATCCTGTTCCTCTATTGATTCGTGGGGCGCTCTGTATACTTTTGCCACTTGATGAACAATAGGAAAGCATTTTCTTTTGTTTCGCGGATAAACAATTCGGTTCGATGAATCTGCTTTTTCGTTTCTTCCTTCTCGCATAAAGATAAGAAAACAGGAAGAAAATGTGATATCCTCATAAAGAGTCGTTTCGAGTATACTTTGAAAGGGGATCAGAGAAAAAATAAACAACGACGAATCGAGAGACGCTCGAATTCACAACCAAACGGATTTTCATGATTACGCGTATATGCAAAAATTCCACGATTTTTTTCCTTAAAAAAAAAGCAAAACATCGAATTCCTTAATTTCTACTTTGATCGCAGCAATATTCCACATTTTTTGTCGAAAAAAATATTCACGAAACATCGAAAATGCGTTTTTTTAAAAATAATTTCGACATAATCTATAAGAATCGATTAAAATATTAATTACTGGTCACTGCGTGTTGAATATCCAATTTTTCATAACGAATTACGCGAAAAATAAACGTCGGATCTTTCTAAAAAAAAAGCGGTGTTTTTCGCACTTTGCAGTCGTGTGGGTCTTCTTTAATCGTGAATTCTCTTTGGAGAAAATCGGGGACAAAAATAGACAGAAAAAAATGAAAACAGTCGATCGATGACGAGGAGGAGAAAGGAAAAAGAATTTCCGAAAGAAAGGATTCAGTATTCCACGTTATGTAAGATGAAATATTCAGTTGAAAAATCTGCAGTTTCGGGATACTCCGCATATTCCGAACATGTCTCGGCGGGACATTTTTTCGCTCGACACTCTCGTGCTTGCGCGAAACACCGACGAGAATATAAATCCTCAAAGAAACGTCGAATATTCCACGCCATCTGTATATATATTTATACGCGATACATAATCCTGATAGTCGGGAGTATCGCATGGGATTTCGTCGGCGTTGGCGCATCGACAGGACGAAATCTCGAGGAGCACATATTTTTGACAAAATGTTTGATCGAAACTGGAGCGAAAGTATATATCGTAAAACGAGTAAATCCGAACTGGAAGTACGGATCATTTTTGTTATCGAAAAAATTTCGTCAAAAATCACCGAATAATTCGATTTATTTTTCCATCCTTCGAACGATGAAATACCGATCGTTTTATTTTTTTTCTTCGGCCATTCAGACGCAACTCGCGAGACTCGGAGAGGGTGAAAACACTTCACCGATCGCCTGTACGTTCTCAGATACAAGAACGATCAAGAAAGAAAAATGCGGAGACGTCCTGTTTTGTTCGGCGAGTAGCGGAACAAAACAGGAGCGACGCGCAAGTAGATACGGTCGTGCTGTATCAGACCTCGAGGACTGTTTACAGCTCCATGCTCTTTCTCATCGACCGCAAATAGTCTCACAGTCGAGTTCCAATTTTTCCTATCGAACGACCCAATTCTCATCGCTCCTCCATGTTTCTATTCCCTCTAGTTCTCCCATTCTCACGATTGTCCCATAGAATAGCCAGCCAACCATCACGACACAGTGCAATCATCATCTGGCTTTATTGTCTCCGGACAGTCCGGCGAATTGACGGCACTTTGTACATAGACGGGTATATAATGTATAAATGTATATACACATATATACGGGCACTCGTATGCGAGCGCAAAAGCGCTTCCGGAGAGGCTGGATGGATTTTTTTCACTCTTTTAATATCCAGAAATTCGTGGATATTAAAAATTCAATACTTTCATCGATTCTTATTTATCCGGTCGTCGACAAAAGTGCTCACGGTTTTTATATCGCGCCAAGAGTTTATGAAATCTTTCCCGTTTGAACGCATCGGAGATTTTCGAAAATCATCGCGAATATGTTTTGAAAAATTCGAAAAAATGGCTACCCCATGTTTTTTTCGAACGAACGAGTTTTATTCTCACAATTTTCGAGGCATAAAATCTCTCGAAAAGAAGTAATTAATTGATCATCGTATTTAACACGAGATAAGCAGTACACGTGTTATTCTTCGCTTATGAACTTATGAAGAGAGCTTATGAACGCTTATGAAGAGAGATTAGATATTTCGACGGTCCGATAGCTACTGAAGATGAGCGTGCGGTTCAGTGAATTAACAGCACTTCGTACAGAATTCATATGCGCATTCGTACCGGAGTGCAAAAGTTGTACCGTCGAGGCGAGCTTTTTTTGCTACGCGAGAGTTCGCGGATATTAAAAATTCAATAATCCCATGAATTTTCATCCGTTCATGCGTCAAAAAAGACTATCGTCAATTGCTACGAGATACCCTGACCGAATTAATTCCTATCGAAGGATAAAATCGTGGAACAGTTGTGAAACAAAAATGTTTTTGTTTTTTCAACTCGAGCGTTAAAAATCATTGCGAAACAATCGCGTAGTTTGTTTTTGTTAAGAGGCTTTGAGCGAACGAAAGAACTCGCCAACTAAAACACTCGCGAATAGGGTATACAACGAAGAATCTGGAGCTCTTGTCTATTTTCACAAAGGTGTTGCATGCAGTCGAAAAGATGTTTCGTTGGTCCACTCGAGAGGCTGCATTGCCAGGGTTTTCGAGAAGCAAGTTTTCTCCGGAAGCGGTAATTACTTGATAATACACCCTCGAGAGGGTACAGATATACAACGAATATGATTTTTTTTCCTCTCGGAGCAGAGAGAGATTCTGAATGTTTTGACGTTGCGGATAGTTACTCGAGATAAATATACATAAGGACCATTGAGTGCAAGAACGCCGCTCGCAGGTTCAAACGTACCTGGCACTTGTGGAATTACGGTGGTCTTTGGTGATAAGGGAGATTGTGGCAAACATAGAAACAGTTTGCAACAGCGCAGCATCCCTTTTCCATCTTCTCAACAGTTCGCGTAGACTTTGGATCCGTCTAGATGTGTATATATATATATATATATATATATATATATATATATATATATATATATATATATATATATATATATAAAATTTGCAACGGGCTCACTTCCCGTGCTTTCGGGTCCACGGTTCTTGAAACTTTGTCCCTTCCAGATTCCGAGCTAGGAATTTCCCTGACCCTTCCAACGCCCGAGGATTAACTATCCGTAGCGTACCAAAGAGCCGGGGGAAAATTCTCCGACCCTCCGCAATATCCTATTATTATTTTACGCCACGACGAAACGTGCCACGTCGTAAAGAGAATAGAAAAGAGAAACGTACTCGAGTATAGACAAAGTTTCGGAGCACTATTATCTTCCGTACTACGTAAGGACAAGCGGATCTCATTCCATCCCCTTTTTTTCAATTTTACTCATCTTCTCGCTCGCGTTTGCCATCTTTTTCCACTCACTTTCTTATTCTTATCGTTATTAACCACTCGTATGTGTGTTTGAATTATTCGATGATTATCGAGCACTTGGAGCGATAAATATATATTTAAAATACAACCGTGGTACAATTTCGAGATAAAGTGCGGCGAAAAACGTTTAAATAAAGTGAAAGGAAATGTGTGTCATGAAAAATATCGGTGGATGCTGGATAAACTTAAATTATACGCTGGATAAATTTTTCTACAACAGCGCGAAATTCCGAGCCGGAAAGTTGCAAGTCCCTCGTCATTTGTAGTCATTTATATTATTAATTTTCCGCAAATCGCTAGTTTTGTAACGAAAAATTCGTACTTTCCGACGCTCTTGTCGAAAAATCATAAAGTTTTGGAAATTTTCGACTGAACTGTGTGTGAAACGCTCCCTCTCCTCCCCACCCTGCCGCAGATCTGCATATGTGCTTGTATTCGTGGGTTAAAACAAAAAGGAAAAACGGGGTGCGAGTTGGTCAGAGCTACGGTTTATATTAACGAGAAAAACGAATGGATGTAACAGGCGCTGTCCAAGCCTTGCTACTGTCGTAAACTTGAAACTCCGGAAACTCGGGCGTTTTCTCGAACGTCGAGTCCCCGGTCGTCCCCGGCGAGTGGTCGCATGAGTGGCATGTTTCGGGTCATTTTGCAACCGCGCGGAACCTCTTTTTTATTAATGCATGAAACGTCCAAAAACTGGAGGAAGAGAAAAACTCTGAGTCATAACAAAGCTCGGAGAGTTAAATGAACGTACGTGTACGCGTGATACTTGGACTTTTCAACGTCCGCAACACGAAAACTCAAATGACACACACGAGGCTCCAACCTCGACATTTCTTCATTTTATTGGCTTTTTAATTTTTTTTTAATCCGCGGAGCTTCACACGACTCTGCAAAATTTTCCGACGCCCCCCCCCCCCCCCCCCCTATACTCGTGAAAGCTTCGAGGGGGGAAATCAGCCACGTGGAATCACAATACAATTTTTTAAAATCTTCCCAGTGAGAGTTGAGCTTAAATTACGATGGAGAATTGAAAAAAAAAACACTTTTTGACTTCAATGTTTTCCGAGTGACAATTTGTGATTTTTGACAGTATTCCGTGTAAAAATTCCGAAAACTGACAATATTTCAAAATCTTGTAAGTTAATTTGTTTTTTTAATCAAATTTATCCATACTCGCAATACGTGCGTGGATTTCGTGTGCTTCCCTCTACTGGACCAGCCGCCACGACTCTTGGGTCACCGGTCACGGAGAAAGAGAGAGAAAGCTCGGCTTTGCAAACTACCTCTTCTTCATGGCGCCGCAGGCGTCGAAGCTAAACTAAGATCGATACCATCACCTCCCCTCTGAGGACCATACCTCTTTTCCACGTTTTACGTATCGATTACTCGTCATTAAAATTTCGCCACTCTCGTAGGTTCGAATCCAGCCCACTGTATTAAGGGGTTTCGACGGAAAAAAGACGACTTTTTTTTCAAACAGCTTCTTTTTAACGTACCCTACAATTTTATGAATAAAAATAACGTTTTCGTAACTGTATATGCTCGTAAAATATATGTTAAAACGAGAGGCGTATTCAATCAACGTACTATTATTTATATACATCTTTGACTATCGGAGATAACACGTACACCCCTCTTTGTCGCATATCGAGTCAATGCTCGGGATACTGACATGATTTCCACGTCCTTGTCAGCGTCGTCGTCGTCGTCGTCGTCGCGAGGAAACTTGGCAAATTAGCGTATTTCCCGACTCTCACGTCGACGTTAAACTCAAAACGGTTCTTCGTTACCCCTCGCGCCGCTGACATATTCGTATACCATTCGCGAACGCATTTCGCTTTGTACAACGCAATATCCTATGGGAGATATATCGCACGGAATTTTATGGGCATGATACGGGAAGTTTATTACAAAAGGACAATAAGTTTGCATATCGAATGGATTACACACGCGACGTTGCAGCTTCCCGAACGAGAAATCGGTTCTCGTGTGCTTAAGAATGCAATATCGCGTTGATTGATGTAACATTGAAGAAGGTATATTAAATTTCTCATACTCGGCGGAAAAACCTGTGCGCGAAGTAGCGAAGAAGAAGAGCCGGTGAATTTGTTTTCGTTTCCCTTCGTGTATGATTTTTCAACAGCCGCGAAAACTTCGTGAAAAATTCTCATATAGGGGGGGGGGGGATGTTTCTCGTGTGATGTTTTTTTGAAAAACAATCAATCGTTCGTCATACGAGCGTGAAAATAAGTGTGCGTACAGGACGTCCCAAAACGCGACGTTTATAATTCAGTGTTGGACTCGGGATGGCACGGTATTTTTTTATGCTCAAAGATTTATCTGCTTGGAATTTTATCGTCAATCTAGCGTTACAGCATTCGGTTTTGAGACGCCCTGTACAACGACACACACATAAATTGGGATTGAAACTAAAAATAAGCCAACGAGGATATTATTTTTAGCATTGATATCTAAAAATAGCATTAAAATAATTGCAGCCAATAGTATGCTCGGATCACGATTTTTGATGCGATTAGGGGTTGAATTATTATTGTTGTATTAATTTAGCAGCATGAAAGAATCTTTTATCGACGCATCGCGACGTAATCTAGACGATCGTGAAGAATGTACAGGAAATGGAAGGAAATTCGTCATCGTCATTTCGCGTTTGCCCTCCTTTTTTCGTTATAAAGAGGCCAATCGCGCGCCCGAGCTCGAAAGCGACAAATCGGTCTTTAACGCATATCGCTCCGATATCTGGTATTCTCTAGTTTCTCCCTCAAAACCTTGCCACGTTGGACTCAGGATGGCTTAGTATTTTTTTATGCACAAAAATTTATCTGCTTGGAATTTTATCGTCAATCTAGCGTTACAGCATTCGGTTTTGAGACGCCCTGTACAACGACACACACATAAATTGGGATTGAAACTAAAAGTAAGCCAACGAGGATATTATTTTTAGCATTGATATCTAAAAATAGCATTAAAATAATTGCAGCCAATAGTATGCTCGGATCACGATTTTTGATGCGATTAGGGGTTGAATTATTATTGTTGTATTAATTTAGCAGCATGAAAGAATCTTTTATCGACGCATCGCGACGTAATCTAGACGATCGTGAAGAATGTACAGGAAATGGAAGCAAATTCGTCATCGTCATTTCGCGTTTGCCCTCCTTTTTTCGTTATAAAGAGGCCAATCGCGCGCCCGAGCTCGAAAGCGACAAATCGGTCTTTAACGCATATCGCTCCGATATCTGGTATTCTCTAGTTTCTCCCTCAAAACCTTGCCACGTTGGACTCAGGATGGCTTAGTATTTTTTTATGCTAAAAAATTTATCTGCTTGGAATTTTATCGTCAATCTAGCGTTACAGCATTCGGTTTTGAGACGCCCTGTACAACGACACACACATAAATTGGGATTGAAAGTAAAAATAAGGTAACGAGGATATTTCTTTTTAGCATTGATATCTAAAAATAGCATTAAAATAATAGCAGCCAATAGTATGCTCGGATCACGATTTTTGGTGGGATTAGGGGTTGAATTATTATTGCTGTACTAATTCCGCAGCATGAAAGAATCTTTTATCGACGCATCGCGACGTAATCTAGACGATCGTGAAGAATGTACAGGAAATGGAAGGAAATTCGTCATCGTCATTTCGCGTTTGCCCTCCTTTTTTCGTTATAAAGAGGCCGATCGCGCGCCCGAGCTCGAAAGCGACAAATCGGTCTTTAACGCATATCGCTTCGATATCTGGTATTCTCTAGTTTCTCCCTCAAAACCTTGCCACGTTGGACTCAGGATGGCTTAGTATTTTTTTATGCTCAAAAATTTATCTGCTTGGAATTTTATCGTCAATCTAGCGTTACAGCATTCGGTTTTGAGACGTCCTGTACAACGACACACACATAAATTGGGATTGAAACTAAAAATAAGCCAACGAGGATATTATTTTTAGCATTGATATCTAAAAATAGCATTAAAATAATAGCAGCCAATAGTATGCTCGGATCACGATTTTTGATGCGATTAGGGGTTGAATTATTATTGCTGTACTAATTCCGCAGCATGAAAGAATCTTTTATCGACGCATCGCGACGTAATCTAGACGATCGTGAAGAATGTACAGGAAATGGAAGCAAATTCGTCATCGTCATTTCGCGTTTGCCCTCCTTTTTTCGTTATAAAGAGGCCGATCGCGCGCCCGAGCTCGAAAGCGACAAATCGGTCTTTAACGCATATCGCTCCGATATCTGGCACTCTCTAGTTTCTCCCTCAAAACTTTGCCATGTTTCATGAAAAATATACTCAAACTCGGGACGTTGGCTCGTCAAAGATACATCCGATAAGCCTCATCGCCGCCGTTAATCTCAAAATATCCACGATCAAAGGGCTAAACTTGTCTGAGCGCGTAGACAAACGTAAGAGCAGCCGCGGATACGCGCGGAGGTGGTCTATACAGGTATAAAGTGTGCCACATGCATAAAAGCACATAGATATTTGCCCGCGTATACATATATGTATACAACGTTGTACGAGATTGCGTGGAAGTAAAAGATCTTTGTGTACACCTATTTGCAAATTACACACCTTTGTGGAAACCGGAGCGCTGGGATGGAGTGCAGAGGGTCGAGAAGGAGGCGCAGCGCCGGTTCTCGATTTGGATTGGGGTGGCTCTCGCTCGGTAGAAATCGATTTTATAAGCGACCCGGGAGAAATACGCGTTGGTTGGCGCAAAGGAGAGATAAAAAAAAAAGTGCAAAGAAAAGGCATATATAAATGAGAGAAAAAAAAAGTATTGTCGAGAGAGCGAGAGGCAGCAGAGTCGTCGAGACTGCCTGTGAGCTAAAAGGGGTGGTTAAAAAAAAAATCTTCACATTTCGAGTCTAGTCACTCGCTTGCTCGAATAACCTCGTATTTGCGTTCATTTTTCTCTCCAACCGCAAGGATGTAATTTACCTCGCTCGGACTCTTTTTGCGTTCGAGGACCTTCCGACTTTTCCGGATTTTCTTCGCTTTGCCCCACGAAAGTACGAGCTCAAAAACGTTTTCATCGTTTTTTTTTTCATGGAACCAAATTTTTCGTTATCGTATATTCAACCTGTCGAATACACACGGGGATTGCTCGCCTTGCTACGAGAAAAAAAAAAAATCACCCCAGGTCACAAACGCAAGCACGGGAGATTGCGTGACCAAAGCGAAATGCTGTACGTTTCTTATATTGGACGGATAAAAAATATATGAAATACACGCATACTGATTCGGATATGAATGATGAACGATTTGATTATATGGCCCTCCGGGAAAAAGTGCCTCGACCGTGGTATCGGAAACTTCCGGTTGTGTGGTTCTCGTTTTTCGAAACTCGAACGATCTACCGAATCGAAAAAAATGTTTTACCCGACAAGCTAAGACGATCATCGATCGAGGAGCAGAAGAAAAATAGACTTTAAAAATCGAATTTTCCAATGCTCATTTTTTCTCGAATCAATCGATATCGATGAAATATTCATATTTCAAACGCGAATTCAGCAATAATCGATCATTTAAAACACCGAAGGACGAAATTTTCCTCGAACTTTGAGATTGACGATCTAATACCGATAAAATCAATCGATATCGAGAAAATATCGAAATGCTATGCTATGATTTTTTCGTGAAAATTCAGTCTGAAGAGACGTCGTTTTTTTTTTATTGACTCTAGTCTATATTTATGAAAACTCACTTTGTGTTTTACAGCCTGTTGTACGTAAAAGTGCATGCGAGGAATCTAGCGACTCTATTTTCCTGTACACCTGTTATGTACGATGTACATAAACGGAAAATGTGAAACTCCTTGCTACACTCGGAGCTATATGATATTACGTATCTTCGAGATTCAAACAAGACTCTGGGAGAGATGTAGGGTGGATTTCAGAGGCCACTGAACTCATATTCTTCAGTATAAAACAAAAGAGTGAAATGGAAAGACAGCCTTTTCGCGCGCGTGTATATCCTTCGTGAAAACGTACATACAAAATCGTATATTCGTGACTTTTGTGCAAATTTTATGGGACGGTATTCTGGCACTCCTGTTTAATAATAATTTTCATTTTGTGTGAGTGGGGGTGTGCACGTGTGAGTGAGAATAGCTTGATATCAGAAAGCGTCAAATAGAAAGCCGGATGTTGTGCCACCATCAATGTCAACGTTGACGTTTCGCGATCGCGTGGCAGAGTCGCCATTGGTTTTTTTTTTCTCGAATCGTTTTTCCACATACACGATTTATCTGTTTTTTTAGTCTTCCAGTCTTTTTCCGCCCATCAATCACCATTTTTTTCTTTTCTGTACAAGAGTACGAAATAATATTTATTTTTCTATCAGTCTGCGATATTTATAATTATAATGCTCGTTGCTCGAGGCGTTTGAGTTCTTTTTTATTTTCTTCTTTAGTGCTTTTCAGCATCGACGAACCTGTCGCGAGTTGTCCTAATCACCGTTCGAGCAAACTAATTTGTTGATTGTGGTGAGGAAATAATGTTTGAATATGCTTTTTTAAACGTCGAAGACCCATGTTAACCCCTTAAGATCTTCACTGCGTGTAGTTTGTATCCCGTAATCTCAATCCGGAAAGATTAACTCGAAAAATTTTCAGCGCAAAGCCGGTAGCCCTTCCAGCAGCCGAGCGTACAAGATTTATGTCCTTCCTGTACCAGCGTTAATTATTACCGTTGAAAAAACATGGAAGCGCAAAACGAATGTTCCATCGCTAATTAATTTCCTTCAACAAAAACCATAATTTTTCCCATTATTCCATCATTTTTCACGTCTTCGTTAATGACAAATGCAGAGGCAATGTTCTTTTTTTTATATGACAGATCTGTCAAAAAAATATCCAGACGTACGTGCGTCATTGAAAAATTTCTCTGCAGTAAAAAAATATTAGAAAAAGGGGATACTTGAATGTATTTATGGAAAAATACGTACAGATACTCGTGCTTACGAAAATTTCTTCGTGTGTTTTATTTTTTTGACTTTCATATTTTTTCGGATTAAAAATAAAGAAATTAACCGATCGGTCATTTTTAAATGGCCTAAACGCAAAGTACGCATCGAATTGAGTTCACTACGAACCGAGACAAATTGTAAATCGCAAATTGCAAGTTCACAGTGATTATACGGCTTTGCACCTTTTAATTGCATCGCGAATAAGAAAGTCCCCCGCGTTTTCACCCCCACCCTTGTCCAGGCACGCGATCCTTTGAGGACCGAACGAGCACGATTTCTCACCAAGCTGCAAACCCGGTATACACTTTATTCAAAGATAATACACGTACGAGAGGACTCTGAGA
Source organism: Heteropelma amictum (assembly GCA_959613375.1). Lineage (NCBI taxonomy): Eukaryota > Metazoa > Arthropoda > Insecta > Hymenoptera > Ichneumonidae > Heteropelma > Heteropelma amictum. The sequence goes on along the minus strand of OY390722.1, from coordinate 24,078,681 downwards.
GTCTCGCGTTGCGATTCGAATAAAACGAGCCTTCATTTTTTATCATCCCCCTCCGGAGCGCGAATAAATATCGTACGATCGGAGCGTTTGATTTCTCGCGACAAATGTCCCGCCAAAAATAAAATCACGCGACGTTGAATTCAAAAAAAAAGTCCCGAGAAAAAACATTTTCCACGTTTCTTCAACAAAATCCCCATTTTTTCGTGAAAAATTATTCCGGAAGGGCGAAAAAGTTAATCCCTCCCTCGTAAATTTCCCCCGCCGGCACTCAACGTTCGCTCTTACGTTCCCCGCTCGTACGCGAATTTTTTACCACCGTATAATCCACAATTTACAAGACTTATTTTTTTCATCCCCTTTTTCACCCTTGATTTACAATAACCCCGCTCTCGAATGTGAAGAATGAACGGATTCCCGCGGCTCATTGACTTTCACGCTCGAAGGCTCTGAAAATTGGCTTGTAACTTTCTTCTCAAATGACTCTGTGAGATACTGTGGAGTCGCGAGACGATCGAAAAAAAAAATGAAAATATCGACCGAAAGATCGGAGCTTCGGTAAATATTTTATGCGACGGTGGACCGCCTTCTGTATACTCTCAAGATACGAAAAATATATGCATCTCGTATGTACACGATCTATATGTCGTGAGCATACACTTTACCTACTCACATATTTTTGTTGGGCATGGAGAGAAAAGATAAAGAGAGTGCGAAAGAGAAAGAGAGAGAGAGAGAGACGTACGTATCGCGAGGTTGCAAATCTTTCCAAGTGCACCAAGACAACGTGCCAGAGTTTTCATATCTCCATCGGATTTTCCATCTTTCACTACACAGTACCATGTGCCACATCTCTCCGTCCCTCCCTCCCCCCTTCCCTCGCTCTCTCAGCCCTTTTTATCCCGTACACTTTTTACGTTTTTTTTCCTTTCGTTCGAGCTACTTTGTTTCACACGTCGAGCCATGAAACGAAGCTAGGGGAGAAAAGGAAGCCAGGCAAAAGAGAGACTCGAATAAAGATAAAACCCCCAGCGATATTACCGTACCTTCTCGGATACAGCAGACACGGACGAGTATAAAAGCGATGGTACAAACGTTGAAATTCCAAATTGGTGCCTCTCGCCGTCGTTTTTCAGTCAAAATCGCATTTCCCTCTCGGCTGATCGTTAACTCGTCAATAGGGGTTGAAAAATCCGATACGTCGCAAGAAGAAGAAGAAAAATTTGACGTTCGTTCTCTCGTATGAATTTTACCAACATTGTGCACGAAACGTGTACATCAACGATGGACCCAAACACGAGATAAAAGAGGACGGATCCGCTCGAGTGAGATGCTGGCAAAACTCTACCAACCCCATCCCTCCTCTTAGACGTGTTTCCTCACTAATGAGCAAGCAGCAAGCCAACATCAGTAGCACTAAGCCCCGAAGGATTAGAAGCCTCGAGAGAACTGGCTCAAATGCCGCTTGTAACTGGAAGCCAGTCCTCTAAGATCGAGAGCCATACCCGGCATTCTCATCCGATGATTGCTCCTCCTTTGTTCAACACCTCCTGTTCGCCCTTTCGAATTTAATCCTTCGGAACTTGATACCGACACTCTACAGCGGGCGAATATCACTCAAAACAGAATTTGCGCTATGCTCGTCGGATGATACCCGAGCCGTTGGGGTCGACACAAAAATTCACGGTTTTCTCCTTCAACGCGATCATTAAATCCACCCCAACGTGTCTTACTCATGCTGTTGCCGCGCGGCGGGATTCAAACTTCTTCGGGTAAATTTCGCGAAATTTACGTCACCCCAGCTCGAGTTTCGTCGGCAAACGTGACGGCACTTTGTCATCGGGTCGAGAGTATATACTTTTTGAAAAAAAACGTCCGTCCTTCGGAGTCGAATAATCGTTTCGATCTTTTTCCCCTCGTGCGTCGAACGAAAGGCTTTCTTTATCTTTTTTTCAATCGCCATCCGCGAACGTAACGAGAAAACGCTTGGCGAGCGTCCTTTTTCGAAAAGTCTCGAGTCCACCCCGTTCGAACCGTGAAAAAGTCGAGGCGCCTTTGCGAATGGCAGGATGAAAAAAATGGAGCCGAGGCTTCAACGACCGTCGCGAATCTTTCGCTACTGTGGACCACTAACGACCCTATTGACCGCAGTCATCTGATGGGTGGCACATTTCTTAATGAGTGCAAGCACACACTCGAGAAGAGCTTGAGCTTGGTAACATTGCCGGAGCAGATTAAACCGTTGCAGCTCCCTCCTGAAGAACTTTACGAGCTCTGCACTGATCCTAAGCTCGGATTAGGCAAAGACTCTTTTCCTTCCTGACCCTCCCTGCTCATGTAAATTAACCATTGTGCGATGGATAGATCTTATCGAAGTTTCGAGTGTATTATCCAACATTGACGCGCTATAGAACTAATGCTGATGATAATAACCGATAAACAATATTCTTAAGGGCCAAAGTTTACATCGACACGAAAATTATCATTAAACATTCGAGAATTCGACCCTCCAGGAGCATACTCCGAATCGATCTGCGATCAGCTTAAAAGTATTCTCAAATACACTCGAAACATCAATAACGAATCAATTGAGATGAAAAGAAGATGCTGGTGGAATTTTTATCACACTCGAAACGATTTATGAATATTTTCCATCCCAAAACGTTCAACTTCCATCTCGAATCTCGGCTGTGCCAGTCAGAGCTGAAAAATCGAAGAATCGAATCGTGGAAAGATACTCGAAGCTGTGGAGCAGTCTTTTTTCGAATACAGTATCGATAATTCATGGCCACTTGATTTCCGGTGCACATTAAATCGTCGAGTGCGCCATTCCACTATCTCTGACTCTACTTATTCGTAGTTAACGTCCCATACGTTAACCTCGTGTGAGGTTGAAACCTCAAGACCGAATGCACACCCCTCTGCATTTTGCCTTGAATCATGTAGACTTTTTTGATGATTTTTATCGCAAATCTGCATGATCGAGACCAAGGTCAAAGAGTCTGCGGTCGAAGAACGGGCGCCTAAGAAATTCCACTACAAAATTGAAAATCCAAAAATTCCGGCAGATCCTACGAAAGAAAAAAGACTGAGGAGATGCTGAGACGGAATTTCTGAATTCTTCGAGCGAATCCCGTTTGATATCAACACTTTGAGGCGAGATCCAACAATCACGGAGGCGATAATTTCGCTTCCGCTCTTCGCAAAGTTAGTTTATCGCAGCTCTCGCCGAATCCACGGAAGAAACAGGAAGTCGGGCATGTAGGACCAGGCAAAATGAGCACAAAATGATGGATATACCTTTTAGTTTTTGAGTATCCCGCGATCCGTTCATTATCATTTTTATTATCATTATCAGCAAGTTGTACAACGGCTTTAAAAGTTTTTTAGGTTACAGCACGATGCAAACTCGCCTGTGCATTTTCTCCCACTCTTTCCCTCGAGAAACTTTTCTCACCGGTGATTCTCTCTCGCTCTCCTCCCTTTTTTCCTCTCAAGAGGCTGAGAATGCACAGCAGGAGGCTGAAAAAGCTTCGAACACGCTCTGTATTTCTATGAAGCTTTTCTATACTCTCGGCTTCAAACGTTTATTCCAGTGATAGAGAGAAGGAAAAAGAAGCACGCGGGGAAATATAATTGGGGAAATTAGTATACGGTGCATGGCCGTTTTCGAACAGGCGGAATAATTAGGGCCCTTAGTTTTTCGACCGATAGAAATGAAAAGTAAATTAATCAAACATCGCGAGCTTTTTTTTTTCCTCGTGGAATAAAAACCCAATCTCTGTGGTATTTACATCGAAAAGAAGTTTCTTCCCTCGGGCTCTGAGACCCAACACCGGCGAACGAGCGCGAAAGCTTTTTTTACCGAAAAAAAAACTCTGAAAGTAAATTCCCTACGAATTCCGGTGAATATTGACGTTTATTCCATTTTTTCTTTTATTATCCGCAAATAAATGATTATTTCCTTTTTGTATTCGCCCGAGTGATTCGCGTACATGTTTTTTTTTCCTCAAATTTAATCACCGTGATTGCACACGATTAAGAAAAAAATATAAACGTTGACCCATATTGCACGTCAAGAGGTGTACAAAGAGCCGGACGGTTCCGTCAATTAGAAATATTCGAACGAGCCTCAGACTGCAAATTTGTTGCCTTAATCCCTCGACTGCCTTTCTTCTTTTCACGCTCGTTCCTTTTTTCCCTCGCTCTGCCCTTTTTGCTTCTTATTATTTTCTTTTTAATCTCATCTTTTCTGACGTCTCTTCCCAGCATCCGTATAAAAGCCTCTCTAGTGACCCTCTTCTTACGGAACCGAGAAGAGCACGCAGCGAATAAAAGAACTGAAGATGAATACATCCCGAGTTTCGCGTATATTATATCAGTCGAAAAAAAAAAAAAAGAACGAAAAAAACGAAAAGAGAAACGTATATGGGCGAAACGAGGAGAAAGGGAGAGAGGAAAAGCTCTCGTGGCATTCGCCAGCAGAGACAGTAGTGTCTGCCGTTTGGTCTGATCTCGTTTTTTTTTTTTTCACTCTCGACGTTTCTACTTCGCCAAGACATTAGAGATTCTCGGGCAGGGTACTGGCTCACCCGGACGCATCGAATTGCCTTTTCTCCTAGCGGTGTGAAACGTTGCTTATGAAGCTCATTAAAGCTCGGCATACTTTTATACGTTTTCCGATGCGTATAGGTTAATGAAAATGTATATGTACGCGTTTGGATGTATTTTAAAGCCGCCGCTCTTCGGAGATTTTTTTGCGCGACACCGCGACGATTCGAGAGCCAATTTGAGCTCGAATACTTTCGGGATAATGAGAACAAAAAAAAACCGGCGGAATAATTAAATCTCTTTCTTGTTTTTTTTTTAATTCTCTTCTCCGCGCTCCTCTCTATGTCTCTCGAGGGGCGTCCTCCGCACTGGAATTAATCCGGAAAATTAGGAAACTCGCGGATGGATATAAACGGAAATTAGAAATGAAAATTGCCTATGGTCTTGATGAGGCCCGCTCAACCGCCAAGTATCGTTCGTGCAATTAGTATTATATGTGTGTACGATGAAATTGTCATTCGAGCAAATTTATTGGGGGTCGTCTTTTTTTATTCGCACTTGTGTGGTTCACCGATTTTTCACCGTTCAAATTGTGTGAAGAAAAACGTTGTTGTAATGTTACAGGTTGGTTAAGCAATTTTGTGATTTTTGTTGAATTTTTTGAAAAATTCGCTGAGACTGAAATTTCGAGTTTTCGGGAAAAAGTCGGTGGGTTTCATGATCAGCGGAAAATTGAAAATTTGAAAAAAAAAATTTCGACTCATTTTTCGCCACTTTTCCAGAATCGTCGAAAAGTCGAAATTTCAAATCATCATAACTCCCTCCCTAATAAACCTACATAGATTTTTTGGGGGTGTTTTGAAAAGCCCTCGAGTAGACTTAAGCAATGGTGAAAGGTAAATGTCGATAGCTGAATTGCTTCACCCTCAAAATCGATGATGAAAATGAGCGAAAAAAACGCAAAGGGGTATGTATGGGAAAATTGGCAAAAATCGATGATCCGACTTTAAAAATCTGCAAAAAATCGAAAAATCGAGATATCTACACGAATCAAACGGCATTTTGAAAACGGTCCCTTATTTTTTCAATCCATCCCCTTGCCAATTATTCCCCACAGTCTCCAAACAATTCCTTCATCCTCTGGAAACAAGGATGACACTTTTCTTTCATTTTTATTATTATTTTAACTCATTAAGCTACATTGTGAAAATCCAAGCCCAAGTTGAAGAGCACATCGGTTGTATGACGGTGGATTCAAGGGGGAATGCCGTCGCCAAGGGAGAATACGACGACTTACGGATAATCCCTCGAGCAATAAATTATGTTAAATGCGAAAGTCGAGATTTTTACGCCGCGATGTAAAAAACAAGAAGAAGAAAAAGAAATGTGTCGCTGAGTAGTATAATCGCGAGGGGAGAACGGTATAGCTACCATCGTATCGTTCTCGTCCAGCACGCGGGTAAAAGCATTCGCGTTAGAGAGGAAAAGTTTTCAAATAAAATTCACGACGAAAGACCAAAAACTTGTCGCGCGACTTTGTGCAATAAAAAAACGCCAGATTCCAGGTGCGAGCTCCGATGAAATTAGAATTATTCATTCACACTTGAATCGTACCAACATCGATACTACGAAAATTCGCTTATGACCTTTTTTTTCACCATTCACCACGTGATAAATCATTCGCTTATAATTTATATAAAAGAGACAACGTTAATTCAATTTGAGAAATAAATAAACAAGAACGATGCAACGTACAATGTAGTTGAAATCTCGCGATATTTCGTGTCTGGCCCAGCTGGTACCGCACACCGGGCATTCCGCGTCAAAAAGCGATCCCATTTTCAACCCTCATTTTTCGCAATTGTCCTTTGGGCGATTTTTTTTTCTTCGTAATTATCCAACTCTTCGGTGATTCGGAATAATTATTAATTGATCTCCGTTAACGAGGGTTGATTTGCGAAATGAAAAAATTGTCGGTATTTAACGGTACGACTGTTGACCCTTTGGGTGTTATTATAATTAAAACAGAAAAAACCATTTTTTCCGAAATGAGGAAAAATTTGCTTGAGACTTTTGGGCAAATTTGAAAAAAATCCACGAGTCTACCACTTTGGTCTGGAAAATCCAGTGTCTTTAGGTACATTGTCTCGAGTACACTGTATAATGTACGTTCTATAGCCAAAGGAGTTACCTCAACCGTTACTCAGCCTGAAAGACAAGCAGGCCGACGATTCGCAAGCTCTCTTAGGAGGAGGGTGAAAGAGATGAGCCTCGAAAGTAGTTCACTTCGTTCGGCACTAAATTCCATGACGTGAATATTAGACGTTTCAACGCAAATAATTCGAATACCTCCAACATACCGCAATTGATAATAATCATAAATTGTATCAAATATTCCGCAAGCAGAGCGCGGAAACATCGCCAATACCATAAGTCCTTCGAAGCCGCGCGTTGATTAACGACTCGTCCGCGTCGGCAAAAAAGCCAAAATTTCGCGAATTTCATCGAAAATTTCAAAGATTAACGAATTCATTTTGACAATGACGTTCATCTTCTTAACGATTTTAGTTTTTGTAAAAAAATCGAATGGTTCATCGTTTTATCATCAACGCCGTCCGCCTCGCTCTGAATATGTATAATAATCCGGTTATTGCGTAATAAACCGGAAGTACCGACTACATCCCGTAAAAATAATAATAACGCTGCGTCTTCTTTGTTTCGACCCGTGGATGGTACTTGACCCCTTCGTTAATTAATAATCATACGATATCACGGATATTTCGTGTTTTTTTTTCCCGCTCAGACAACATAACCTCCATACCCGTTGTCGTCGTGCAAGATGGACTTTTTTGCTCCCTCATTTTCTCTTTTTCATTATACACTCGGGTAAGTAAGGATGAGGCGGTGTGTGTATACGTGTAACGGTACTTTTCTCGAGAGTGGCGCTCCGCAGAAGAGGGTCAGAGAGACCCATACCCGAGGTAGGGTCGTAAAAGCCCATGGGACATGGGGCCAGGACACAGACAAAGTACGATGGTTCTCTCATTATTTTACTATTCATGTAGCTTCGGGTTTCCATACTCTATTTTCTCTCTCTCTCTCTCTCTCTCTCTCTCTCTCTCCTCTTTTTCCCTTCGCCCATGCCTTCCGCAACTTCGCGTTGCTCCGAAATTCATTTCCGCTTCCCTGCTTCAGCTCGTGAAGGACCTTCGCGCTGCTGGTATTCCTTGATCTTTTGGGGAATTGAGAGCCCCTCTTAGCCCATCGTACATCTCTCACCGTTGTTTATCCAGTGTTTTTCATTTTTTTTTCTCCCATACAACTTTTTGGTTGCATACATGACAAGGACACTTTTTTATTCATTGCATTTCATTTTTTCATTCATTGGATCGCCTCGTGTGTGATAAAAGTTCGAGCCTGTATATAATTTTCGATACTTTCGGGAAGGTTTCAATGAAATAAACACGTTTTTGCACATATTTTTTTCTCTCTTCTCCTCTCGACCGCTCGGTCCTTTCATTTTGCGTTTTCAGCGGTTTCTTTCCCAACACGTACAGCCTCGATCCCCTTTTACGATTTGCCGGGTCTCGTTCGCAACGGCGGAATTGAAAAAAAAAACAAATTCTCCACTCAACTCTAGATTTCGTTCGCATAGGTCAAAGTTTGAATTTTTCGCGTCTTTTTTTTGACGACAGCCACGTCGACAAAGTTTCTACGTGTATAAATCCCAAAAGGGAATTCTCCACGTTCCATCTTGTCGTCTCGTTTCATGCATCGCGAGTTCTTCTCTCGTGATCGAACAATGGAACGCCCCCGACCGTATTTATTTTGTTTGCCCGAATCAAACGTGAAATAAAAGGAAAAAAGGACTTTTCTTCTCGCTGTTTTGATTCACCCATCGTACTGAGGTTTCGAGAGGATATCCTTTTGTATCAAGGTCAATGAAGAACAAAAGGTTAAATGTGCTTTACCTTTGGTGGCCTCGTGTAATATGCATGTGCATAAATTTCATTTCCCGAGCACAATGAAACAAAAGAATTTTTCCGAATCTTTTATTCGTTTCATCCACAACAAATATACTTGAGATACTCGAACACTCCAAAGGAGAAACAGACTGTCGAAAGTGTCAATGAAAAAGCCACTCAATCATTCCTTCCGTTGGAATTTGCATTTATCGGCTGGAGAACAAAGAGACGAGTGAGAAAAGACAGAGCTCCTTATACGCACTGCACCGTTCGTTCTCTTGGGCGAGAGAGAGTTGTCGAGACGCCATCTAGCGGAGCGCTGACGAAACACAACACCGACGCGGTGCTTCCGCGTATTTACGACGTAAAACGATGGTTTTCAAGATCGAATGATGTATCTGATTAGTTATCAGAAAAATAATAATTATTTATCGTAGAGTTGAAAAAAAACAAACAAAAAACTTGAATTGCCTTATTCGGAATTTTTTTTTTCATTTCTAGGTCTCGAAAAGTACGGGGATACTCTCGCACTTTGTCAATCTTAACGTCGTCATACCCGAAGCGTTTATATTGGGAAGCGAAGAGCATCACGTGGACGTGGGATCAATAATAAATCTCGTATGCATAATAGAAAAGGTAAGATGGCAAGATTGTTCTCGGTACTAACAATTTTTACATTTCTTTTATAACCGTTACAAGGAATTGCGACGAAAATAAACCTGATCGATAAATATAATAACGAAGGAATTTCAATATACCGAATGTTAATCAAACATTCTCGTGTTCGAATACTTGAACAATTTTGATTAAATCATTTTACAATCCCCCGAGTTTATTAAAATATCCATTTCAAGTTAAACGAATATTTCTCGTAATAATAAATTTTTCGAATAATTTAATTTCGTAATTCTCGTGACACTAATTTAAAATGAAATGCGTATTTTCGACTCTACATGAGAAGACGATAAATAGCGACGCGACGCAAGTTCGCCGCATGAATCATTGCTGGCACATTTTCCGATTACCCGACATGAAAAAAAAAAAAAACAAGGAGGAAAGGGAGCGAACGGATCCCCAACAATATCCGGTCATCGAAAAATGAAACGCACGAATTCCCCTCAAATCCCGGCTCTCCTTGCGGACTGTACCACCGGTAGTAATTACTCGGACAATTTTTTTTTCTCTGCCCATCCAACGGCGTAAAAGCCGGGCAAACGAACGCTCTCGTCGATGCGATGTCTTTTTTCCTCTCATTAATCGCTCCGAATGATAAGTAAATTAAAGCGATCTCCACCACTGCCAATGGAAAATTCAGCGAAATCGAGGTGGATGAGAAAAAGAAAATTAGACAAGATAAATGGAAGAGAAAAAAAACATGTGATCTCGTTAAGCTCAGAAAATTGATATGTTTTTTCCCCTATTTTCCCAATCGCAAGCGTATAAATTATTTTACCCAAACGTCGATGTTTTTTTTGTTTTGCTTCTCACGAGTATTATTCTTTCTCATCAATCTTTTCCTTGATGGAATTTCTCTTTTCCTAATAATCGCCGTCGAATCACGATTTCGATTGGACGGAAAAAAAATAATGTACATTCCTTTGTCCATTGATTATTTATATCGAAAATACAAAAACCATATATTCCGTGAGAGAAATTGTTTTCCAACGATTCTCAATATATTTGATGGAAAAAAAAGTACCGTCAGCGACAATTCGCTTGAGAATTCTTCCCCCAAGAATACTTGACGTATCATTCATATAATATATTCCCATCGCGTATGTTTTTTTATACCCAGCAGTTTCGGGATCATTCGGTCTTATGGTGGCAAGTGGTTGTATATCGAATCGCTCACGTCCCCAACCCTAAGGAGATAAAAATCTTCCAGTCAGCCAGAAACAGTGGATAGATATGATGGGAAAGGGCGGCGGGAGATAGTCCAGGGCGGAGGGGGAAGGGGGATTGAGAAGGCTCGTTGAAAACGAAGAGCAACCGGATATCACTTTCGCGATATCATTCGTAACTGTACTCCAACGTACTCGCCCGAGCGAAGCGCTAAATCTCTCGGAAAATGCGCAACGACAAAGAAAATTCAATGTCCCAAACGTAACTCTCGAGGAATAATCGATAATGCCTAACGTCGAAAAAGTGTCGGAAAAAGGGAAAAAAAAGAAAAACACCTCGTCAGTCGGGTCTAAATTTCTCTCGTCTTCGGAATAAAACGAACTCGTATCACGATGAAATGTCGATACCGGTAAATCGCTCCATGAACAATAAAAATATTCCCGCGCGACAAGAGGGTCGGGTCACACGAAAAATGATAAATTCTGTCGACGAAAAAATGGATGAAGGAAACGTGAAAAATCATCAATAAAACGATACTGAAAAAATGCGAACGCGTTGATATTCGAAATTTGATAAATTGAAAATTCGTCCGAAATTTGACCGCAAATTGAGACGTACATATATATGTATGGGAAAATCCCGTTAATATTTGGATGAAAAATATGACGGGCTGGCGAATTTTATTCGCCCCAGTAATAATTGGATGTGAATAATATAATAGCTTTGAAATGAAAATCAATGTTAAAGTATCCGACAACCGCACACGACCGCGTTATGTGGAGCACGAAACAAGTTCACAGCGTCACTGTGGCTCACATTTTTTCGGCACTTTTGTACATTTTTTTTTTTCCATTCGTTCGAATTAAATGCTCACAAAGGAATTCTATGCTCTCGCGTATGAAATGTCGAGAAATAGACAGATCGCATGTGCATTGTACCAGCAGAGCGTGTACGTACGTTTGCAATAAAAATCCGCGTTCATTATCAGCAATGCCGAAACGCACGGCACGCCGATCGAGCAGCGTTCAATATCGCGAAATATATGTAAATGACGAGTGAAAAAAAAAGCGATAGAAAATTATCGGGCGGAAATTATGAGCGGATGTGAAACGAGTTGTGGACTGCAGTCGCGCGCGAACAAAATCGGAAAAATCTCCGTCACAGCGAGGCTATGAAAATAAACCTACAATGAACAAAGAGCACGTTTATTTCGCGTTGGATCCAGTACGAGGAGAACGCAAAAAAAAGATACACTTTTTTCATCAAAGTGCCTGCTCGCATTCGTTTGATGAATTCCGAAAATTTTGAATAATTGTCATTTCAATTTCAACCTCATATTTCGTAATTATCCAAATCTCCTTTCACAGCAACTAATGGCATTTTATTCGGAAAGAAAAAACGATATAAAAAACCATGAGCCTGTAGCAGCGCAAAAGTTTTCAACGTTCCAGGTTCCAGGGTCAACTTTGCGATTTTTTTAACCGGATGCTGCATTTTTTTCGCTGAAAATCGAAAGAGTGCTCACTTTTCGGATTTGTCGAAAAGTCGAGATTGACCTTGGGATATCCTTCTTGATAAAAAGTTTTGAAAAATCCGTGTGCTTTCGAAAAAAGACGGGATGGATCATAACGAGAGGAGAGAAGGTCAGTGGTCCAGCGTGTGTTTTCCACTCTGACAGAACCACCGAGTGCACCTCCGTCATAATTCCACCGCACATCTTTCGTATCCTTTCGGACTCGACAACTCGAACGTATTTCGATATCTCGCTTCGTTTCCGAATAAAATGACCCGATAACCATAAGCCTCTCCGTGCCTGTATATATCACGCGAATTAGGAGCGAGCTTTTTGGTTTGGACGGTTTGGACCCGAGAAGCAATGAAGAGAGTAGAGAAGGGTTGGTTATATACCATGGGTGTATCGAGGAGAGTGCATACAGCAGTCCTTGCGACCGCAGGCAGATTTAGATCTCTGGCACGAGAAACTAGACTAGTTACCTGCACAATAACATAACTGTATACGCAGAGTATTTCTGCGCTACATGCAGTTACATCCCCGACCAAGTCCCTATAAATGGACTCGAGTTGGAGATAGCATTTCACCGACTCAATTAACGTTTTGACCCGTATGCATACTCTCGCGTGCATACTCTCATACGCATATACGTCTGCGGATATATATATACGTATATATAAATACACGCGTATTTACAAACACCACCAGCAAACCATGTATAATCGTAGCAACCCCCATAATGTTTCAGAGTCCAACGCCGCCGCAATACGTATTCTGGTACCACAATAACCGGATGATAAATTACGATACAGCTCGCGGCACCGTGAGCATACAAACCGATCAAGGACCAGCGCAGAGTCGGCTGATTATTCACCAAGCGGTCGAATCTGACACGGGCAATTATACGTGCAGGGCATCAAACACCAAGCCCGCATCGATTTATGTGTTCGTCACGGAAGGTACGAAATTCATAAATACATACCCGTTTCGAAACGCCGGCGGGTTTTGAAAATTTTTTTCCACCCTCCCTCTGCCCTTCCGCGTTTCAAGGACGCTCTCGATGTCGGACGAACAGCGGAAATCGCACGGAAATGAGACGACGCTCGCACCGGAAATGACGTTAGTTTGAGGGAAAAAACGTGTGATTTCCGGTACAAGCGTCGATTGTTTCGCGATATTGTTCTCCGACGTTCGTCGATCCTCGAGAATTGTCCTCGGAAAATCGATTTAAACGAAAAATCACGCCTCATGCGCTCGTTTTTCTGTGTTGATCTCGCAGGTGATAAAATGGCGGCGATTTTACGTCGCAAGACATCGGGAGCAAAGAGAACGAACGTTGGAGGTTTGGTGCTCACGCTCGTCGTAACAGGCGCCGTTTTACTACGATAAGCGTTCCACTCGGAACGGTCCATTATTATCATTACATGTTACATTGTTTTTTTTTTATTTCCTTCATTAGGTTAGTCAACTTTGGCACTACGATCCTCTTGTTTCATTTGTTTCACTTATATATATATATATATATACATATATACATATATATCCACGATTTATATATATCTATATATATATATATATAAATAAAACTGATCCCTGCCAAACCGCGCGTCGCCAGCATTCCTCATTCAATCACAGACACGCACACGAACACGACGAAACTCGAGCAAAGTTTGCCCAAAGTTTTGCCACTTTGGAAGGATTAAAGTCGTCCTGATTGACGATCCCGAAAGACAGTGAACGAACTTTCCATGTACATTGTACTCTTGTATGTGTATATATATATATATATATATACACGAATTCGGAGACTCGTTGCGGATTAATAACGTATCACACGCATCAAGAAATAAGCTGCGCGACCGGGCAGGTTGTGACCCAAAATTAATGTAAATATTCGTAAGTGTAATCATTCTCGTCGTCGAATGTCCCCTGATCCACCCCTCCCCCCCCGCCCCTTCTCCGCGCAACGACGATTATAGTACATTAAATAAATTCTATATTATACATATATATATATATATATATATATATACATACACATATAAACATTAGGGTGTTCGTTATTTCCCAAATTGACCTTTTTTCATCGTTGATTCACGGGGTGAAATGAATGTCGGAACGGAGCCTGAGAGACTTTGACGAACGTGGGACGTTCGCGCTTTTCGGACAATCATTTTTTTTTTCTCTCGCTTTATCGTATCGATAAATATCGACGAATCTCGCCGATTTTGCCTCGATCGTGATCCGTTTTCATCGACGAATGTTTATCTGGATGCGAGGAGCATCCTACGGGAATTCGTTTTTTTATTTCGAAAACCAACGTTCGTAGGGGATGGAAAAATTCGTTTCTGCAAAAAGGATCACGAGGGGGACGAAATTCGAGTCCGAAAAGTGCGAAAATCGGTCAGGCGGGGGTTGATGTTGTTCGAAGTTTTTCTTTTGCCGATATTATCGTCGAGCTACGAGGTGATTATCCGGAGCGCATCCAGGTGAAAACAGTCAAGTTGGGCAATAACCGACGGCCTAAAGTATATGTAGATATGCGTCGCAAAGACACTTACACGTATATTCGTTTATATACATATATCTATGTATGTGTATCATGTACATCAGGACGATTGAACAACAATTTCCGCCCAGGATGAAAAGGTCCGCGAAAATTATCGCGAAACCAACGGCCGAGAGTGAGAGAAGCAGGATTTTTCTGTTTTTTTTTTTTTTTTCGATGTATCTATACGTCGATACATCGATGTACGTACGTGAATGCGCGTATGGAAAAAGGACGCTGATGACGAAGGAATTTTGAAAATTACGACGAAAGAAGGCTATGGACGGCTGCAGGACACGAAAGAGGCGAATCGAGAATCGAATCGTTGCGTAATTCACGATCAGATCGGACGTTTTTTGATCATTGTCCGTCTCGTCATACATTTTTTCATCTTTTTTTTTCGATCGTTACGGCCTCGGAGATAACATCGATGAGGGTGATCAGAGGGCAAATTTGTATTCACGTGACGATATGGACCGACGTAATCACGGAAATTTCCATTTTGTGTTCCGAAAAACGAAATCGAAGAATTGCAAATTTCCAGCTTATTTTTATTGATTTTTAGAGCATTGGGGGGGGGTAAAGATTTTGAAAATTGACGAGTCCACGTTTCTGTCTTGCACGGGGTCATGAAATTTCGGAGTGGCACGGAGGCTCGATGGATGAATACATAGATTCACCTCGTCCAACAAGGAGAAAGCGTGGAGCCAGCATTGCTCGTGTCAACGAGAGCATTTTTCGACAATTCGCGAACCTCCATTATCTTAATTAAGAGAACAATACCGATGACAAAATTACGTTACATCGCGCCAGGGTACAATCATCGACCGACGCGTGACCTCTGCTCAAAGCACACATGCACGAGACCTTCCGTGTCAACGCGGTCGTTCGATGTCGATAAACAGATAAACAGTTGTCCCCCCCCCTACTTCGTCAAAATGCCAAAAGTTCATCAACGTAATTAACGATTTTACATCGTCCCGCTGGGCGCTCGCACAAAAACAACCCCGAAATTTGCCACCCGATGTTTTTTGTTTTACTTTTTTTCGATATTCACAAAATCGACTTTAACGAAATCAATACCGTGGATGAAAAAAGTAATTTCACGAATTCCCCTCGTTTATCGACGATTCGAAGGCAACACAGTGTGTATTTCGAAAAAAAAGTCTCTGACGTCGTTGAAAACGATCTTCATATTCATCGCCGCTGAAGTTCGATCGGTTCTCGGACAGGCAAAAGCCGATAAAACGTCGCGCGGGGCTTATGAATCATGGGAGCGTCGGCTGGTCGAAGGACCAACGTAGAATCGACGAAATTTACATTCGCGGTAACGAAATTTATGTAGGAAACGCGAATTATCGAAGCGGGTCCTCGAGTCTGATTGGCAAAAGGCTTTATAATACCAGGCCTGACGAACGAGAATCGCTCTTGTCGATCGAGAGGACCCTCCCGTGGCGCGCGGCGTTTGAATAAATTATTTCCGACTGACCGCGATTCGACCGATAAATTGCATGCTATCCAATTCGAGATGGATATACGATATCGGGGTGAAACGAGGTATCCTTATTTATTTATTCGATCATGAGTCCGGAACAATCGTTGATTACGTTGCTCGCGATAAAAACGAAAGAAAAAACAAAATCGATCGATACGTCCAAAATCAATCGAATGACACTCTTCCACGATTATTTCACTGAATTTCCATATTTTTCTCGTACGAAATTAATCATCATTGTATGACAAAAACAAACGTATATATGTACATATAAAAGCGCCGTTTTATTGTATATAGAGTGTGCGGTACGCGATTGAAGTACTCAAGAGTGTCTTTGAATTACTTGGCCACGAGACGCTGCCTCGTCTCCGGATATATTCTTATAATTTCTCGAGCTTGTTTCGGTGATATTTCGTCAATACGATTGATTCGTCGTTAGCCATTCTCGCAGAGCAAATCTCCCTTGCATCTTTGACTTTGGCATTAAAATAACGTTAAATTCCTTCCCCTTTCAAAGTTCTTTTCAACGCCCTCGAGTCTTCGTGTTATTTCGATGTAACGCGTCTCTTTAAAGCCTCGTTCCCCCTTCTTTCTCGCCTTATCCTTCGCTGCCCTCTCGCGGCCGATTTCCGCACTTTCCTCTCCACCGAGCACGTGAATTTCACACATCCATTCACGATCCGACCTTCCTTCGTCCTCTCCTCGCAATCTGCACGTTTTCTCCGCGAATCCTTTGTTCCCCTTCCCTCTCCACCCCCCTCCTAACAACGTCAGTGCGCCACATTCTTACCACATCGTTCTTAACCTCCTTTATTTTTTCCTCATCCGCTCCTCACGACCCTGTCCCTGTGTCGAAGCTTTTTTATGTTTTTTAAAAAACGATTCGTCAATTTTCGACCAGCTCTCTGGCGTTCTCTGGCCGTTGATTGTATCCCACTCCTTTTTCGATCTTCTTACTAATTCCTACCATGACCCAACGTTTTTTTTAGTCCTGTTTACACAATTTCGCGTTGTCCCAATTTTCGAACATTTATTTTTTAGCACCGAACGGTGCTAGAAAACGTTTCGTCCATTTTCGACGAGCTCTCGAGCGTTCTCAGGCCGTTGATTGTATCCCACTCCTTTTTCGATCTTCTTACTGATTCCTACCATGACCCAACGTTTTTTTTAGTCCTGTTTACACAATTTCGCGTTTTCCCAATCTTCGAACATTTATTTCTCTCCCCTCCCCTACAATCACGTTGCCGCGCCACATTCTCGTTCTTCCTCTTCTGATTTCATCGTTTTCCCCTCTTTGTAACACCTCGTGTGGGTCATTTTTTATTTTTATACCCGCTCGGGGTATAAAAATAAAAGCAGCGAGTAATCGTGGGATTACTCGGTGCTTTTCCAATTTTTAATGTGTCTTCCTTGAAAATTGTGGTACGTGATGCCGATTATTGTCACTGTTTCTTTGGTAATTTTTTTTTTTTTTTCTAAACGTGCGATCGAAGGATTAGAAAAGTTTTGAATCGCCGAAATGAATTTGAGTTTTTGACCCGATATCGGGCTCGCGAGTGCCTCTATCCGGCTACAAAACGCATCGACGATTCGAGAGGTGATTCCGTGGGGCTTTGCCCGACGTGATGATGATGATGATCATCATATACATCGTTCGGTAATGAATTGACGTATGGGCGATCCTGCTGTAGACGTCATCACTCTCTCTTTTCGTCTCTCTCCCTCTCCTCTCGTTCTCCATGTTCGTTTTTATCTCCATTTCCGGTTCAGAGTCCACACGAGCGGAGGAGAGTGAGGAAGAGAGAGAAAACGAACGAAACAACATCCGATTACTGCTATTACGATATACACCGTATGTATACTAATTACCATATAAATTCAGACTCGAGCGTACACCAAACAGAGCGTAAATCGTCCAAATTAATGAAAATCCACGAGGCAAATGTTTTACAAGCTGATGACGAACGAATTTCTGATAAATTTCCCATTTTTCGTTTGTTTGCACTGTTTATTCGATTATCAAATTTGTTTATAACTCTACATGTACCCGATCGCGGTACAAGATCAATTGGCGAGCGAGAAAACCATTGCAATCATATGAAAATAACAAGGCGAGGTCCGGGCAAGTGAATTGAGGTGATATTCGGAATAATGATGAAAATAGTAATTATTGTTGTTGGTGTTATTATTTAATAACTCGAGAACGAAAAGAAATTTGAAAAAACAAATAATTGGAGCCAATTTGAATCATTTTTGCGCTAAATGTCGAGTAATAACAACGACTGTTACCGAGAAAACTGATAACCCTGGTTGAATTGAAAATAATAACGGCAATTGTTGAATTTTCAAAAAAACCCGAAATGAAATTTTTACCTGAGAATATGTCACGTGATTGTACGATTTTGCCCTTTGCGTCAGCCTGCCGAGGTGCGAGAATAATTCGCGAGGGGAATGGGCATAATACCGACTGATCCGCACGAGTCAAACCGGAAACGGGGAAGCCCAACGAGGGAGACTGTCGGAGATGTGCGAAATCAGCGAAATTTTGATCGATTTTTGGTATTTTATCGAGTTTCCATCAATCAAAACAGAGCATCGATAACGGTATCAAAAAATAATAGTCGAAAACGACGTTTCGTCAAAGCAAAAAGCAAAAAATTCTTCAATTTTCGGCGACGTTCTTCGAAAGTCAAGGTCGCACATTTTTATCTGAGAAAATTCTCATTTTCCGATACCCAATCGTCATTTCGGGCGTTTGGACGTTTTCCCGAATGTTTTTAATTTCGGATTCCGTCGTCCTTCTAGACTCGTCGGGTCAGTCGCGCAAACGTCGCGAATTTGTCGAACGTCGGTGTACTTTTTTTTCACCCGCTGTACATAACCGTCGTGAGGTTTCCTCGAGTACGAATCGAGCGTCTTATCCGATGAATCAACGTCCTACAACGATGAAACCTTTTCGCGCTTATCGCAGCGGATGGAAAACCTCGACGAAGGTTCCCTTCATCGCGAGATGCGAGCGATCGCCGCGATGTTAATGGGCTTCGAGAGAACGCAAAAATCATCGTGGAAATGTTTCCGTTTGACTCACGCGCGAGGCGATTGATGGGTGAAATTCAAAAACTGGGGTTCCTCGCTCGTATAGACGAAAAAAAAACACTTTTTTCCGCGTGAAAATGATTTTCAAACATCGGTTCGATGTATTTTCGAAAAAAAAACGAAAAAAAAAACCGAAAATGAAGAAAGAAAATGCAATTCCCGACACGCGACTGTCGATAATATCGAGAGATTCCAGTTTCTTTTTAAAATTAAAAAATTCGAGTCTCCCACGGCGAGAGAGACAAAAACGAAAAATCGCATTTATCGCTCAATTTTTGTGATTGATTTACCGTTGAGAATCGACGGAGAAGAAGGATTCGCGAGGACGGCGAGAGTGACGAGACGACGAACGCACGCGCGAGTGCGACGAAACCGGAAGTAAGGAAAAAACGAATGTCGAGAGCGAGAGAAATAACGATCGATGGTAATTTTTGAAGAGCATAGAATAAGAATGATGTACCTTTATGTCACACGTTAGCTGCGTTTTTCAGAGATTTATTATTGACGTAAGAGAGAATAATTTAAGAAACGGGTTATCGAGTATGAAGGATGAATTTTGAAAAAATGACGAGAGAGAGAGAGAGAGATTGACAAGGGACGAAAATACACTCTGGGAGCTGACGATACTGACGTCACAATTGTTAAGTATCTCACAGATCGAACGGCAGAGTGAAAAACACCGGAAGTGAAAGTGCGAAAACGTCCGCAGCACGGATATTATTATCGTCGAAATCGTCGAGCGAGTGCGAACTTTAAAGGCTAATAAAACAGAGAGAAAGAAAAGAGACAATGTATGTATATCCAAAAGGGACTCAAAAAGGAACAAGGGTATGGATAACGATAATTTTACGATAAGTAGTAATTGTACGAATTGTTTTTTTTTTTTGTTATTTATCGAAAACAAGAAAAAAGGAAAAATCTTCGTTGAGATTTCGCGCGTTGTTACTCAAGATTTATCATTTTGTACGTTGACTATTTTTCCCAAACTAATCGTGAAAAACGAGAGACGAACGAGGAAGAATCGTGCCACCGTGTGGAAAAGCGAGAGCGGGGTTGTCGAAAAATACGCGGATAAAGCGATTTTTGAGAGAGAAAAACAATAAAAGTGAGGCAAAAACGGGCGTCGTACAGGAAAATGTCGGAGGAAACGAAAAAAAGTCGTGGTTGCGCACGTTTAAATAATATTTCACGTGTATAGGTCCAGATAAATCGAAAACAAAAAAAAATATATATATATATACGAATGAGACACGATATAATAATTATTCAACCGACCCAATTCACTCGGTTGTTTCAATCGCATCTCGATATCGAAAGAATGAAGAAAAAAGAAACAAGCAGATTCGCCATGTACCGAAAAACACGAAAAAAAAATGAACGAATAACGATGTATTTTTTATCGCGCCATCTATGATTTTTTTTTCACATCGGATTGCGTCCGTATGCGCGAGAGAATGCACGAAATTCAATCTTTCGCGCATACGCGGAAACATAGGATATTACGTGTATAAGTTAATTATAATTTTGGAAAAAATGATTTTTTGAACAAACTCGCTCTGTGTATTTAGACACTTACGCGGAGGCTTGTGGGTATGCGATGTACGTGTATGAATACACGGAGGGACCTATACATAAATCTATAGAATCTGTTAATACGTACGTTAAGATAATTAAATACGTGGTACATTACGGTGGAATCTCTGACGAATTCTCAAAGAATTTAAACGATCCTTGCAATTTAAAAAAATTTCTCAGTATATGTCAGCAAATCATGTGTTATAGAACGAAACGATCCGATATATTCAATAAAAAGGTGAATGAAATCGCGAGTCCCGCTTGATGTCAACGTTATTATCGTTATTTCGCGCTATCCTCATTTTTATCCAGCGCATCTCGTACTTTCATCATGATCGAGGTAAGTGACGACTTTGTCAACTTTCGTTAAGAATCGCTCGGTTTTAAGCGGCAAACTTTTCTTCAACTATCCATTTTTTCGATGTTTTTTTTGTTTCGGAATCTCATATCAAGAGTGAAACTTTGCGGAGCTGAATTTCTGTTTTGCTGCGTTTTTTTTCTTCATATTTATCGGCTTTTAAAAAATATTCGGTGTTTTGACTTTTTGGAACGTTTTTTCTATTTTTTGAAAAGAACCAAGCTGTGGAAATTTGACGAAATTCGCGAGAAAGCACTCTCGGCGAGAATTCTCAAAGATTTTAACGATCCTTGCAATTTAAAAAAATTTCTCAGTATATGTCAGCAAATCATGTGTTACAGAACGAAACGATCCGATATATTTAATAAAAAGGTGAATGAAATCGCGAGTCCCGCTTGATGTCAACGTTATTATCGTTATTTCGCGCTATCCTCATTTTTATCCAGCGCATCTCGTACTTTCATCATGATCGAGGTAAGTGACGACTTTGTCAACTTTCGTTAAGAATCGCTCGGTTTTAAGCGGCAAACTTTTCTTCAACTATCCATTTTTTCGATGTTTTTTTTGTTTCGGAATCTCATATCAAGAGTGAAACTTTGCGGAGCTGAATTTCTGTTTTGCTGCGTTTTTTTTCTTCATATTTATCGGCTTTTAAAAAATATTCGGTGTTTTGACTTTTTGGAACGTTTTTTCTATTTTTTGAAAAGAACCAAGCTGTGGAAATTTGACGAAATTCGCGAGAAAGCACTCTCGGCGAGAATTCTCAAAGATTTTAACGATCCTTGCAATTTAAAAAAATTTCTCAGTATATGTCAGCAAATCATGTGTTACAGAACGAAACGATCCGATATATTTAATAAAAAGGTGAATGAAATCGCGAGTCCCGCTTGATGTCAACGTTATTATCGTTATTTCGCGCTATCCTCATTTTTATCCAGCGCATCTCGTACTTTCATCATGATCGAGGTAAGTGACGACTTTGTCAACTTTCGTTAAGAATCGCTCGGTTTTAAGCGGCAAACTTTTCTTCAACTATCCATTTTTTCGATGTTTTTTTTGTTTCGGAATCTCATATCAAGAGTGAAACTTTGCGGAGCTGAATTTCTGTTTTGCTGCGTTTTTTTTCTTCATATTTATCGGCTTTTAAAAAATATTCGGTGTTTTGACTTTTTGGAACGTTTTTTCTATTTTTTGAAAAGAACCAAGCTGTGGAAATTTGACGAAATTCGCGAGAAAGCACTCTCGGCGAGAATTCTCAAAGATTTTAACGATCCTTGCAATTTAAAAAAATTTCTCAGTATATGTCAGCAAATCATGTGTTACAGAACGAAACGATCCGATATATTTAATAAAAAGGTGAATGAAATCGCGAGTCCCGCTTGATGTCAACGTTATTATCGTTATTTCGCGCTATCCTCATTTTTATCCAGCGCATCTCGTACTTTCATCATGATCGAGGTAAGTGACGACTTTGTCAACTTTCGTTAAGAATCGCTCGGTTTTAAGCGGCAAACTTTTCTTCAACTATCCATTTTTTCGATGTTTTTTTTGTTTCGGAATCTCATATCAAGAGTGAAACTTTGCGGAGCTGAATTTCTGTTTTGCTGCGTTTTTTTTTCTTCATATTTATCGGCTTTTAAAAAATATTCGGTGTTTTGACTTTTTGGAACGTTTTTTCTATTTTTTGAAAAGAACCAAGCTGTGGAAATTTGACGAAATTCGCGAGAAAGCACTCTCGGCGAGAATTCTCAAAGATTTTAACGATCCTTGCAATTTAAAAAAATTTCTCAGTATATGTCAGCAAATCATGTGTTACAGAACGAAACGATCCGATATATTTAATAAAAAGGTGAATGAAATCGCGAGTCCCGCTTGATGTCAACGTTATTATCGTTATTTCGCGCTATCCTCATTTTTATCCAGCGCATCTCGTACTTTCATCATGATCGAGGTAAGTGACGACTTTGTCAACTTTCGTTAAGAATCGCTCGGTTTTAAGCGGCAAACTTTTCTTCAACTATCCATTTTTTCGATGTTTTTTTTGTTTCGGAATCTCATATCAAGAGTGAAACTTTGCGGAGCTGAATTTCTGTTTTGCTGCGTTTTTTTTCTTCATATTTATCGGCTTTTAAAAAATATTCGGTGTTTTGACTTTTTGGAACGTTTTTTCTATTTTTTGAAAAGAACCAAGCTGTGGAAATTTGACGAAATTCGCGAGAAAGCACTCTCGGCGAGAATTCTCAAAGATTTTAACGATCCTTGCAATTTAAAAAAATTTCTCAGTATATGTCAGCAAATCATGTGTTACAGAACGAAACGATCCGATATATTTAATAAAAAGGTGAATGAAATCGCGAGTCCCGCTTGATGTCAACGTTATTATCGTTATTTCGCGCTATCCTCATTTTTATCCAGCGCATCTCGTACTTTCATCATGATCGAGGTAAGTGACGACTTTGTCAACTTTCGTTAAGAATCGCTCGGTTTTAAGCGGCAAACTTTTCTTCAACTATCCATTTTTTCGATGTTTTTTTTGTTTCGGAATCTCATATCAAGAGTGAAACTTTGCGGAGCTGAATTTCTGTTTTGCTGCGTTTTTTTTCTTCATATTTATCGGCTTTTAAAAAATATTCGGTGTTTTGACTTTTTGGAACGTTTTTTCTATTTTTTGAAAAGAACCAAGCTGTGGAAATTTGACGAAATTCGCGAGAAAGCACTCTCGGCGAGAATTCTCAAAGATTTTAACGATCCTTGCAATTTAAAAAAATTTCTCAGTATATGTCAGCAAATCATGTGTTACAGAACGAAACGATCCGATATATTTAATAAAAAGGTGAATGAAATCGCGAGTCCCGCTTGATGTCAACGTTATTATCGTTATTTCGCGCTATCCTCATTTTTATCCAGCGCATCTCGTACTTTCATCATGATCGAGGTAAGTGACGACTTTGTCAACTTTCGTTAAGAATCGCTCGGTTTTAAGCGGCAAACTTTTCTTCAACTATCCATTTTTTCGATGTTTTTTTTGTTTCGGAATCTCATATCAAGAGTGAAACTTTGCGGAGCTGAATTTCTGTTTTGCTGCGTTTTTTTTCTTCATATTTATCGGCTTTTAAAAAATATTCGGTGTTTTGACTTTTTGGAACGTTTTTTCTATTTTTTGAAAAGAACCAAGCTGTGGAAATTTGACGAAATTCGCGAGAAAGCACTCTCGGCGAGAATTCTCAAAGATTTTAACGATCCTTGCAATTTAAAAAAATTTCTCAGTATATGTCAGCAAATCATGTGTTACAGAACGAAACGATCCGATATATTTAATAAAAAGGTGAATGAAATCGCGAGTCCCGCTTGATGTCAACGTTATTATCGTTATTTCGCGCTATCCTCATTTTTATCCAGCGCATCTCGTACTTTCATCATGATCGAGGTAAGTGACGACTTTGTCAACTTTCGTTAAGAATCGCTCGGTTTTAAGCGGCAAACTTTTCTTCAACTATCCATTTTTTCGATGTTTTTTTTGTTTCGGAATCTCATATCAAGAGTGAAACTTTGCGGAGCTGAATTTCTGTTTTGCTGCGTTTTTTTTTCTTCATATTTATCGGCTTTTAAAAAATATTCGGTGTTTTGACTTTTTGGAACGTTTTTTCTATTTTTTGAAAAGAACCAAGCTGTGGAAATTTGACGAAATTCGCGAGAAAGCACTCTCGGAGAGAATTCTCAAAGATTTTAACGATCCTTGCAATTTAAAAAAATTTCTCAGTATATGTCAGCAAATCATGTGTTATAGAACGAAACGATCCGATATATTCAATAAAAAGGTGAATGAAATCGCGAGTCCCGCTTGATGTCAACGTCATTATCGTTATTTCGCGCTATCCTCATTTTTATCCAGCGCATCTCGTACTTTCATCATGATCGAGGTAAGTGACGACTTTGTCAACTTTCGTTAAGAATCGCTCGGTTTTAAGCGGCAAACTTTTCTTCAACTATCCATTTTTTCGATGTTTTTTTTGTTTCGGAATCTCATATCAAGAGTGAAACTTTGCGGAGCTGAATTTCTGTTTTGCTGCGTTTTTTTTTCTTCATATTTATCGGCTTTTAAAAAATATTCGGTGTTTTGACTTTTTGGAACGTTTTTTCTATTTTTTGAAAAGAACCAAGCTGTGGAAATTTGACGAAATTCGCGAGAAAGCACTCTCGGAGAGAATTCTCAAAGATTTTAACGATCCTTGCAATTTAAAAAAATTTCTCAGTATATGTCAGCAAATCATGTGTTATAGAACGAAACGATCCGATATATTCAATAAAAAGGTGAATGAAATCGCGAGTCCCGCTTGTTGTCAACGTTATTATCGTTATTTCGCGCTATCCTCATTTTTATCCAGCACATCTCGTACTTTCATCATGATCGAGGTAAGTGACGACTTTGTCAACTTTCGTTAAGAATCGCTCGGTTTTAAGCGGCAAACTTTTCTTCAACTATCCATTTTTTCGATGTTTTTTTTGTTTCGGAATCTCATATCAAGAGTGAAACTTTGCGGAGCTGAATTTCTGTTTTGCTGCGTTTTTTTTTCTTCATATTTATCGGCTTTTACAAAATATTCGGTATTTTGACTTTTTGGAACGTTTTTTTTATTTTTTGAAAAGAACCAAGCTGTGGAAATTTGACGAAATTCGCGAGGAAACACTCTCTGCGAGCCTGCCACCTTAATGTCTCGGCGACCATCGACACCCGCGTTTCCGGTTTGCGCATCGTGGAAATAAATGAATCTCAGACAAAAAATCTCGCTTTCCGTACTACCGAAATTTATTACAATATAGAAGGTATGCACATTATTCATACACAATGCAATCTTATACGGATAATATGTGTATAATATCTATGTGTATAGAATATAAAGGGTCTGAGCTTCGTAAACACAACGGGATATTAAACGGCGAGGGTTTTTTCCCCCCTCTTTTCCGCCCGCAATTTTTTCAGCGAGGACACGTACGGCAAACGCATCGTTTCATCATTCGATTCGTTCTTATCGCATCGCGCGTAATCCTAGTGTACGATCGATGTGTAAAAATGGAGAGAAAAAAAAAAAAAGACAACACGAGATAACCCCAGGATTTGAAAAGTATTTATCGAAGCACTTTACAGCCGACTCTCGGAAAATTCAGCAAACGAGAGTGATATTTCCTTCGTTGCCGGAAATTTCGCGCTAGATAATGCAAAATAACGCGAAAATAAACGCCCCTCGCTGCTGCCCCGTGACGCTCTTAATGCTCATCGGAATTCTCATAGAGATTTATCGTATAACAAAAAATAGAATATCTTACAGTATAATTAAATTATGGATTGATGAATAAAATTGATACCGGCAAAGTTTTAATGCACGATGGGAACAGCCGATGCTCGTCGAAGCTCTCCGGCGGCGGCATCACTCCTCCCTCAGGGCCAGTAAACATTTCTTGAGCAAATCCGCGTGTGCCTGTTTTTTTTTGTGAATTACAACGAAGATTGAAATAAATTGGATTTGCGAGATTTTCTATCGATATCGAGCGTCTATCGGCATGGAAATTCTTAAAAATCTGAGAAATGAGAAACGTCGATTCTGCGAGCAACTTTTCGCCTCGGAAAATCGAAATTAGAGCTATCTCGAAAATGAATTTTTCGCAGAGTTCAAATTTCTACCTTGGCGTGTTTGATCTCCAGTTCCGTGAGCTCTACGAGATTTTTCTTAAATGCTGCTATTCGCCTCGTCTTAAAATCCGTTAATTCTGAAAAAACACACTCCATTTATCCGAATGCTCGAGGGCAAGGCCTTGATTTACAGCTTATTCGACAAAAACTACCAATTTCGAAGGAAAATACGAAAAGAAAAAATATATGCGACAATGACGACGCTTGTCACGGATATTACGATAATTCGTGAAGTTCGCATCGTCGGATTTCGTCAAAAATACGAATTTTCCCGACTTTCCAAATTGAATTTTTTCCCATTTTTCTTTTTTCCTTCTTTTCGAGTGTCGTAATTTCGAAAATTGCCAAAAAGTATCCGGAATGCCGACCACAAAAACGGAGTTTATCGTGCACTCCTTGAATTCCAACGATGCGAGTTTCAAAATCCTGATTTTTCTCGAAAAAAAATGTCGAGAGTCGTAATTGACGAAAAAAAGAAAACATTGAAAAACTAAACTAAAAAAAAACGACACAACGACGCTCACCTTCCTTTCCTTTGTCGGACATTTGTTCGAACTTTTCGCAAGCCTCGGTCTGTACTTTCTCCGCCTTGACGCGTTTGCGAAAAAAAAAAAGAATCGAGTTATCGTCAGATTGAGCCTGAGACTGCGAGAACAGGCGTGCAACGCAGGTGACGACATGAACGTTAAATGAAGCTCGAAATGAAAATAGAAAGAGAAAGATTCGAAAAAAAAACCTGACGCTTGAATCGTCAATGCTCCTCGTCCTCCGGGAAGCGACGAGAACAAACGGCACTTTGAAAATCAAGTCATTTCGAAAATAATAAATTTCATAAATCGTATCACGATCCGGAAGTTGTTCGCGAAAAAAAAACGAGTCAGGCGAAGCCTACGAGAAAAAGTATGCGTAAGCTCCCTCATTGATTGCGATTACGATTATTATTAAAAATATTTTCATTAAAATAATAATGATAATTTCTATCATCATCATCATCATTATTATTACTATTATTATTGTATCGTCATTAATATTCTCTCATTGTGATTTTCCACCGTGAAGCAATTGCAAAAAAGCTACAAAAGAACACAAAATTCGCGCGATATTCGGCCGCGCAGTCTCGAGAAAATTTTCCAAATGTTTCGCCTCAGCGGGTTCGATGTTTTTCTAGTCTTCGTGGAGCGTTTTTTTTTACACGTTTTTACGTAATTACGAGGAGAGTTTATGAATTACTGAAATGGAGAAAAAGAACGATCGAGTCAAGAGGGGGGCAGGGAAAAACGTCGAGCGTACGGCGTTGATAAACAACGTCCGCGGAATATCGATTCTCCGATTAAAGACATGCAATGAGCTCATACCGTGCAATTTCATACACCGATTACCGACTAGGTCGGAAAATAAAAATTCTTTGCCGTCCGTGAGATCGGGTTTTCCGCTTGCGCGAGAAGTTTATAAATTCGCGATCGTTCGGTCGGAAATGCATTTTTGCATTAAAAATCGAAATATCCGGATTTTTCAGCTTTTTTTTCTTTTCTCGCGTCGGATTTTTCCTTTTCTTCGTATTTAATGGCAAATAATTCAAACAAAACAATCAACGTGAAGTGTATGTTAAAAAGACACACCTCTGCAACCTCCAGGGCCTCGAAGAGTCGGAAAAAGCAAATAATTCGATTAGTTTGAAATTCGAATGTTACCTTCATGCGCAGAATCACGATTTGTGTATTTACGATAAACTTTTTTTTTACGATTCGGATTATCGAGGATATTTTCGGGATTAATCCGCCGAGTCAAATAATTGGAACCTCTTTTTTTCTTTTTTCTTTTCTTCAATAAGCAAATCGCTTCGGGGCATTTTCGGGATAACTTTTTTACTCCCCCGAATAAGTGAAAACTACGTACGGCCCGTTAATAATGCAATAAAAGTGTGATCTTTTTCGCTCTCGTTTTTCAGTTCGTTCGATGAAAGATTGTTGATTTTTTCGACGAAACACTTTGTTTCGTCGAATTTTTGCACCGGCTTGGAAACAATTGTCACGCTGAACGGACTTTTCGATGAAAATATTTCGAAAATCGAAAAATTTCGATTCACATACTCGTCGATAAAAATTTTCCATGAAATTATGAATATTTGCGAATGTCTCGTACGAAGATTGAAATGTTCGAGTTTCGGACTCGAATACGATGCTTCAAAGTTTTTCGAATGATTAACGGAGCAAAGAGATCATTTGTAAAGACTCACGGCGTGGACGTCCTTGTTTTTCGCGCGAGCTTTTTCCAACGCCCTGTTGGCACCTTCGTAAGCGTGCAAAGCCTTTAATCTGCGGAACAGCAGCCTCTTCGCAGCTGCCGTGTCGCGCATGTAATATCGAAGCGTGTCCGATAATTTCAAGTCCTCGTCGGAAGCTACGCGACCCTCGACTTTCTGAAATCGTTAATTATTTTCGATTTTCTTAAGGTGGTTGTCTCGCCGGAAGCGTTTTTTTTTTTTTTTAAACAAAATCCGCAAAATCGAACAAAAAATGTATATATAACTTTACCATTTATTTAATAAATTTTACTCGCTAGTTTATAATTTGCGCGATTAATTTCATTTGAAACACATGCGACAAAAGTAGGGAAATTTTGCCACCCGCTTACCCTGAGCTTTTCGAAAGTCTCGGCTATTTTTGCCAAAAACCTTTCCAATTTTCCGCTATCCGTCGTCGCTAGTTGCAACAAATTCGTGGAAATTTTGATGTACGAATCAGCGACATCTTTGTGTTTCGCCGTTTGACGATCAGCACGTGAGGTTGCTTCCTTAAGGTTATTGTGATAATGCTGTATAAACGCCATTTCCTGATCGAAAAAGTCGTTCACGTCTTTGACAGTCGCTGACAGATAATATTCATCGGTTGTTTTGGAAAACGACTTGACGAAACCTCCGAACATTTCCATTTTATTTTTCCCTGGAACGTGAGAATTTTTTTTTTTTTTTTATCGCAAACTCGTAAGTGGTTTTAAGTAAGTAAGTGGTAAGTGGTAAGTGGAACGTTTTTTTCCGATAAATGATTTTTCACAACTTCGCCGCGCTCACCTCTGACGCAAAGGTCTTGATCGTATTCGAGGAAAACCCTCAGATTGTGATCGTTCCGAAAGACCGGATGATGCGCCAGCCTCGTCAGAAACATTTCGTGCATCGCTACAGTCTTTTTGAACGTCGCTAAATATTCCCTGAAAATTACGCGATCCTTGTGAATTTAAATTGTGCACGAAACTTCTCCCTCAACGATTTACGATCTTTTTTCGCGCAATTTAATTTCTGTACTACGAGGTGTTTAATGAACTTTTCATAGTCACGAATTTGATTTTGCACTCGATCTTTGTACTTTGCTCTTGTGGGGAAATGTTGTAAATGCCAGTTTTCATGTTTTTGGAGAGGGGGTACTGTGTTTTGCACAGGAAATTAATAATTAATAAATTAATACAAAATAAATGCAATAAATGGGAATGTAGCAAGATTCCAGTGTCTCGTTGAATTCTCCGATGAAGGTGTGCAATATTTTCGGAAAAAACTCAATGTTTTTGCGATTTTTGCTTCGTTTGTTCAGGATTGTATGTAATTTCGAATTATACGTCCGCAAAATACCAAAAATGCAGAATTGTATGTACTCACGCTTCCAGCTCTTGTTTCATCTTCGTAAACTCCTCGCGCGTCATCGTTCCTTCCCCTTCGCCGAGTTTTTGCAGTTTTTCTCGAGAAGCGTCAAAGTCCGGCCTCGGCGGACACGGCGGAATCTAACGAATGAAATTACCGTCAACGTCCATTCGACGATGGAATAAGCATTTTTGTGGAGCTCAAAAATGAAGCGGAAACGTACGATATAGCCTGCGTATTCTTCGTTCTCTTCGAAACGATCGTGCAACCAGACAAACTCCTCGTGCTGCCTGACGACGAGGAATTCCGGTTTTTGAAACTCGGGCAAGGTCGTTTTCGTGTGAACGGTAAATTTGACTTTGTCCTTCTCGCTGAGGGCGTCCGATATGTCAACTTGCAACGATTTGTCAGTCAAGTCGATATTATCGGCCTGTATGACCTGCAAAGACACATTGTTTTGCACATTGATTTTTCCTTGCGAAACTCGCGAAAGATAACCTCGAAAGTAGAATCGCAAAGAACGATCGGCCGTTAGGTTTTTATTGTTAAAGGAGATATAAACAAAAGATGAGTAAAAAGAAGATATCTGTGGTATTTTGGGAGTAAAGAATCAGAGTGAAAGAAAACGGACCTTTTTCGGTGGCGCGCTGTTCAAAATATCAGCGGTATCGCATATTCCGTCCTGCAACATTGTTATTTTTTCCTTTACAAGTTCGTTCTCTCGTCGATCGTGAGATTCTTGCGAATCGTGTCAAATCGATAACCCGTGCAAGGCGTATCATAAAGTTATTAAATCGTGAAATTCATTATAATGACCGGCTGGGTCACGTCGCGAACAAACTGATAACAGGTTCCACCTACCATCATGGCGGCGGGCAGCGTCTCCCCCTTTTGACGCAACTCCTTCTCTGCTCAATTGTCAGTTTTGGCGATTCGCAGAAATTGTGCAAAGAGTTGTTTGAAAAGTCTTCATCAATTACCCTCTCTATCCGTGCTACCACTCTCTCGTACGCCTTGTAAACTCGAACGACATTCGCGTTTCGTTCTGTTGCTCTTTGTTGGACAAATTATCGCTCTCGCGACAGGACGTACCGAGTGAAAGATTCGCGAAACGATCCGACAAGTACAAGGGCTGAACGCGCACTATGGCCACGCGGCAGTGCCAATGGCTGTAGCGAATGAGAAATCAGCGCCAACTTCTGTTTTGGCGAGAACAGGGCTCTCATTGGCCGCAGCTTTTGATTAATTTAACGGGCATCAAGCGATAGCATACGAAGCGCCATGTGGCAAATCCACGAACTAAAAAACTTTCTTGACGGATTTCTCGCACAATATGCTTTTATTGAATGAATAACAATAAAAAGTAAATTTTCGTCCCCGAGAAGAATGGTGCTCTGGTTGTTTTTTTTTGTGGCAAATGGAAAAACCGAGGCGATTTTCTTCCTCCATGACAGTATTGTCGATCCCAAAAATATTCTTTTTATTTCGAACTCTACGCACATTTCCCACTACTTTGCAGAGCAGAGCACCGTGCATACCACTCCGGAAAGGGAAGTGCAGAGCGGAAATACAGCCTCTCCGGGCAAACGTCGAGCGGTAGTACTGCGCCTGCGAGACTGTTTTCCCGCTCGACGCTGCAGTAGAGCGGAAAGAAAGCCTCGCAGGCGTCAACGCAAAGGTTCTTCCGAATCGTGGCTTCAACCGAGTTTTTCTTTTCGATCATAATTTTCCTTCAAAGTAGTGGCAGATGAAAAGAACGATCGACAACTCTATCAAAATTGAACCACGCATAGAGGAAACGATCCCGAGCAAGATGCTTCATTTCCGGTCGTCGGTAATTTAGTTTCAGTTTACCACTCTAAGGTTTACGGCAGATGGAAAGAACGATCGACAACTCGATGAAAATTTAACCACGCATAGAGGAAACGATCCCGAGCAAGATGCTTCATTTCCGGTCGTCGGTAATTTAGTTTCAGTTTACCACTCTAAGGTTTACGGCAGATGGAAAGAACGATCAACAACTCGATGAAAATTTAACCACGCATAGAGGAAACGATCCCGAGCAAGATGCTTCATTTCCGGTCGTCGGTAATTTAGTTTCAGTTTACCACCCTAAGGTTTACGGCAGATGGAAAGAACGATCGACAACTCGATGAAAATTTAACCACGCATAGAGGAAGCGATCCCGAGCAAGATGCTTCATTTCCGGTCGTCGGAAATTTAGTTTCAGTTTTCCACCCTAAGGTTTACGGCAGATGGAAAGAACGATCGACAACTCGATGAAAATTAAACCACGCATAGAGGAAACGATCCCGAGCAAGATGCTTCATTTCCGGTCGTCGGAAATTTAGTTTCAGTTTTCCACCCTAAGGTTTACGGCAGATGGAAAGAACGATCGACAACTCGATGAAAATTTGACCACGCATAGAGGAAGCGATCCCGAGCAAGATGCTTCATTTCCGGTCGTCGGTAATTTAGTTTCAGTTTACCACCCTAAGGTTTACGGCAGATGGAAAGAACGATCGACAACTCGATGAAAATTAAACCACGCATAGAGGAAACGATCCCGAGCAAGATGCTTCATTTCCGGTCGTCGGAAATTTAGTTTCAGTTTTCCACCCTAAGGTTTACGGCAGATGAAAAGAACGATCGACAACTCGATGAAAATTTAACCACGCATAGAGGAAGCGATCCCGAGCAAGATACTTCATTTCCGGTCGTCGGTAATTTAGTTTCAGTTTACCACCCTAAGGTTTACGGCAGATGAAAAGAACGATCGACAACTCGATGAAAATTTAACCACGCATAGAGGAAGCGATCCCGAGCAAGATACTTCATTTCCGGTCGTCGGTAATTTAGTTTCAGTTTACCACCCTAAGGTTTACGGCAGATGGAAAGAACGATCGACAACTCGATGAAAATTTAACCACGCATAGAGGAAGCGATCCCGAGCAAGATGCTTCATTTCCGGTCGTCGGTAATTTAGTTTCAGTTTTCCACCCTAAGGTTTACGGCAGATGAAAAGAACGATCGACAACTCGATGAAAATTTAACCACGCATAGAGGAAACGATCCCGAGCAAGATGCTTCATTTCCGGTCGTCGGAAATTTAGTTTCAGTTTTCCACCCTAAGGTTTACGGCAGATGAAAAGAACGATCGACAACTCGATGAAAATTAAACCACGCATAGAGGAAACGATCCCGAGCAAGATGCTTCATTTCCGGTCGTCGGAAATTTAGTTTCAGTTTTCCACCCTAAGGTTTACGGCAGATGAAAAGAACGATCGACAACTCGATGAAAATTTAACCACGCATAGAGGAAGCGATCCCGAGCAAGATGCTTCATTTCCGGTTTTCGGAAATTTAGTTTCAGTTTTCCACCCTAAGGTTTACGGCAGATGAAAAGAACGATCGACAACTCGATGAAAATTTAACCACGCATAGAGGAAACGACCCCGAGCAAGATGCTTCATTTCCGGTCGTCGGAAATTTAGTTTCAGTTTTCCACCCTAAGGTTTACGGCAGATGAAAAGAACGATCGACAACTCGATGAAAATTTAACCACGCATAGAGGAAGCGATCCCGAGCAAGATGCTTCATTTCCGGTTTTCGGAAATTTAGTTTCAGTTTTCCACCCTCAGTGTGGTGTGTTGAGTTTTTTTATAGAATCTACATGGCAGACAAAAAGAATGATCGACAACTCCATGAAAATTTAACCACACATAGAGGAAACAACTCTGAACAAGTTGCTTCATTTCCGGTTTCCGGAAAATTGTGTTCAGTTTTTTTTACAGAATGTATTCCTTCAATGTAGTGGCAAATGAAAAGAACGATCGACAACTCCATCAAAATTTAACCACGCATAGAGGAAAGATAGCCTCTCCGGGCCAACCTCGAGCGGTAATAATGCGCCTGCGAGACTGTTTTCCCGCCCGACATTGCTGTAGAGCGGAAAGATAGCCTCTCCGGGCCAGCGTCGAGCGGTAGTACTGCGCCTGCGAGACTGTTTACCCGCCCGACATTGCTGTAGAGCGGAAAGATCGCCTCTCCGGGCCAGCGTCGAGCGGTAGTACTGCGCCTGCGAGACCGTTTACCCGCCCGACATTGGTGTAAAGCGGAAAGATAGCCTCGTTACCTAGGCGCTCGTTACTAGTGGCACAGAATTGCGCTCTGCTACCGCGAGAGGAGATACCCTCGATTCTGAGTCGAACAGCTGAGCTTGATGCCCGTTAAAGCTTTCCTTCACAACGAGAGTGACTCTCATTGCGGAAGTATCGAATTAAAACCACATTTATTGTTTTCGAAGCTTTGTGTGTTTTTTATGAAACCAAACTTTTCTTTGACTGTGTTTTTTCAACGAGATGCATTATTGGTTCGAAAATTTTGGAAAATTAATAACAATACCAATAACAATAAGAGGAATTTTCATTCTCGTACATACTTTTAAACTTGACCCTTTCCTTTCACATAAATGCAAACACGGGACGAGAGATTTCAGAAAACCCTATGTATTTATTTGGAAAGTAAAAAGATATACATGAAGCACAATTTTAAAAAGCGAAAATTCGTTCGCGATCGTGAAAACAAAAAGACGTTCGTCGCATCATTATCGTACGTAAATAAAGATAATAATAAACAAACACTTCACCGAGCAACAGTGAATGGATATTTATTACGATCGAGCACAACGAGAGCATCGTGTCTGACCTGTTGTTAAATATTGTTTCTCAATTTTTCATCGTTCCTTAACTTATATGTAACTGATTATACAGTACGTGCTTAAGTTACGTTGTTTTTTGTTTCTGCCTCAATATATATATATATATATATATATATATGTATATATATAATGGTACACGATCGAAGAAATAATCACATCTTATCTGCTGACTAGTTTCTAAATGAACGCAAATGACGAATGAGAGAGGATCGAGGGAATGAGGATATCGGAGATATGTGCGCTAAGGATTTTTCATCTCTGTTTTTTTTATGTTTTTCAACATCATCAGTATAGTACATCATTATCATCGATCAAATGTTTTTTTTCTTTTTTCGTCAAGATCGATCACACGTATAGTTTGTTAATTCTCGTATCGAGCAAAATCACTGTCTCACGGGTCCGACGATAAATCAGAATCGTTCGGAATCGATTTTCATCATCGTCGCGTGCGATCATGGTGTGATTAAATTACATTGAAACAATCGTACGAAGCAAATTACGAATAAACCTCAATGGACTGTGTAAAATAATAATGTACAATCGAGTAAAATTGCACTCTTTTCGTTACGCTCGCGGTTGTTAAAAACCCCGGTTCTTCACGATTTATACAGGGTGTCACACAAAATTAATGTCAAATAATTCACGGTCCGACGCGGAATTCTATTTCAAATCAAGGACGGAAAACATGGAGGCAGAAGTTTTTCGAAGATCTTTTCGCACGACATAACCTCTACGAGCTATCGAACCGCGAAGTTTCGACCAATCGGATTGGCCGAAATTCCGGATTCGCGATAACTCGTTGAGGTTATGTCGCGCGAAAAGATCCTCGAAAAACTTTTGCCTCCATGTTTTCCGGCCTGCATCCTGGCTTTGCATTATCGTCATTGAATTTTGGGACACTCCGTCTACATCATTAGGCTTTCCCCTTGTCTACCTGTTTTTTGTTCCGTCACGGATCTCGCAGCACAGATGGACAAATCCAACGAGATTGAGCGAAACAAAATTTAAAAAAAAAAAAATTATTCTTAATTACAATAATCTTTAGGTACATCGATACATCCACACATAAAGTCGCGTTCCTCGAATAAGTGTATGTCATCCGTGGGTCTTTGCCACCAATCCGCCTCCACACTTTTTCGCTAATTTTTTTTCCCTCTTCGTCGAGATAACTGTGCTTTTTCGTTCTGTTTTATCGGAATATTCTTACGAAAAATGTAACTTTGTATCAAAGTACAATGTTGCAGACGACAGTGTTCGGAGCACTTTGAAAGAGATCGAAACCGATTTTTTTCCCCTTTTTTTGCCAAAGCTTTTCCAAACGCTGCAACGAAAATTCGTTTTTCTCGCTTTCGCCGAAATTTCATTTCCGCTGTGACTTTGCGAAAAAAAAACTTCATTTGCATCCGCGGATCGATCGTGGGAAAACAATTTTAAGCGGAGCAGCGAATTCGTGCAGACTTGAAAAAAAAGAAAAGAAAGATTCGTCGGGATGTACAAATTAAAATCGTCCAAATTGGAAAAATATCGATGGAGATAGAAAAAGTGGGGGGAAAATGTAGAGCAGACGGCGAATGATAATCCGATCAGTTCGAAGAACGAGTAAGCAGCGGACAAGCGAGCCACAATCCCTAGCAGCAACCACCACCTTGAGCGTTACCCTGGCCACCGGTGCCGGATAAACCACCGGGGCTCGTCGGTGAATGCTGAGGACCAATTTTTATTCCGTTTGCCTGTAATTCAACGTGAATTTTCACGAAAAGAATGTTTTTAAAATCGTTAAATCTCCCGGAAAAGTTTTTTCACTCGCTTTATGAAGAAAAAAGATTAAAAACGCTTCGAAGACGAGCGTAATTTTAAATCGTTATTGAAAAACTACCGAAATTGAATTTTAACTTGTTTTGAAAAGTGTTGCTTGTTTTCATTCTGTAAGAAAGTTACGTCAAGTCACCTCGTTGTTGATGTCAAAGACGCCCTCTTGAATCTTCTCATAGATTTCCTTTGCGGTATTGATGAAAGCCTCCTCGACATTCGCCGCTGTTTTTGCACTCGTTTCCATAAAGACGAGTCCGTGCTCGCGAGCGAAGGCTTCACCCTCCTCCTGCCTAACTTCTCTTCGAGCGTCAAGATCGCTCTTGTTACCGATCAACATGATCACCATATTGGAATTCGAGTGTTGTCTCGCATCCTCCAGCCACGTTGTTAAATGATTGAACGTTTCTCTGCGCGTTATATCGTAGACCAATAAAGCTCCAGCTGCTCCGCGATAGTAAGATCGCGTGATTGAACGGAAAGCTTCCTGTCCTGCCTTTTTACAAACGAAAAACATGCGAATCTCATGTTGCATTCGCTTCAACTCGCAAACTAAGATTCTTGTATTTTTTCTATCCGCGTCTTTAAAATGGGTTTAATGGTTACTGAAATTGTCTCAATTTCTTGTGTTTTCATCTCTGAAACAACTCGAGCGATCGATTTCGCTATTTTTACAACAATTTTCACGTCGAATTGCACGATTCAAACATGGTAGTTTACGTTTCAGTGTAAAACTGTTGTCCTCCACCAATAATTGACAATGAATATTACAAAATATTGCAATTATTATTATTATTTGTAGTTTTTTCTCTCAATTTCTTGTGTTTTCATCTCTGAAACAACACGAGCGATCGATTTCGCTATTTTTACAACAATTTTCACGTCGAATTGCACGATTCAAACATGGTAGTTTACGTTTCAGTGTAAAACTGTTGTCCTCCACCAATAATTTACAACGAATATTACAAAATATAACAATTATCATTATTATTTGTAGTTTTTTCTCCGATCTTGCAAAAATAATGTATGTAAATTTTGTTTTCATCTGTGCTTACATGGAATATAATTTCAAACTGTTTCTATTAACATACGACTAAACGCAGTACATACAATCGTAGTTTTGAAGAAAAATGTCTTAAAGTTGATTGAGCAATGAAATATTAAAGCAAAAAATAACAATGCATTGGTGAAAGAATTTTAGATTTTCGATTTTGCAAAATGTCGCAGGGTGTGATCGATTCAGTCTTCTCGGTTCAATTTCTAAAAAAATGTGAAAAAATATGTACTTACTGTGTCCCATATTTGAAGCTTGATTTGTTTTTTATCGATCGTTATCATACGAGCACCAAATTCAACGCCGATGGTCAAGTCATGGACCGGCTGGAACCTTTTGTCCGTAAACTGTAGGAGGAGGCAAGATTTTCCGACGCCTGTATTCGACGTAAAAAAAAGAAAAACGTACCATTAATTAATTAATCGTTAATGCAACTTCCGTATTCGTCTAACATATGTTGTTTTTTTATCCTCTACTTTTCCATATCTCGAATTTCAGTACGTGATACTTTTCCTTCTGCTTCTCCGCGCATGGTACAAACAATGAAAACAATCGTTACAATAATCGTAAACAATAAAAACCGAGTACCATAAAATTGAAACGATAGATATAAACAAAAAAGATGCGTTTGTCCGAAAAGAATAATGCTGATTTTTTCACTTGCAAATATGTTTTTCAAGAACCACGATTATCGATGTTGACACGAATATCGTTTATTTTTTCGGGAGAAAAAAATCTTTGTCGAAATTTGCTGCGTACGTAAAAGCGAAATGAAAGTGTTTTGAAAAAGAAATCTCTCAGAGTTGGAAAGGGATTGCGAGGCAGATGCAGAGTTAAGGAAGAAAATGATCTCGGAATAACAGAGCATCGCGTGGACGCGAAAAAATGGACAAAAACAGTGGTAAGCTGTCAGGCGAGACGTAATACGGAACGTGAATCATGATTATCGGAAAATCAACGGAAGCTTCCTTGTTTTTGTTTTCCTTTTCAATTCGCCTTTTCTCCATCGTTCTTACCTGTATCGCCGATTATGATATACTTGAAGAGATAAGCGTACGACATTATCGTTTTGGAATATCTTGTAAAGAAACACTCGAAATATCTTAAAACACGCACTCCGAAATCAAGTTACAATTTTTGACTATACTTTTATCCTTTCTGCTTTGATTGTGTGACGTCATTGACGCCATTCGGTAAACTTCGGACTGTTTTTCGGGCGTTTCCGCATGGAGCCACCGTTTTGATCCGACATGTGGCGCTGCCGTGCCAAAAGAAGTTTCCAATGACCGATGGTTGAATATGTAACCACGAGATGGCGTTACAATGTAATTCCCTGCAAATTGTGTTCTATTCTCTGTAAAAGATTAAAATGTATTTTATAGGGCGGATAATAACATTCTTGTCTAATAATAATGTAACAATAAAGTTTATTTGCATGATGTTAGTACAATATTTCGAGGCGATAACCTCGGATCGAATATCGGTT
This sequence comes from Heteropelma amictum, assembly GCA_959613375.1. NCBI lineage: Eukaryota > Metazoa > Arthropoda > Insecta > Hymenoptera > Ichneumonidae > Heteropelma > Heteropelma amictum. Next base: position 24,039,352 of record OY390722.1, on the reverse strand, counting down.
GTAGCGCAGGTACTAAATTATTCTCAGATAGATACAGAAATCTATCAAACAGCACTGCCGTCTCGACGAGTGGAGCTAGCATGAATCGAAGTGTTCCGAATGCAACGACTTGTCGCCAGCGAGCGAGACACTTTGTCACTTCAGTAGTCGCGATATCGTCGTAATCGGGCCGATCTTCCGGTCTCAGATTTTCAACCGCCGTAATGCAGTATCTGCAGAAACCATTCGATTAGCAGAAAATTCATAGACTTTTTTGCTTACTTTTCACAGTAAAGTGCGCGGCGATTATACACTTCAGAACTTGTTAGTTCGCACGTGAAAAGCACCGTTTATACCGATTTCACCAAAAAACAAACAATTTTCAACTGATTCGTGACTTTTCAGACGATTCAAAGGTACATAATTGTTTCAAAATCAAATCTTTGTTAAAGTAGTTTTACCGTTCGAACGTCGTATCGTCTTTCAATTTAACATTCTTCAAGTGCGACCGCTTGATACTCGGCCCATTTTTTCGTACAAGTATCATCTCTAAAGTTGCTCTGTACCCGTGAACCTGTAAATATAAAATTGGATAATCAACATTGAGATAAATCGTCCGATAAAAATAATAATTACCCGTCGGTACGTGCGTTACTTACCAAAAAATATTGACAGTCTCCGACTCTCAATTTGTCACAATGATTTTCAATCGCGTGGCAAGCAACTTCTAACGCCGCGTAAGAAAATTCGTGATTCTTAATCGATGAAACATATTTGCTCAATGGATAGCCAAACGATGATTTCTCCTTCAATCTATTAGCCGAAAAAACAAAAATTTTCACTATCTAAATTCTCTATATTTACTGCAACTTTTTATTCAATGACGGTCCCATATGAAAACTCATTTATGAAATTATTCGGATTTAAATGAAAAATCAGAAATTATGAAATTAATTTTCCCTTGGAAATTCATAGAGCCCCCGAACTTACCCACAAGTGATTTTCATGTAACAACATCCAACGATACAAATAAATCGTGTTTCGTCTCGCTCCGAGTAGAGTCTGAGTAAATTTGCCGCTAGATCACCGCAAGTGTGCAAGCCGATGAGTCCAAAATCACTCTTTGATTCGTCCAATTTTCCAAAACTCATGGAAAATTCGTTTTTCAATTTTTTTATCAATTCAACACCTTGGACATCAGAGTCGGCCAATCTCATTGATAAATGACAAGGACTTTTTGCCGAACTACCTGGCAATTTTTTTTCCAATTGAACGGACAATCTCTCATCGCATATTCTACCAAAAGAGAGGATCCAATTAAGTTGAATTTCAGAATTTCATCCCGTCGAATAAACGCTTTCTCTCATTTTCTCACTTTGCTCGATGAGACAGCGATTCATCCTGTTCGAGACACACAACCCGCAAACCATAATTGTACGCCAAAGTACGCGCCAAATGTCCCATTCCAGCGCCTATGTCGACGATTCGGTCACAATTTGCAAAATATGCGCATTCCGATGTTGTCTGTAAGAAGTCAATTGTCCATAATGACCGTAATAACAATAAAAAATTGACATCATTGCTATACCCACTTTGGCAATATTTTGAATTTCATGAATTTTTTTTTTCTTGACCGATTTTGTGAATAATTTTTCATGTTCCTGCTGGACGTGTTTTTTCTCGCGTCTACCTGACGAATTGCACGTGTCCGATTGAACCTCATGGGACTTTAGTTTCTCCGACCCGCAACACTTAATTCGCCCATTATTCGGATACTCTCGATTAATTTCGAACGCTTTGATGGTTTTTTGAAAGGCCAACAAGGAAAGCGGCCACAAGCGTGTGCTGAAATACGAAATTATAATGAATATAATCACGCACATTTGTTATCATCAGCAATGTACCTTGCATTAGCGCCGATCGCCCAATTTCCCAGTTCCTCGAGGCTCGCTTCGCTCAAAGTATCCCTCCATGCAGAAGGTAATTTGGTCCATACGTCATCATCAAAAAAATCCTACGAAAATAAAAGATGCAACGATTATCCGCGAGTTATCGAAATCGTACATTCATATTTCGCGCCAATGACTTCCTCGGAGGCTCGTTTCGCGGCAAGACCGCGAGATGGCGCCACGCGTGCGATCGCAGCTCGACAAAAATGTCTCCGCTCTGCTCTGTCACATTTTATACACTATATGGAAATCGTTATGGAGAGGGAAGATGGTTCAGTTCGACCTCGACAATTTTTCGACGTTTTCCGTTATTCCTTTTGTTTATTTCAACATTCCACGCTAAAATACTGACCACTATGTAAGTGTCCAATAGCCAGCCATATTTTTCCAAAACCCTGAAGATGTTATTCAAACGTAAACGTACGCCATTGCATACTTCGCAAATGCACGTGTTTCCAACTTCACTATTACTTGCCATACTTGCTTGACCGTTTCCTGACACAAGCATACGAGTACGTATATGTTGAGTACAAATACACACACATCGATATATATACATAGGGGGGGGAGGATCTTTTATTTAAATTTGATGAAATTTCAGGTTAATAAAATTTGACATTTTTTCCAACATTTTTTTCGTCCATCAAGTAATGATTTGGGGCATACAAAATTCTGCCGTTGACACTCTGTACGAAAAAATCAAAATATTTGAAAATAGGACACATTTACCGAAGAAGAAACGAATTTATAGCCTACGACATTAGCGGTCGAATAAATGTTTCTTAAATTGTAAAAGTTTGCGCTCAAAAGTACGCCCGCGGCGGGTAAAAGAATTTGTTTTTTTTTCAGCACTATGTTATCGAATGTGAAAGTGCGTCTCAGCACGGAGAAATTCTCGGCATTTTATTAACGATGATCGCAGGGGCCAACGTGGTAGTTTTAATAATTTCATTTTCCAACCGCAACGGAACATCCTCGAATTTGATACATTTTTCTAAATCCTCCGAAAAATAGGCATGTGATCCTTCCGGTCGATTTACGTCTCAACTTCCGGTGTATTTGACCATCGCGAAATATAACTCGTCCCCCAAGCGAATATTCATTTCATCCAATTCCACGTTCGAAGAGAATTATGATGAAATCTCGTAATTACAAAACAAAACAGTCGTACGAAAATAATTAATCTGCAGAATCGTCAATACGACATAAGATTTATATACATATTACGTATTTACGTATTTACACAAAATAATATTTCTATCGGTAATACAGTATATTTCTATCAGGTCATGATATTACCAACAAAGTCAGACTCGCTGCCGCGTCTCTAGATAAATAATAATAATCGCCGTAACATATGTGTATAAAAATTCATGAATAATTATGAAAATGTGTGCAATTTCGATGCGTTCCACTTTGCAACACTTTCACTCTTCATCAGTTACGTTATTTCACTTGGGATCGAGTCGAAAAGATTACACGTACGCTGTACGAAGAAGCAAAAAAACGTGCATACGTTTGCCGATAAAATTATCGAGCGAAATGTATCGCAGGTCAATTACAACGAGAGCGCAAGTTTTTACGACGATTCGCGATAAAATAAGTCTACTTTTATTCAAACGCTGCGGAAAAATGAATAAATTCCTCGTGGCTTTATAAAGCGCGCTTACGATAATTCTCGATTCAACGACGATTTTCTCACAGGTTATGTGAGAAATTTGTTTGAATGACGCATGCGCGCGGTTTGCCTCATCCTCTTTCATGTTCCACCGGCATTCGACGCATTAATCCACCGGGCTCGAAAGATTTGGAAACATTTTCTCTCCTCATTCTCCACTTCCTCCGTCTATTTATACTCTTTTCGTCTTTTTATCGCACGTATGTGCGCGCTCCGCAATAACTCTGAAGAATACTCGTGGATATTGCGAGCACGCTTACGCCATATAAATTATCATTAACTGAAAGTGCAAACGTTAGCCTACATCTCGTGTGCGATATTGCTCAAGATTTCGTCTCTCATATACATACGTATATGACGATTTGTGTACGATGTGAACACACGACCGAACAAAAGTAACCACCGTCTCTTCTTCATCCCCAGCAGCCTCGCAAATACGCGAAAGATCGCAATTTTTCAATCTCTGATACGGTAGATCGTCTTTCCTTTCTTCTTTCTCTTTTCATACGTGAAATAATAATACCGGATTTACGTAACGCGAGTTTCTCGTATAAAAGCTTATTAATCAGCCATTAATTGCCAACTTTCATCAAACGTGTTCATCATGTATAATTGGTGGAGGAGGAAAAAAAAATTATTCATCTCCATTCTCGTGTGATTTATTTTTCTTTTCACCACACATATCTGACGAATATTTATTGCACGGAAAATACACCACATTCGGAATTATATTTCTTCAAACGTACGTACGATTCACAAAAGATGGGTGAACCGCAGAGTTTCCAATCGAGTTTTTCTTAATAAAATTTGCATCAACAGTGAGCCTAGTAGCGTTTTTAAAAATCATTTTTTTTGTTACAAGCACCAAGTTCGTAACAAAATTAATAGAGCGCAACATTTATGATCGAGTTTTCTTTTGATTAAATTTTCAATGAAAATGAGCCAAGATCTTTTTATCAAACCTACAACAGTTCGATAATATTTGAAACAAAACTGGACCAAGATTTTTTACTCTAAATTACTCCGAGAGCTCGAAATGAATGTCGATGATGAAAAGATCTGCGGATAATGCCCTTTGATACAGAAATATACGTGTTGGCTTTGAGTTCTCGTTAATGCGTGTTTAGCACATATATGTATGTATTTATTGTATATAATCCAAATGATACACATACACATCGCTATAGTGTGTTTAAACGCGAGCACAGAGTGATGCTATTAAAACATCTTACGGCAGCGTGTAAGTAAGTGAAAGTTATATCAAGTAGGACGCTTCGTCTTGAATCCTCGGAGCGCGCGGCTCGCAAACGGTATAAGCGCTCTCGCGGATATTCCGCAAAGCCTTTTTGCCAAAGTCGCACATCAGGACACACGTATACTATGTGTATACAACACAATCTCGCGCGTTTCGTCGTGCGTCGATTCTCGGGCACTCGCCAACTTATTTTCTCGCAAAAACCTCGAGGGGGGGGAGAAGGAAATTGGTAAAAGTTATAAAAGATGATTCTAACGTCGGGCACTTGGCATTAACGAAATATTCGGCCCCTTCTTCAATGAGAAAGGAGAGTACAGGAAAAAAAACAAACCTACATACGTATCGCTCTTCCGAGACCCGCCCCCTCGTGGTCGTCAAGAGCACACCGCGAGAAATTCGGCTTTTATTTTCGAGGCCCTCGTCGAGCGTCCGCATTCCGGAACTCATTGTCGTTCTGGATAAACATTGCGCAAATGTCGAATTGAATTTCTATCGACGACAATGTCGCCGTACTTTTTTTTTTTTGATAATTACAATTTTATCATGTTCTACTTTATTCATATCGAATATTTGATGATTAAATAAGTTTTTTTTTCAATCACGTTGGATCGGTTTTGATGAATTGTTTTTGCAAATGGGAAAAGATGAACGATGAAACACTCGCGTACGAAGAGAAAAGCAGTTTCCCGAAAGTTTTCGGCAGATTTGTGACGCGATTTTGATTTTTTTTCAAATTCGGTGAATCGACTGGAAAACAAGGCAATGTAGTCTTTGTCTTCGCGAATTGTCACAATTGCACACAATTTTTACAGAATGTAGAGCAAAACGTTCTCGGCAACGATCGAAGCGACGTGGTATTGAATTTTGCGCACTTTTCTCTTTCGACGTTCATTTTCTTTCTCCCCGATGACGATGAAAGGGGAAAAAGACCGATCCCATCTGCGTTTTTCTGCTCTATATCAGTACCAAAAGACGGGATTTAATAAATTGACCGTAAAATTGAAACTGGAACGAAGAAATGCTGCAACGAAGAAGCAGCGGCTAAAGGACGAATAAAGCGAAGGAAGTATGACTTTCTCACGGATCAATTTTGTGAATCGTTTAAAAAGGAATGGAAAACCGATTTTCCGCTGATCAAAGTCACAATGACTCGACAACGCTCAATGACGTTCTCCACATTCGTTTTTTTTTCCTTCACAAAATGTTATTATCGTTATTATTTTCACGTCGACTCGAGGAACATCGTAAAAATGCCCAATCGACTCTTACATTTTCCCACGACGAGTTTTACTTTCATAAATCGAGCGATTGCTCCTCAAGAGTTACGGATTTCACGAGTGTAAATTAACAAGTGGACGTATAGGTATTACCGATGGACAGTACGGCAGATAAGTGCTCGGAACTTTCGGCCTCGTCCCAGTTAATCGCAGCTCGCACTCATTGACCGATGGAACGTCGTTGAACGTACATGGACGGATTTTATAGGTTAGGACGTAAAACTAACCTCTTGTTTACAAGCCTGCGCAATTACGTTTAACGACAACGTTGTGCTCGTATCGTTATCATACAGTTTCGATTTTTTATGATTTATCCGATTAACCACAAAAGAAGACAAAAGTGATTAAAATATCGATCGAAATTATCGCAAATTTTCGTGCAACGCGATCTAAAAATAATAATTTTCAATATTGCTCTGCCTTACATGATATTTTTTCTGATAAATAGTCGATTAATAACTGGATTTTAATTACATCCGCGATTCTTATAACCTTTCGAAATGGACTACTTTTTGTTGGCGTTTTTTTTTTGGTAACCATTTCGAATTTTTGATCCAATTTTGATCCAATTTCCCGTCAAGTCTCGTAACGTTTAACGATTGAGAAACTAATGAAAACAGCGAAGCCGCTGGGTTATTTTAAGCTCGAAAATAGACGTTGCGATAAAAGCTAATGTATCGAGGGTAATTTTACCACGTTTATGTATACCGCTGTACGAGACGGAACCTTTTGCTGCATTTCACGTCTACGCGTTACGACACTCTGTTTCTCACATAAACTACAGTGATGTTTATTATTTATTACATTTATACATGTGTGAAACGAACAATCTTCGGCAATTAACTTGGCTGTCGTTGCGTCGCCGTTTTATCATTTTTTTTTACGATGCTCCAGAGTCCGCTGAGCAAATATCGTATAACGATTTTTATTTTGACTGTCCTCCTAGAATCCAAGCCGAGAATTTTCTCTCGTAAAAGACACGAAACTTCGATCCCACGAGGTAAATTTTTCGGATACTCGATTAATAGAAATTTTCATATTTCCACTACGACCGCGACTTCCGTAACGATTTATCGATTATACCTTTCGAAATTCTCGATCCTTCGAGATTCCGTAGCGTGATTTTCCGGTTTCGTGTAACGTTCCTCGTACAAAAAAATTACACATGCGTTACTTTTTGTTTGTTGGTTATGATCGTTTCCAAGATGGCGAACGAAAATTCGCGAATGCTTTGCTCTCGTGATTTCGTTCGTGCGTGCGACGATTCAACGCGAAGAACGAGGAAGAGATTTCAGTTTCATCGGTCAGAGGTGGAGGTCGTTGCGGGACGTGAGATAAGAATTAAACGAAAAAGAAGAAATAATCGAAAAAGTCCATTGAAATAATCGCAGACGGTATGAGATCAGGAGCGATAGCGGAGAGAGAGAGAGAGAGGGACAAACCCTCTCTTCTCAACCGCGGCCCCTTCTCGTGTTGCTGCGCGGAAGAAAGTCCTCTTTCATCGTTGCGCACGTTCACCTTACTCTCTTAAAAGTCGAGGAAAGGCCGAGTGTGAACGTTTCGGGTTTTTTTTTTCTATCGCACGAGATCCTCGCTGACCAAAACGAAAAACTTGAGCACTCCTTTGAGCAGAATTTTCCTTATCATCGAACGAAGATTTCTCGCGACAACCGCGTAAAAAAAAAAGTTTCACACACAAGTGTGCGATCAAAGATGTCGAAGTGAAAGTATCAAATTCTCATACATCCATTATTCCTGCGATGAAAAAATCAGTTTCGTGATGACCGTTCGAATTGTTCGACGCCCCAAGTCCATATCTCTGTTGATATTTCATTTATATATCCTTAATAAACATGAAAAAAAAGATCGACCGAACATAACCTAGAATTCTTTTTCATCGAAAGTCTATAAACACGTAATGAAAAAAATACAGGGGAAACGATAAAAACTTTCTTTTTTTTCATCTCCGAAGCTCGGGGATCTTCTCTGTAGGTGTTTCACAAAATCAAGATTTGTCTTTGATCGCTTCGACACATCGATATCCTCGGAATTCAGTAGCGTCTTTTGCGGAAAGATACCGAGTATTTTTCCGGACGTAGAAGCACTAACCCAAGAGACTATACGATCTATATTCCAAAAGTTTTAGCTCGCCATTAGTTATCGCTCTTCGTCACATGAACTTGAAACAACATTGTTTTCCATCCATAGCCAATCGTTAAAACGAGACGCGAGAGTATAAAAACCTAACGAGAATCGAATCTCCGTCCTCTTCGAGAGTATCGATTATTTCATCGACGCTTCTTTCAAGCCATTCAAATGACAAGTTGCTGGCTTGTAGAGGTGAACCCCATTTCCCCCAGCTTCCCTTACGGTATACGCAGCTCCGGGCATCGCGACTACCGACGCGGAGAGCTCTTTCTCCCTGCTTTTTTGTCCTCTTCATTTCGAATCTCTTCGGAGGTGCGCGCACACACACTCAAGGAGAAAGAGAGATGGATATGTGGATATAAGCGACGAGGAAGACGTATAATGTGTACCAGAGAAAGGTGCTCGGCCGAGCTCCCCCGCCGGCCACCGCACGAGGTACCATTCGAGATATAAACGTGGGTCTTCCGATATTAGAGAGGACATAACTTATTCCCGTCAAGGAGAGAGAGAGAGAGAGAGAGAGAGAGAGGGAGAGGGAGAAAAAGCCAGAGATACCTGTAGGAAAGAGACTCTCGCCCTGAGAGAAGAAACGAAAATAAAAATAAAACGGGGGATGGCAGCGGGGCGGGAGAGGGGGGGGGGAGGGAGAGAAGAGTCGAGTCCAGGATTCGAATACCCACAATTGGTTACCGATGTTCCCCAGTTCTCGCGAGTTTGTTTCACACCGATATCGTACGACAGAGCCTCGCGAGCTTCTTCGCTGTTAACCGGTCGCTCCGTACGTTGTGCTCCAACATGTTGCTCGTCGGAACTAGCTGATAGCGCGACCGATCACGAGACGAATCGTAAAGACGAAGACGGGAAATAATCGCGAGATAAAAGTGCGTTACTAATCGGGAATTGAGTGAAGTGCGCGTTCGATTGTACATAGAGAGGGAAGAGGAACCGCACGGGAAGCTGACGAAACTCGCGATGATTTTTTTCAAGACGGTAATTACGTACAAGCTATAACATAATCGAATTATTGATGGCTTGATCTTGGTTTTTTAAAAAATTTTTTTCCTAGCCTTGTTTTTGTTATTATTACTGAAAAAGCAACACCAACCCTTTAGGACCCTTTGGAATTAACTCACGTTACTATACGATAGACCATTTTCTTTCGGAACTCGATGTACCGATTCGGTCTTCGCTTGACCATTTTTACCTTTTTCCGAGGCCTTTACTTTCCATTCCCGTGTTAAAGTAATCGATGAAAAATAAGCTTGAAAAAAAAGGAGAAACAAGTGGCGATTTCACTGCACCGAGCATTCCCGTTCTCTCGATCGTTGTGCAAGAAGAGGGACTTGAAAATTGCGATGATTTCTCGGAGCCACGCTCGTGAATTTTTATACCGAGCGAGAGAGAATGAGACAGAGAGAGAGGCGGCACCAAGCCGAGGTGAAGAAGTCTCAATGTGTATGTTTGGAATTAAGAGAGTTTCGACGACGCGGACGTACGTGCTGCTGTAGACACTTCGGTTAATGCGATTGTACATGTATATCGTGAGTCCAAGCATCATCGCAATGGAGATTGCAAAATGTTGAAATTTTACAGTTTTCATCCACACTCGATCCGGAAAATTAGCTATTCGAGGAGGAATGTTACAGGCGAGAGGGAAGAGATAATGAAAAATGAACGAAAAGTCGCGGCAAAGTCTCGCGAGATTGCGCCAGCGTAGGCAGGACAGCTTGAGTTCTTGACACGCGTTAAGGAGTAAGATTGCGTGAATGTCACATTTGTAGCTTTTGCGAAACCCGATCGCAGTTTGTAAAACCTTATTGGGAACACGAGAATACCTACATAGATATACCAGCAGTACGGTCTTGGAATTGCTTATCAGGACACCGGTTCGAACTGTCCGATGATCGCATCACTGGAATACCAATTGCACGGTTTCTTACCCCAGCAGGATGTCTTTTCTCGTTATTAACCGGGTCACTCGACTGGTTAGCTTCTAACGAGCCGTATGACATTGCGGTAACGTGAAACTCTCCCACCCAATGATACCGAACGAACCGCGATTAAACGATAACAATGAGATTCACCGTAATGAAAACTGAGCATATTCACCGGCAATTCCCTACCCGTAATAACTCGCGACCATTGAATAATTCGTGGGACGTCGGATCATTTTTTTTTCGCTAAAGTACCTTTTCTTAGAGAAAGAAGGATATTTGTATGGCGATTGAAAACTTTCACTGACATTTAAGAATTAGTTAAATCCGCGAGCATCGTTGAATCTTCGAGATTCAATGAAGCTCCGCGGTCGCTGAGCTTGGGCATTGTCGCTGTGAGACTTCCGTTGTTCCATTAACGATATACTCTACATTTCGCGATCTCACGATATTACGTTAATCCATTCGCGGGCTCGCAGCTCGGATTACACATCAGCAATGTACACAAAGCGTATTCGCAACGAAAGTAATTGAATTTTGTCTCGTTATTGCACGGTTACGCGCTTATGATTTCAGGTGCTCCTCTCGGCGATGGTCGTCCTCGTTATCGCCGAGGAAGAAGGCAAGACCTTACGGAGCAAGAGACAACAGATCACTTTTTATCCACGCCGAGGTGGTCGCCCACCGTCTTACGCTGTGCAGATGGAACCCATAGTGCAGTACTCGCAGAGGGATCCGCTTTACAATCCTTCGGCTAGTTCGAAGAGCGACGATCGCGTGTATTACGATGATACCGCACTGTATAATCACTATTCCAACGATCCCGAGCCCATTATTGAAATTATAATAAAAGAATCCAACGAGACATTACCGACACCCGTGCCGCCGACGACACCGCCGCAGCCGAGACCCACCAAAGAGCCCATTCAGGTTTTTTACGTAAAGTACGAGAAGAAGAAGGGATACGGAGACACGAAGCCACGAGTGGTCTACGACACACCGATACCTGCTCTCAATCCGGTTGAGGAACATGAGGTCATAAAACCTGAAGGAACCGACAAGGGACAGGACGAACAAGCGGAGCCTGCTGTTTACGCCACCGAGGCGACATCGACCGAACCGACGACGACCCTCAGGGCGATTATACACCCCGAGAGCGAGGTTTATCACTCGGGCAGTAGCGGAATACGCGTGACCTTTGGCACCGATAAGGTACCACCGAACAATCACAATAAACGAAGCGACCCGACGGCACCGTCACCGAAACCACCTGCGCAAGCGAGCTCAGTAACTCCCTTGCCGCCACCAGGCTCACCCAAGAGACAACATGGACCTTATCATCCCCTGCAACCCGTTCATCCCCGTGTTACACCGGCGTTCCCCCAGCAAAGAATAGTCAATTCCTTCCCACCTCAGCAACAACCGTTTCCACCGAGTTATCCAGGCCTGCATTCGCAATTCCAACCACCCTTGAATGGACCAAGACCGCAGCAAAGACCACCAATTACGATTCAAGGACTGCCCGAGTTGCAGCAACGAATACCCTTCCACAATATTGGCACCCCTCATAGGATAAGCATAAATCATCCGCAACAGCCTGGTTTCCCGCACACTCTGTCGGTCTCCCACCAGAGTGTTCACATACAGAACCAGCCACCGTCGTTGTTACCAGCAGGCAATTTCAATGCGGACTTGTCACAGCACCATCTTCACCCATCCCCACTGCCGCATCAGTTACAGCAGCCGTCCCAACAATCGCTCCATCAACCTTTGCAGTCTTCGCATCAAACGTCCCAACAACAAACGCAGCATCCACCGCCCCAAACACAGTCCCACAAGCAACAGGAGCTTGAAAAACAGCGTTATCATCAGGAGCAGAGGCGTCAACAGGAATTGAGATACAGAGAGCAGCAGAGACAACAGGATCATGAAAGAAAAGTGGAACAGCAGCGACTCATCGAGCAACAGAGACAGCAGGATCAACAGAGACAACAGGATCAGCAGAGGCAGCAAGACCGACAGAGGCAGGATGAACAGCACAGAATTCAGGAGCAGCAGAGATATCATCATGAGCAGCAACAGAGGCGTAAGCAAGAGCAAGAAAAGAAATTGTTGCAGGAGCAACAGTTCCGTCAGCAGCTAAAGCTCAGCCAGTCTCAAACCAACCAGCCGTACCATCAACAACAACAATCATCCCCGCAACCTTCGAAACCAGGCGGGGAGATATTCAAGGCTGTTCCGAAATTGGAACAGCATTATGCCATACGGGAAAATCCACTACATCCGGGTCCTTTCCCGCCTAACCCCCAAATTCAAACGGCGCAATATCCCGAAATTGGTCAGAAACCATTAGTCCAACAAGTTTTGCCGTCTCCCGACGTCTTGCAGCAGCAGCAGCAGCAGCATCAGCAACAATATTTCTCGAGAGATCCGCCTACGAATGTCCCCAGTATCGCAACGTCTCAGCAGCAGCAGCAGCAGCAGCAGCAGCAACAACAAAACAACAACGGCTTGAACAAGCCCGTTGTTCATCCGAACGACCCACAATCGTTCTTCGCGCAGAATCTTCCGACACCCCATCAACAAAGAGTACAGACATCGTCGCAGCAATCTTTGTGGGGCCGCCCTGTCTTCCAGGACATCGGCAAAGACAAGATTTACGCGACACCGATAAGCAATTCCAACGATCTAGGATCGCCGACACCGCGACCCATCTTCCAAACGTCCATTAGCCACAATCCCTTTCCAACAACGACAACAACAACGACAACGACTCCCGCGCCAACCACCGCTAGCACAACAACCGCTGCACCGAAAAACGAAGCTAGAATCAAAGAAAACATCGCCAGCTTACCGGACGAAGTACCCGAAGACATCCGGCAGCAATTGCTCAGTTCGGGCATACTGAGTAATGCCGATATACAGATTCTCGATTACGACAAAGTCGGCGGTATTCCAATTGAGAATTTACCGCCAGAGGCGCTGGCGAACTTTTACGGTGCTGGCGGTGCCGCAGCCACAGCAGCCAGCGAACCGATACCAGCGATCGCGAAGAGACCAAAGGACGTTCCGGGCAGCGATTACGGTAAGAAGAAATCAACGTTCACGAAAGTTGAACACGCGACACTGAGGCCCGGAGGTGTCGAGATGAAAGTAGTACACTTTGACCCGAATACGGCTCAAGGACAAGCGATCGCTGATCAACACATACGGGAAGATGCGACGCATCTCGAACCAGTGTCTATCGGTACGAGAAACAACGATCAGCAGTACAATCGTTATCTTCCTTTGAAAGTGAGCGGCGCATCATTCCCGATACCCGATGTCCCGGAGCTTCGAGGCCGTAGAATCTCGAGCGTCGTTGTACTCGCACCTGTCGATTACAGCGGCTTTCGCGATGACTCCAATGACGAAACAACACAGGGGAACAACGAAAATGACAACAATGAAAACACGAGACAGAGCAGAGTACTGGCCGGTTCGCAACCGGTGACGTTTCTCGCTGGCGATACCCTCAAGCAATTGGTGAAAAAGCCGAGTACAGAAAATTACAAAAAATGGTTGGAACAAGAGAGCCACACGGAACCGCAGAGACAATCGGTCGTGTTGCTCGTTACTACGTGAGTTTTCACTCTTATATATAAGCTTTATACGCTCGTTCCTGGTCCGATGTTTCTCCCCCCCCCCCTCCGCCTGTATGTTTTATGATCGAGTATAAAATGTGCGTTATGCGCACGTTTACCTTAGACACTTTTACGGCGCGATTATATTGAGCAAGTTTTTACGCAAAAAGTTCTTCGATGAAAACGCGCGTGACCTAATGTTACTTACGGTTTTCACGAGAATGGCATTCCCGTATGTTCACAGATACGAGGATGACTCGAACGGCGATAAGGAGATATTCATGTACGATGTTTCGTCTCGTTCGGTCAGCAAATTGTCCGGCGACTTGTCGTCTGCTTTTGTGAACGCTGCTGAAAGCAATTCCGGAAGTACGGATGATATCGACGATTCCACTTTCGCCGCGTATTAACACGATATTAGCGTACACACAAACATGAAGAAGACGAAGAGGACCAACAGGCACGACAGCTCGAATGAAAATATAATTTACCTTTTCGAAAGGTTATGGTGGTCGTGAGAAAAGAAAACAAAGTTTCACTGGCAGTTTTCGTAGCGCGTTATCGTCCCTGTTTTGTAAATTTGTCGCTCGCAGTCTTATTCGACAACGAAAAGCAATATATGTCAAGTTTGCGTATATATATATATATATATATATAGTGGCAAGTTCGCTCTCACGAATCCCCTCCACATCCGCATAAATATTGGAATGAAAGTGGCTACGTACATAATTGACACGGAGAATACGACTTTGTCGAACTTCACTGATGCATTACTATGATTATCTCGTGTAGATATTTTTCCATGATGTATCATTATTGTATATAATCCCTTTTTTTATACCCATTTTTTATACGATAATAAACACTATTTTTTCTTACGTCGTGTTTGATGTGATTCTTTTATTACACATTAAAATGTCCTTTCTCGGACGTACTATTTGTGGGGCAAAACAATGGCAGGCGGAGCCACTCGGGAAATGAAAGGCATAATAACAATGCAATTGTACAGCGCAATGACAGTGTGCATGTTTTCTAATATCATTGGAATTAGCATCACTAATGTCTCTTGAATTATCCAACTATCAATGATAATGGTGATAAACTAGTGTCGAAGCATATGCATTTGAAGTAGTGATTCAATGATGAATACAAATTACTCACAAATTACACGGTTATTACGTTTGCCTAATTCCATTACCGCAACTTTAAGTACAATCGTTTTTGTTCTCACGAATTATTCACAGTAAATACGTATGTAAACATTCGTCGAAACTTACGTACTATGTATGTAAAAGCCTTCAGGTTATGAAAAAATTACATCGTTATGATCTGAAGTAGTCAATTTATTTGCATACAAGTGTCCCCCCCCACGACGTTTTGTCGAAATTGTCCACTTATCGACTGGAGAAAATTCTAGTAGTATCTCATTAGTTGATAGATGGCAGCACGAAGCAGTGCGCGCTTCGGCGAAAACCCGCTCACCGTCAACCGTCAATTGTCAGTCGTGTTTCAGTGTGCGCGTACGTAAACAAGTACTTTCGTGCGTCCGTGCAAAAATCAAATTATTTCACAAGAGAAGGAATAGTTTAATTATTAAAACTGCAATGCCTCGTTACAAAGAAAGGCCGAGAGAGGAACGTGAAGAGCGCGAAGACAGGAGGAGACACGACAGAAAACGTAAAGGTAATTCGAACGATATTGGCTGAAAATAAATAAAAGCAAGAGTCGACATAACCTCACAATTCTTGCGATATTCAACATTTATAGTGATTGATGGATTAACAAATTGTTTGGATGCTTTTGGAAGCAAAATCTCACAGATCTTTAATTTCTCAAGAATCAATATATACGCTTGATAAAAAGTCACGAAAAAAGGATTTCCCCCTTCCCTCGATAACCTCTGAAACGCCGTACGATTTTATAAAATAATCTCTACCGTCTATTTTCTCCGATTTCGTAAACAACATACTTTACCATACATGATCATAATCCTGCGCTGTTTGTATTTCATCTCGAAAAAACGAGTTGTCAATCTCTGCATAATTTCCTTTGTTACGATATTTTGAGGTTAGGCCGAATACTTTCCAACCCAGTTTTGATTCCAACTTTTCCATCTTCAATAATCATTATTCAAAGCGAATTCAAAATATCCTTCCGCTTGCAGATCAAAATATTTTTCTCAAACCTTGCCAAAAAATTATTCCGTCGAAACATTCTTTCGCTCTAAATAGAAAAAGGGGATTAATTTACGCGTAGGTCGTCCTTACGACGATTCGCCGGATCGATCCAAGTCCGGCGATCGCAGTAGACAACGTTCCGGAGCTTCCAGTTTTGGGCGTAACGAGAGAAACGATAGGCACAGAAACGATAGAAACGACAGGAAAAAGTCGAGTTATCGAGACGTCGTCGAGAAGAGCGAACCGTCTCCCGAGTGGGGTCGTCGTAATCCAAAGAACGAAGAACAGTCGGACGCAAAACCGGCCGAGAAGGAGAAGCCAAACTTTGGTTTGTCCGGAAAATTAACCGAGGACGCCAATACCGTCAATGGCGTCGTTATCAAGTACGCCGAACCGCAAGACGCGAGAAAGCCGAAAAGACGATGGAGATTGTATCCTTTCAAGGGAGAAAAAGCGCTTCCGACGCTGTACGTTCATAGACAATCGGCTTATCTGATGGGTAGAGATAGAAAAATCGCTGACATACCGTTGGACCATCCTTCTTGCTCCAAACAGCACGCGGTCTTGCAATATCGTTTAGTCTCGTTCGAGCGCGAAAACGGCACCGAGGGTAAACGCGTCAGGCCGTATCTCATAGATTTAGAGTCCGCCAACGGTACGTTCGTTAATAACGTTAAGCTCGAGCCTAAGAGATATCACGAATTATTGGAGCGCGATGTTATGAAATTTGGCTTTAGCTCGAGGGAATACGTTTTACTTCACGAGCACAGTCGCGACGATGCTCTCGACGACGACGTTTCGATCCCGGCCACCACCGAGACGTAAGATAGAGAGCTTTAAATAATAATAATAATGATAATTTAAAGAATTTGACATTTTCGTTATTGCTGTATTTATCGATGAACCGACTCGTCATTGGAGAAAGCGACACCCTGTGACGGGATTGTAAATACATTGTAGCGTTAGAAATAAACTTTGAATTTGTGGATCGATTTTTTTGGGAAGAAAAAATCATGTCGAAAATCGCTGATGAAGAAGCTCGTTGCAAGCTCGAGAATGGCGATTACTGAGAATAATTGTCGGGATCACTTTTCCTGCAGAGAATCACATTTTTTTCACGATATCTCGAGAAATTTTTCATACTCGTAAGATTTTCTTCGTCAATGCTAAATTCGCAAATATTCACGTACAATTGAAACAACGCAGCGACTTTACGTTTTATTCGAATTTGTCAGAAATTTTTTATGCCGTATCGGCTTTTTTCGTTTTTACAAATGAAAACAAGAATTTATCGATCGAAGTTCTTCCGAACGAAAAATCTTCACTAAATTCACGACCACTTTCGATTTATTTTGCATAATCGACATGCGTATGCATAATTTACCAAACGAATGGAAGGAAAAAAGCCAGGAAATTGTAAATGATCGCATGGATATAAATACAAAACTTGTTTCACCGGAAGTACGAATTTTATTTACAAATGATTCTTCGTAATTCTAAAACAGTCATGGATCGCCATAAACGAATTATGGCATGCGTTACAAAGTTAGATAATCTATGTATTATTGCAGATCGTCGAGTTTTGAAGTCTGGAAGATTCCTTGATTTTGATTAAAAAACAAGATCGATATCGTGATGTCCGTAATAATTCGTCCTTGTTTTACCGAAATAATCGTGTTTCTATCCCTTTTTCTCATTATTTAACGTTTCGCGAGCCAACGGCAGCTCGACACGCGCACTTGCTATTTACAATTAACGAGATTCGTAATATCCATATAAATATATATATCGTTCATTTTTTTTCCATGAAAAATACTATCAGCGTCGTTCGCAACGTATCGTTTCGACGGGAAGACTAAATATCGTAGAATTACACGTGATGCGATGCTCGTGTCACCCAAAAAAAAAAAAAAACACATCCTTCCATCTCACACACTAGAGGAAGACGACGTAATACTTTGTAAAATAAAATTCTAAGGGGAAAAAAGACGTTTCGAACGCGAAACAGGATTTCTTAATTCTAACGTATGTACACTTGTCTACAAAGTATTGACGCGGTATATCAGTATGTATAGTCGATTACCTCTAAAAAAAATCGCCATGTGTAGTGAGATTATCGGATTTCGGAATTTTTGGAAAAAGTGACATTTCCGTTTGGAAAATATTTCTTATCCCATTTTTCTGCTCTATCGCATCTCGAAAAAATGTCAGTTCCATTTTTTCCCGTTAGCTAAATAAGCCTGGAATGCCCCCTATACACCCGACGTAACAACTGAGTTATGATAAAACTGAGCAATTATGAAAAAAAAAAAACATTACATTCTAAATTCAATAAATACATTAGTTCTGAAATATACGTATGTGAGAAATTATTATACCTTAATAAGACGTGTACAACGTTTGCATACATACATATATATATATATATATATATATATATATATATATATATATATATATATATATATATATATTTGTACGTGCGTAGATACTCGCGCGTCCTTTGCTGGATTTAGCCTTACAGCCTCGTCTTTGCGTCATTATTAACTTTTTTCCTCTTTTTTTTCCCCCTCAAGTTTCATTTTCTCGATGTTCTACTCTACATCAACGATCCCGGGGTAATTTGCCGATCAACGCGACTAATGAATTTTCGCACGATGCGCGAGGCGTCGTCGCGCGCCTTTGAACGCTTCCGCACGAATATTTTGCACGAAGAGCGATATATATATATATATCTGTATATACATACATATATATATATTGTATATACCGGATTTCGGAGAATTTAATGTCGGGTTTTGAATAATTGACATGAAATTCTGGGAAACCCTGTATATAATATATACATGTAATTAAAAATGGCAGTCGATCGTTTTGCAGAGGATTGTATATGGCGTTATTCAAAATTTTAAATAAACTTTGCACGCTTCTCGAAATTCTTTCCGTTCCGTCTCTAAAAAATGCATCCTCATCGCGTTCACCATTTTTTCGTCCACAAGCAGGTCGCCAATGTAATTTTGACAAATTCCAAGCTCTGTAACGATTTTTTGAAATTGAAAAACCAATTTCAATCCCTAGTACCGAAGCCAGAGTAATTATTCGTATCGGGAATACTCTACGAGGGTCCCAATCCGCTCGTGGCGTTTAGCACCGTTTTCGAACGAACCTCCGCGTCATTCACGACGAAAAAATCGGTATCATTCGCGCGAAACAGATTTTTTTTTTTTTGACATTCGCAACAATCGTTTCACCATTTTTTCGCGATCCCCGCGATTGCTTCGCAACAACGGTGGCGCTCCACCAGAGTTTATTCCAACACGAGACGGGGGAGAATAAAAAATAAATGAAAAACAAAGAAACAACAAAACGTCAAACGACTCGAGTCGTCGGTCAGTTTACCCTCGCCGCGTCCGTATTGAGATTCGTGTACGTGACGATTTCGCTACTGTCCTCGATTCTCTGCGTCTGGCCCAGTAAATTTAGAAGCGCTCGATTTATCACCAATGGAATATTCGCCCGACCATTCTGCAAGGTCGTATGAGTCGCGTGCGTCTTTGGCGCCTTGTTCGCACTGTTCTGATCGTTATTGACGATCTCTCCGTTCGTATAAGACAGATTGTTGTTTTTCGAGGGGAGACTCTGTTGCGAATCGATCAAGGACGAACTCGGCCTCGTGGATGCCGCCGAACCGATCGACGAGCCGATCGAACTGCAGCTTCGTCCCTCGAGGCTTGTTATCGAGCCTCTCGTTCTCGCGAACGTCAAATTTGTCATTTTTCGCGAATCGTTCAACGACAACGCCGAGGGATCTTTACCGATCGCGCCGTCGCCTCTCAGGCTGTCGAGGGTCTTGCTCTTCTCTCGTACGTCGTTCGACGATTCTCTCTTGCGTTCCGCGATATTCAAACTCGTCACGGACGCCCTTTTTCCCACCGATATCTTCGAATCTCCGCAACCGTCGTTACCGAACTTTCCGCCGGTTTCCGCTTCGCCGCTCTCGTCCATAACGATCTTTTTCACCGTTTTCTCATCGTCGATCGACGATGCACTCTGATCGGTACTGACGATCGCCTCTCCGTTCACCTGTACCGATCTCGGGATCTCGTACTCTCCGATGTGACTCTCGTTCGGCGCGAGAATATCGTTATCGGCGAGTAACTCGAGATACTTTGGCAAATCGGTGGTGCACAGCAAGGCTGTCGTGCTGTCTTGAAACAACGATTGTACGTCCCGGCTACCCTCCGAGCTACTCGACTTCCATGAATTTCCTGAGGAACAACGAAATCGCAACGTCGTTTATTTGCTGTTTTTCCTTCATCGGTAATTTTAAGATCTTCATGGAGAATCGTGTTACCCAATTTTTCCAGACTTTGTTCGCGGCATGGAGAAGAGGGGAAGAAACATGAATTTTTCAGGCCTTTCGGAAGCTCCCGCATGTACAACGGGATTTTTCGTGATTTTTCTTTTGTTTTCCCGAATTATGTGAAAATTTGGATGCGAGGGAGACATTTTTCAAATTGCAACTAGGCGTGTTGGAACAACTGGTTAATTGCCGAAAAGTTATTTCGTGATCAAAGTGTGTTGCGAAAAATGTTGAAAAAATCGCTGGCAAAGGATAATAATGACACGAGATTTACAGGAAGCGCCGATGAAGGTGTGATCCTTTTTCATGCGAATGTTACATCATCAATTAGGCACAAATTTCGTTATGAATAAATGATGAAAAAATTCGATATTTTATGAAACTAGAAAAAATTGGCTAGGATTAAAACTTTTGTTTTTTTCTTTGAGACCTACCTGAATTGTTATGATTTTGATTCTCGTCAGCAAAGTAAGCCATGTTAGACACGCCTGCAAGCACGAGCCATGCGAGAAAGGTCAATTTATCATCTTTTTTTTCCGTTTTTTGTAGCACTTATTATTACGTAACAATGATCGAACGAGTGCGATAAAGATTTTCTATAAAACGTATCAATGATTCTCGGAGCAATGCCCGAATGAGTTTTCTCCATTACTTGCTCGATAAAATATGAAAGAAGCTTTTTCAAACACGTCAAAATTCTCGAATCGAAAAGTCATTGAGAAAAAAATCATTTTGGCATTGTCGTAGTGACGATTGTTCGTGTTACATGCCCTGGACGTATGAAAACGATGAATATATGACGAGCAACGTTGTACGGATTTTTCTTGTCTCAAACTTTCTTTCTTTTGCGAAAAATTCGATCTTATCGAGAAAAAAGATAATAATAATATCAGCTTTTTATTGCGAGACGTGGCAGAGTGCATGCGTCGATGAGGAGAGATTCTTTTTTAACGAATGAATTATTAGATTTGCACGTTTTTTTCGTCAACCAACCTCGTCTCGTTAAATAATGGCCGGCGTGTACCGGACTGAGCGGCGCATCGTCCGTGTTTCCCCTCAGTGATATTATGTGCTCGAGGCAACTTTTGAAGCTCGGCCTGGTATCCGCTGTGCTCCAGCATCTCAGCATCAATTGATGCAGAAGAGGCGGACAATTTAAGGGCTTTGACAATCTGCCACCGGCCCGAACGTGATGAAGCACTTCGAGATTCGTTCTCGCTGGGTATGGCTGTTGACCCAATGACGTTATTTCCCACATCAAAACACCGAATGCCCAAACATCACTCTGAGACGTGAACACGCCGTCGACCAAAGATTCAGGCGCCATCCATCGAACTGGTAACAATCCTTCTCCCTCCTGAAACGGTTTTCGCCAATTTTTTCATTTCGTTTTTCCACATAATAAGAAGATTCTCCAAAACAATTTGGCGGAAACTTTTTCGCGATCGAAAAACCGACAAATTCACGGTCCGAGAATGCAACAATACTGACCTTGCGGTAATAATCGTTTTTGTAAATATCTCGAGCGAGGCCAAAGTCGCCAATTTTGACGACGCGATTCTCGCGATCCCTCGCCGAAACGAGGCAATTTCTGCACGCCAAATCACGATGAACGAAATGTAGCTCCTCGAGATAACGACAGCCCCGCGCGACATCCTCGCACATTGCCAGTAAATCCTGAAGCGAGAGCGCCCGCGAATCACCGGGTGGCAGGGAACGACTAGCTCTGAGATAACTCAGAAGATCTCCAGCCTCCATGAGTTCGAGGACCATGAGAGGCGGATCGGTGTCGAGGCAAACGCCCAACAATCTCAAAACGTGCTTGTGATGAAAGTGACTCATTAGTTGAGCTTCTTGCAAAAATTCCGTTTTTTCCTGTGCGGTCGCACCCTTTCTCAGTGTCTTTATCGCCACTGGCGTTACCCCTGGTCCATCCAGATCTTTGGCATTGCCTTGAAACACCTAAAAACGCGAACAATTTTAATTACGAAAAAAAAAGAAATTTATTTCAACGAGAAACTTTTCAATGCAAAAAAAAATTCAATTTTTTGATAATCGATGGAAATTTTTCATAGAATCAGCTCCAAAATGTCGATAGCCGCTGCAAATTACTCATTTTTCCTCGCTCTTATTCGCTCGCGAATTATTTCAAAGTATATGAGAAAATTGGGGGGAAAAAGCGCGCGACAAAGTTTCGTACCTCGCCAAAAGCGCCGCTGCCCAAAAATTTGGCCAATGTTATCTGTTCCCTTCGTATTTTCGGCAACATCGAATCGTCGTGGTCGTGTTGAAGAGACGTCGCGTAAAGCGCGTTCGACTGCACGAAATTGCCGCGCGGTATTTCGCGAAGCGTGGCGAGCTCCAGATCGGGCATTATCGCTGGCAAAACTGCTTTTTTGTCTTCCTTGCGCTGCTTGTAAACTGCTGGATCGTGAAATTAAAAGGAAATTCAGATTCCGAGATTCTCGAAAATTATTTGATAAACTCCTCCGCACACTTTACGAATTTATTTCCAATTTTTGATATTTTCAACACGTGCTTTTTAACGTTTCTAGTGAATCACTGTGTAAAGTAGAATCATAATGAAAATGCAAAAAGCATCTCACATCTGAGCTATAAATTTTTCAAAAATATATGCGTTAAACATTGAGAAGATAAATAAATTTCACGACAATCGCGAGTGTTATTTTTTTTGTACACATACCATAAAGGAAGTAGCAGAAGCACAACAGTATTATCGCGATAATGGGCACACTGACGCCGAATATCAAGCCCAGATGTTGTTGGCCAGCCAACGTCGCGCCGATCGTGTCGGTAAGATCGACGAGGGGACTCGGCGGACTCCAATTGCCAAAGCCATAAGCGTTTCTCGCTCTGACGCGAAATTTGTACTTTTGATTCATTTCCCCCATTATTATCCAATAATTATCAGTACCGTTGTAACAAACGTTCCATCCGTCGCTCTCTTTTTTCTCGTAATCATCAACATCGTCATCGATGATTTTACCCTCGAGGGTGTACAACGTTATTTGCGATCCGTGAGCGAGAGCCGCTTCCCAATTCACTTGATAAACGGAATTCCGCAGTTTCGTAACACCCGGTGGTCCCGGCGGACTTGGCACATCACCTGAAAAAAGAAAAATACACGCCCATATTTACAATATTTTTACCTTTCAACGAGAAAATATAATTCCTCAAAAGATTAACGAAAAATTGAATCGCAACGAAATCTCGTCCGATGAAAATTCTCCTCACCGAGCGTCTCGAAATTGAATCTCGCGTCAGTCGGCCACAGAAAGTCCTGTCTGTAATTCGGATAACGAAGCACCAACCGGAAGGTATAAAAGGTTTTCGACAAAAGTCCTCTGATGCGAAAATCGACCTTGTCGCCGTTGACGACGCGATCATCGGCGACCTGCCATTTGTCCAATCGAGCACTTCGATATTCCAGCGAGTAACTGACGGTCAAACGGTCATTCGTTGTCCACGAAACGTTGAGCGCGTTAACGCTGACGCCAGTGACGGTTAAATTAGCGGGTTCGGGATACATCGTGACGATTTTTTCCTTGCTCTCGCTGAAAGTGTCGTTGAAATGAGCGGGATAAGCCCTGACGTAAACGAGATAATCCTGTCCGGGCAACAGCGGCTGCAGCATGGCGGTAAATTTCCCGTCGGTTGGTATTTCGGCGTTTTTGATGAATTGCTCGCCCTTTTGCCGTACACCGTCGACGAGACGCAGAGAGCGCCAATGAACCTCGTAACGTACGGCAGCGGCGTTTAATTGTTTCGGCGGTAGCCAATAAACCGCAGCGAGATAAGGCGTGAGGGCTCGTACGGTGACGTTTTCGGGGGCGGTTGGCGCACCGGCTGCGGTTCTCAGCACGACGCCGGGACCGAATTCCAGACTGAGAGATTCCGCGTCGCTGTAATAATTGCTCAGAGCCAGCTTGAAGCGATATTTCGTGAACGGCTTCAAATCCCTCACGATTATTTCCCGCCTGTAGGTTCTAAGCTCGATCCTGTCGTTGCTCTCGCACTTGTTCGGATCGTTCTCGAGACACTGCGAGACGTATATCGTGTAGAGCGTACCGGGCAAATTGTAACTTTCGCAGTCGTAGTGCGCTTCCGGTTGGGGAAGTTTCAGCGTTACCGTCGTCGCGGTTTTGCCGATTTCCTCGCAATTGTAATCCGTCTGGTGGGGTATCAGGCAATCCGACGTCGGATACGGCTGCAACGATCTGCCGCTCGCTCTCACGCTGCGCAAATTGCCGAGGTAGAAGATCTTCACGTCGTATTCGCTCGGCGAATGTTTGTTGGCGTAGTACACCCCGTCGCCGGTGGCGCTCGACCAATAAACGTTCATCTTGTCGACGGTCAATGACGTCGGTGGCAAACCACGGTCGTAACTCGGCGTCAACGCCACGTCGCACTCGCACCCGTCTATCGTCGCCACGTTCAGATTCCCGTCCAGGGATATCCAGTAGAGCAGGGGATTCGTCGAATCGGTACTGTCTATCGTCATCGTCGGCTTCAACGGTGGCCGATAGGGGCACGAACAGTCCTCGTCGTAATTGAAAAACGGCTTGACGTTCTCACCGAGCAGATCCGAATTCATCATCATTCCTCGGTCGTTTTCCGTCAATTCGATCCAATATAAATCCCTGAAGGTCAATGGATACGTCAGAGAACATGAAAAATCAAACCGATGTTTTTTTTCACGCGAATAACAGAAAATTGCGTCGCAAAATATCGCCCGGATGACGCAACGAATCGGAAGTTGACAATTTATCGTTATTTTAGGCATTTCGCGGGAAACTTACCCGGTTAACGGCGAAATTTCCAAATTAACGATGCTTCTGCTGCGAGTTACGATCTGTTCGTAAATCAGCGTGCCAGCTTCCCAGGCGGTGATGTCGAATTTGACGATACGACTGGCCCCGTTCTGCCCGGACGTTGTTTCGCTCCAGTAAAGATTTCTCGACACCCAATCGACGCACAAACTCGTACTCGTGCCGTTGAGGGTCAACATCTTGGTCGAATTTCTGCCTCTCATGTCGGCCGTAACGACTTCCTGCATCTCGTTTATCCAATACATTTTGTTCTCCACCGCGACGTATCTGACCTCGGCGACGATGTGTCTCGTGATGGTTTCGTTG
The DNA here is from genome assembly GCA_959613375.1 of Heteropelma amictum. Lineage (NCBI taxonomy): Eukaryota > Metazoa > Arthropoda > Insecta > Hymenoptera > Ichneumonidae > Heteropelma > Heteropelma amictum. The sequence continues at coordinate 24,013,813 of OY390722.1, read as the reverse complement.
GATCTTCGATCGAGATCGATGATCCTCACCGCGTCGGTAGTGGCGACCAGCAATTGCGGCACGGGATTTTCACGATTCGTCGATACGTCTGCGACATCGGTGAATGGTCCAGCGCCGACCTTGGTAAACGCCCGCACTTTCATGTGATACGTCGTGTTTGATTTCAGCCGATGCACCGAGTACTCGTTCACGCTCGACTTGACTCTCGTGTCGTTGCAAATTTCAACCTCCACGTCGTTCAACATCCACCAGCATTTTAATTCGTAGCCCTGTATGAGTCCATTCACAAACTCGGGCAAGTCCCATCTGCGGATCGAAAGATCGATCATTCATTTATTTCTTCAATGAATCGGATGAGTTTAGAAAAAAAACAAACGAGAATCATTAAACTTGCCTGAACGTTACGAAAAAATCGTCCTCCTCGCTCAAAGGTTCTCTGTTGTGCTCGACGAAAATTCTCACGTTCGTCGGCTGGCTCGGTACGCTCTGCGGCGACGTGAGCATCCTGCGCGAATGCGCCGAAGTGCCCCAATAAGTGAATGCCTTGATCGTCACTTCGAGGGTCGAGTACGGCAGGATCTTGTCCGAATTGTTGTACGGCATCGTTGTTTCCGTCGTTATTTCGGCGTTTGAATTTGCGTTTATGTAATCCGTGAATTTGACCTCGTAAAATACCGTGCCGTAATTCGTGTTTGTCACGGGATCCCACGAAACGTTGAAATTCCGCCATGTGCCCTCGACCCTGATGCTATCGACTTTAACGGCGTTCGGCAGGACGGCTATCGTTTCGGACGTCAAGTTTTTCGGATACACGTGCAAGGCGGGATCCATTATCGCCACCATGTGCAAGCCGATCAGGGAGATTCCGTTGATTATCGCCGTATTTTGTCCCGCGAGATCGCCGATCACCGTATTCCGGTCGTCCTGCAGCCACAGCAGATGCTCGGAAAAATAACACAGAGGACCTCGCATGTTCGGATGCTGGAGCGATGATACCTTTTTGAATTTATTTAAAAACATTAAATTCCTTTGATTAATTAGTGAAAACTCCTGAGAAAATAATGAATTTGCATAGACTTTTCACTCATCAGTGTTTACGTTGAAGAAAGATCGAAAGCTTGTGATGAAAAAAGGAAGTTTATCTTCGCGCGTAAAAAACTTATTCTCGACATCGCGTCTCGTAACTGACCTTTTCCGGTATAATTTTTTGCGTTATCGGTATCCGCTCGGAAGTTGGAGCGCGATAGACGACGGAGCCGCTCTCGTAACTCCGGACGATCCAGTAAACGTATTTGTTCTCCGTATCCAACGTCAGACCCATGACCTGTTTGCCATTGAAAATCTCATCGAGGTGATAATATCGTCTCTCTTGGCCATTGAGGCGAGCAACTTCGACGGCATGGCCGGTGGACCAATAGAGATAAGCGGCTTGAGCATCGATCATTAATTCTTTGACGATGGCCAATATCGACATTGGCTCCTGTTGCGAGCCGTTCAAATTCGCGCGTGTTATCTGACGGAGAAACAAGAAAGTTCGAAAGGAATCGTAAAATTCGATTTTTTCTTCCGTTTTCGTTGATCCCGCGATGGAACGATACTCACGATTTGCTGCTTGGGATTGGCCCAGTATAATTTCTTCGAGATCCAATCGACCGCGACGCTACCGACGGAATTGATGTTCAATCTTGTTTTACGATGATCTGTCATGTTGTACGTGTACAGAGCCGAATTATTCCCGACGAGATACAAAGTATCCTTGTACCAGCTGACGTCGACGATGTAATACTCGCTCTCGGAATCTCTGAGGCTCTCTTTGTAGATCAACGTCTCGACGTTTTCTCCCGTTACGTCGCTTCGGAGCAGCCCCTCGTTCGCCGACCAGAGTATGGAAGCGCGCGAACCGTCCCTTTAAGAAAAACATATCGACGTAAGATTCCACGATTAAAAAAAAAATAATTTCCCAGCTTGGACCAGACAAAAAAAATGCCGAAAAATGCAACGACCCGAAGATAAATGAGGGATGATAATTACTTCAACGTTCTGCCGTGAAATTCCGTCGACCAGGGTCCTCTCCCTGCGCTCGTGTAGGCAGCAGCCCTTATAGTGTATTCCGATTTCTCTCGCAATTTATAAACGGTGTGCGAAGAGCCGGCAATGGCCGTCTGATGTATAGTGTCGCCGGTAGATTCGGCCTTGATCTCGAGCTCGTAGGACCAATTTTGCCAGGCACCCTTGCCTTGTCCGCCCAGCAAATGGGGCGCTTGCCAAGAAACTTTGGCCCTTTCGGCCCCCAGCACGGCCTGAACCCCTGTCGGGGGATTAACCGGAACCGGAACTGGCTGGCTCGCGTCCATCAAAACATTAACGCTGACGAACGATACGTCCGATCTGCGAATTATCGTTATTTAATTTCCATTGTGTTTTTCCTCGTTCCCAAATCGGGAGAAAAAAGGTCAATCGTTCGGACGACAATTTGACGAAATAAGAGCGTTATTCGCGTCTCGAATTACCTGTCGGGATAGGCATTGTGAAAATATCGATTTTGTCCCGGATGATAACCCTCGGTGAGAACCTCCTCTCCGTTGGTCCAATAAAACAGGCCGTTAGCCATCGCCAGGGAGACGACGTTTTTGAATTTCGGCTGCTGCGTGTTCGCTCGAAGATCGAGAATCTCACGGCCGTCGAGCGACACCGATATGACCGTGTTGTTCGTGTGATCAGGCACGAGCAAGCGAAAATTCGTATGATCAACGGTGAATGCACCCAGATGGGCATCCTCGAGGATCAAATACGGTTGAACCTCGTGTTTGATACCGTTGCTTATGTCGGCCAAATCGAGCCTGTACAGACCGCCCCGCGTCACCCAAAATAGATAACCGTTGTAGGGATCGACCTCGATGTGCGACGGTCTCGTTAAAAATCCAGCCATCGCCACCGTCAGACCTTTGCCATCGAAATTGCAACGGGCTATTTGCCACACGGTCGTCGCGTGTTTCACCTCGCCGAGAACGTAAAGATGCATGTTCAGCCAGTCTACCGACAGGCTCAATGGCTTAAAGTTCACCTGACCCGAGCTCAGGACCACCGTCGGCTCTGACGACTCCATGATCGACGTACGATAAACGTATCCCATTGAATCGGAAAAAAATAACTGAGCCGACGCAACGTGAATCGCGACGCCCCTTATGAGCCCCGCCGTCCGACAAACCACGCGAGGCTCGTCCAGCATGTCGGCGCCTTGCTTCATCACGACGTGCTCACCTCCCAGTATCAAAATTGGTTGTTGCATGTCCTTTACTGTATCCGGTTTTTTTTTACAAAAAATAATCCCAATTAATTGTCATTGATAAAGTTATCGCAACAATCTAGATGTTGCAATTATCGCAATTCAGGAATCACGTATATTATGATTATTTTTATTACTATTGTTAATATTACGGGTATGAATTAATCATGGTGTAACAGTGATAATTATTATCGTCATATTTTAGATTATTTTTACGAATATTACAGTGTTGAAGCGTCGATAAAACTTTGGATGTTCTTACCGGCGGGTTCCGGTGGTGTAGTTATGTAAATAACCGCCGGAGGTCCAGCCCCTTCGGCATTTCTCATGGACACGCTAATTGTGTAATTTTTGTTCGGCACCAAGTTTTGAAACATGTAATGATCCGTATTTTCCGACGCCGGAATATCCTGCGCGACGAACGAAACGAAACTTTGACGATTAATCATTTTGTTGAGGAGAAACGGAGGGATATTTATTGTGAAAAAAAGCCAAAATGTTGATGATAGTCCCGTGTTAGAGAGTTTAGATAAACCGATCGTAAGAGGACGGAAGAACGCCGTGCCAGAAAATGTTTTTCGTGTCATATTTGGTTCGTACGAGCCCTGATTTTGTTAAGGAATCATTGATGATTAAATCAAAGACGAATTGACGAAACAATTCAGCGTGTGTTAGTTGTGATGACATTCCAGCCGACTTTTTGTTATCGAAAGCAAAGCGGGTCGGTTGAAGTTGAAGAATACGTCAAAACTAACGAATTTATTCAACACGATCAGCTAGGATATTTGAAAGAATTAATCAAATTCATTTTCGTAATATCTTTTTTTAATATAAATATTCTCTTCGAGATACACAGCTCCAATTGCATTTTTGTTTTTGCCAGCGGGAATCAACATTCAATTTTAGTCACGAAAAGCATGATATCGATGCGAGTTAATAAATCAATTGCCCAATCGGGGGAAAGGCTCTCGAACCAATTGTAAAACTTTATACGCATGTGCACAGTCTTTCAACAGCTTTTTTCTCGTCACAAAAAAGAGCAGCGTGTAATGCTAAGCAAGATTACACTACGATAGAGAAATGATCATTTTTCGTTATTTCCGAAAAAAACAATTTTGTTACCTCATTGTTGTACGAAAATTTGGAAAATACCATTGAAATCTTTGAATGAAAAATAACGAAAATAGATCATATCCGTACACTGCGTTATTTTCAAAGATTATTTACATTCGTTAGACATTTTTCGAAAATTGCTCAAAGAGTAGAGAGAGTCGGCGGTATAAAGTTGAAACGAGAAAGAAAAGGGGATAAAAACACGAATAAAGTGCCGGAGAACAAAGAATCTATCACCATTTTTAACTTTCGCTTCGTCTATTTACAACTCGATGTGCGAGTTTGTTTTTTATTCTTTTTTTCTGGCGTGGCGTGTACCTTGGTGAGCAAGGAGTAATCAGCCCCTTGTAGCTGCAAGACATAGGATGCTAATGGACCATTGGGAAACGGGCCTGGTTCCCAAGACACAGACACCCGACAGCTATCGACTGCAGCTGCCCTTACAATTACCGGTGCCGATGTCGGTCGACCCTCTGGCAATGTCAATATAACGACACTCGGCGCTGAGACGATCGGTTCCGGAATGTGTTGCGTTGATTTCAGCACGAGTGCCACTCGAAACTGCGAAACATTTACGCCTCGTTCATTTATAACAGTTTGAACGTTTTTCAACGATTCAAATTTTCATCCCGTTTGAATCAACATTTATCGACCACCGGTTACCCTCTTTTTTTGTTTATTTTACGATTCAACAAACATTCGTTCGTATTTTCCACGCGCTCACCTGATACTTTGTGTAGGGCTGTAAATTTTCAACGAGAATCTGATCGTCCTTGCCCCAAGATTGATTACGACAGTATTGCCAAGTTTCGGCAAGCTCCTCGTATCTCCATTGTACCAAATACGATATTCCGCTGGCTCGTCTTTTTACGACGTCGATTCCGGTCCATTCGAGACGGAGAGAGGTCGCTGTGAGGGAATCGGCCACGAGGGCTGGTGCTGGTGGAACTCCGATTTCGGCTGTGGTTGAATAAAAGCAGAATCGCTCGACAAAAATTTCACGCTGGGGAAATTTCGTAATACAGAGATTTTCCTTGTTTTGTACCTTTGTCGCATTACAATATCGCCGATAACGAGACGCGAGTGTTTTGTTTTTTCGCAAAACGTCAACGAAATAATTTGACGTTTGCGACGATGCGACGTTTCGTGAAACGAGTGATTATCCATCGCGATGATGAAAGTCAGAAGCCAAAACACGACGCTCAAGGAGAACACAAAGAGATCGGCAGAGACGGTGAAATCGTCGTACGAAAAGGGTTTCAAGGAGTATCAGGTTATACTGAACGAACTGAAAGCGGCGTTTCTCGAGAGATGGAAGAACCGTAAACTGCAAGAAAACGTTAAACTGACCGACTTTGAGATATCTCGTACTTTGGGTACCGGCGCGTTTGGTCGCGTCGTTCTCGTCAAGTATCGACGGAATTCCGCGTTTTACGCGATGAAAATTTTGGACAAGGACAAAATCGTGCGCACGAAGCAATTAGAGCATACGGCAAACGAGAAAAAAATCTTGCAATCCGTGAAATTTCCGTTTCTCGTATCCATGGAATATTTCCTCAAGGACAACAGTTATCTATACATGATAATGCAGTTTGTCAACGGCGGCGAGATGTTCTCGCACTTGCGGCGCATGGGCCATTTCGACGAGGAACTGTCGAAATTTTACGCGGCGCAGGTCACGCTCGGCCTCGAATATCTGCACTCGTGCGATCTCGTTTATCGCGACTTGAAGCCCGAAAATATCCTCATCGACGATCGCGGCTATTTGAAAATAACCGATTTCGGCTTTTGCAAAATGATCGAAAATCGCACGTGGACGCTGTGCGGTACGCCGGAATATCTCGCTCCTGAATTGATACTATCGAAGGGCTATGGGAAATCGGTCGATTGGTGGAGCTTCGGCGTTCTCGTTTACGAAATGAACGCCGGCTATCCGCCATTTTATTCTCAAGACCCGATGAAGATATACGAGAAAATTGTCGCGGGAAAATACAAATTTGCCAATCACTTTGGCGACGATCTTCGCGATATACTGAAAAACATACTGCAGATCGATCTGACGAGGCGTTATGGCAATTTGAGAAATGGCACTATGGACATAAAGCGTCACAGATGGTTCGTTAACGTCGATTGGACGAATATTTTTCATCGGAAGGTGGTGCCCTCTTTCATACCAAAGTGCAACGATCCCGGAGATACGAGTAATTTCGACCATTACAAGGAGGAGGAGCTCAAGATTCAGTCGAAGGATCGTTTCGCCAAAGAATTCTCGGATTTTTAGTGACGGAAACGGCCGCGCGAGGGCCGCGCTTGTCCATCGACGGACGATTTATTTCCACGAAAAATATCGCGAGAATAAAAAATTATCGACGAGCGAGATAAGCGTACAACGAGGAAATTCTCGCACGCTCGTTTAACCAAAGTTTATCAGTTTCACCCCATCAGTTTTAGTTGAATGTTTCTTTAAACGTAGTTTTCGTAAAGCTTGAAATACATCATTAGGTTACCTTTTAGCTGTTGAAAATATCGATTGAGAGCATCGTGACATCCAAGAACACAGTACAATTCTTTGGGTGGTAAAAGTTCTTGCGTTCCATTCTGTAAAATGCGTGTACAGATAGTGTCAATAAACAAAAGTTATCAAAATTATTTTGCTGACCGACTGTCGATAATCGTCCAATAATGACGCGACGGTAAAAATCAGTGGAAACTGAGTATCGTTTGTACTTGTTTCAATACACTTTTGTCGCAGTCACAGAAGATTATACGAGATCGAGATGAGTCGATAGAAAAAGAAAACAATTCTTATTCGTTATTTTCAAGGATCATTTTTGTCCTGCTAATTATTTTATCGTTTACAAGCTCGTCTACTTACGCATACTGCTTGACAGCTCGTTTCTAAGGCTTGCTGCCATGCCGCACATCCTTTCGTGCACTGAAAAATAATGACGAATGTTTCAAAAAAATGTTAAAAATATATCGATCGTAAAAAGCGCCATTGACGCTCGAAACGAATATTTCCATTTCCAGCAACGTTATCCATCAATTCCGAATTTACCGTGAAAGCAGTATTAAAAAAAAAGTTTATCGCTTTTGAACATGATTTTCATTCCAACATTCTTTCGACTCGGAATTCATTCAAAATGTGTGCGTCCTCTCGGCAAGACTCTTGGTGTCCTACAACGCCTTCGGGGGCGTTTGTCTCATCATAATTACTTATAAACGATCTCACTGACTCGTGCCTGGACGTTAAGTGATGGATCGTTTTGTTCCAAAGATCCCTGTATAATCCAGTATGGGGGTAGGCGTTGCGATATTATTTGTTTATCGAAATTTTTCATTTCGCCCTTCGGACCGACAATTTCCTCTCGAGACTATCGTCGAAATGTCGAAAGGGAAGGAAAAACAACTATACTCGAGATGGATCACCGAACCCGGTTTTAGTGTCTCGAGTATGACGTAATCTCTCGCGGAATGCCGGAATCATTCAAGCTGCTTCATAATTGCAACTTTCCCGGATCGATAAAAAAAAAATTGTTACCCATATTGAAATAAAACTTTGAAAAATCTCGTAATTTATTCGCATCGATTTGTTTTTTTCGCTAATTGTCATTAATTTTGATTTATTTCTCGAATATTTTACGATATCACCTTTAATAATTATAACTTTTTCTTTTTTTTTACTTTGTTTTTTTTTGTGTAAAAAAAAACGCGCGGTCCCCGACGCGATAAGCAATTCGGACTTTCATGCGTGTTAAACCGCATTGCTTTTTTTTACATCATCGTTCTTGCCTTTTTTTTCTAAAGAGATACTCAACATGTTCTCGGCACGTGCCCCGAGTAATACGCACATATTTACACCCACGCTCATTTCAGCGACGTACGGCATTGTAACCCTCGTGCCGAGACACATGGATTTGCGAAGTGAAACTAGACGAAACGTTGCATCGACGTTCAAACCGTACGAGAAAGGAAGTCAACGTTTGCCTTGGAACGACACGAGTACTTTAAACGTCGCGAAATAGCTTCGTGCTAAATTCTATTTAGTATTTCAATTTTTTCACAACCACGTCATTTTTCAATCTCGCTAATACCGTTAACGTCATTAACACCAGAGTATCCAGTAAATATCCGAAAATTGGAGCTCAACGTTAACGATTCAATTTTTCCCTGCAAAATAATAAGCGGTATTACGATACGGATGGCTCCTGTTTTTTACCAGGCGAGCTTCGTTATTGGCCAATATATTTTTTCAACAGAGGTAAAAATCGAAATTCGGCCCTTGAGGGGGTAAAACATACATTTTACAGTTTATACGTGTACGCTGTTTGGAAGAACAGTAGCGAAATAATATTCTTCCACCCATTTGTAAACAACGTCGAGTGTTTCCCTTTTTTGCCTCAAGATGTCTCGAGAGGGCTGCACCGTGTCAGCTGTATACGTGCGTACCTACGTTACAGCGACGTGAATATATCGGGGAGTGTATTTGCTTATTTCGCCATGTGATCTGTGAAACCTCGAGAGACGCCGGAGAACTCATAAATCCCAATGGTTTACGGACCGAGGACAAGTTGACCCCCGACCTCGCGAGTTCCCTGCTGCTTTTTTCGTGTCTCTCGTTGAATCGCGCGTGTTTGACGAAAATGGGACGTTTTCGTGCACACATTTTGTCGAATAAAAATTTCACAAGAGCGCAACTGACAATGATAAATAATTTCTCAATGAAATCTTGAAACGGGAGACTGAATAATTGTTATCGTTCGAACAGACCCGATTGGGACGCCCCCGTGGACGTTTTTTTTTCTTTTGCATCAAAATGTTGAGTGAATAATGAAAAAAAAAACCACGAGGGGGAGCACAGTAACCGAAAATAATGTTCCCATGATTTCTAGTGATTTCTCTCTTACATGGGATCGTCAGTTGAGACAAAGAGGTTATCGTTAGGCACAGTCTTGGGTCAAACGATTCTCGTTTGAAAGATCATTTATGGAGGTCCAATAGAGAGAGAATCGTATCGCGATAATGTTTTATTAGACTGTACACACTCTCGCAATACCCTGTATTCGAGATTTTCCCTCCAAAATATCATTTCCGAACGACGCTGTGAGACAGATTTATCTCTAAAACGCAGCTTCCGACAAGAAACAAATGACAAATCGATTCGTGCGAATCGAGCCCGCGGAAGAAAGAGCCCATACAATCTAGAAGCGTCGATCGGAGGGTTGAAATGTAAATAATCGGACGTTGGAGAAAAAAAAATCGTTGAAAACCTCGTGGCTCTCGTTGGAAGCAGCACGACGGTTAATTTCTCACTTCCTCATTAAATCCTTAACGGGCATTATGGGCCTCGGTCCAGGGCTTGGATGTTCACTCTCTGGCTATATCCTTATCTCTCTTCTACTCGTCACATCGTTGATTTTTAGTCCGGTCCTGCATTTACGTACATCCAAACACACACACACACACACACACACACAGAGAGAGAGAGAGAGAAAGGGGAAAAAAAAGAGTAAACGACACTAGACAATTTGAAGCGCTGCTTTCTTGGTTTTAATAAAGTAACCGACGCCATTTGACTCAACGAAATACAAGACACTTTTTACGTCTTCAGCACAAACTACTGGAATTCCGAGATCATTGTAATCCTCGCGAGAGGACGAATCGAGTTAATTGTGACTTTTCAGAATGTATCTTAATGAGTTAATTTTCGGGCCAGATCCCCTCTTTCATCCCCCTCGCTATTGTCCCTCCTACCAAATATATGGATGTGTATACATGCAACCAGAGTGTGTAAACAACTGGAAAACATGAACGGGAAGCTTGTTCCTCTTCGATATCACCAAGGTTTCTTCTTGCCTGATCGGTCCGCATAAATAATCCTGAAGGATGCTGTGCTGCGTCTACCGCGGACCACTCGACCTCCCGGTAGTTTACGTAAACATGTCAATAATATACGAGACACTTTTCCAAAATCTGTTTCTCGTACGCTCCAGAGGACCAAGATTACGCAAAGGTTTCACAAATTTTACAAAAAATGTACAAACTTTTACACAAAATTGAATGACCCATGGATTTTTCTATGATAAAGGTGTATAATTAAAAACCACAAAGTTGGAATTTTCGGTTACCATTAGATTCGCGAGAACCTCCTTAAGATTGCAGAAATTACAAGATTTATTGTGTAGAATCACATCTGGGTATATATATATACATTCGATTATTTGGTACAGACTGGATGCATCGTGTACCGTAATTGGCCTAAAGGACGTTCTGAATGGCCAAGTGCTCTCGAGCAAAACCGCTCATTCACACCATAGGTGGTCCATAATGCCTGGACAAATGTTCTTTGGTTCCTGAACGAGATGTCCAATTTCATTTATTTTTCTTCAATTGTCCAAAGAGGTGGCGATATCGAGTAAGAAAAAAGAAATTCACTCGTCGATCGAACAATGCGTCTAGACGAATAATTGCTCCGAATAAATCTCAGTTTTCACGTCACCAATCTCTTCTCTGGAGTTCGATAGTTCCCCATACGATGGGAAAAAATGAGTTTACTCAAAATGAGTTTTGTTAAACACCCGTTTTTGATTCCGAGAAAATTGAATTTGAAAAAAAAATAGCAGCTGTCTGATCAGATTGGTTTTTTTGGAATTTCGCATTGAAACATTGAGTTTTCGATGGAATACCGGTGATTTTCGGAATCAGCGGGAAAAAATACGTCGATATAGACCTTTTAATCGAATTTTAAAATTCGATCATTTTTCGCCATTTTTTGCCAAATTCGTTTAAATTACTCAAATGCTCGCCATTTCTTCCGTGATTGAGGTGGACACTCCAGCATGTGCTCATTCTCTGGGCAATTGCCAAAGCTTCAAAACGCCGTTTGGTTTGCATAGATATCTTTATTTTTCGATTTTTGGCAGATTTTTAAAGATCAATCATCGATTTTCGCCAATTTTCCCATACATACCCCTTTGCGTTTTTTTCGCCGATTTTCGACATTGATTTTGAGGGGGAAGGAATTTAGCTATCGACATTTAACTTTCACCGTTTTTCAAGTCTACTCCAGGGCTATCCAAAACCCCCCCAAAAAATCTATGTAGCACGATTTGAACCGCAGTTACAGCCACTTGAAATCTCGGCTTTTCGACGATTCTGGAAAAGTAGCAAAAAATGACGAAATTTTTTTTTTCGAATTTTCGATAACTCACCAGCCTATTCCCTCGCAAATTTTCCGCCGATTACAAAACTCACCGAGTTTTTCGCGAAAACTCGAAATTTCAGTAAGAAAACGCAAAAAAACAGTAAAATTCAAGCAAAAAACAAAAAACACGCGCGCATCATAAAGCCTCCAAACCCCATCAACTTTTTACAAAAGGACCACTACACCGATTCGAAAATTTTTTTAACAATCATCTGATTCACCGAGAATGTAAAAAACTTTCAAAATTCCATTCGTCATTTTTTTGAGTTCAAATCAACCGTCCGTCTCTCTCTGCGATATATTGCTATTAAAATTGTTTTTCTCTTCCGATACATCGTCTCGCATCAGCTATCATATTTTCCCGGTTCGATATGCGAGTGTTGCTAAAAGTTACAAAGCGTGAAACAAGACGGAAAGAATTTTCCTCAACTCACGGTACACCGTTCGTTTATACACACGCCGATAAAATAGTTGGGCTTTGTTAATCCCACGCCTTCGAATTCCACGCACGAGTGCATCCATCTAGTATCGTATTAACGATTTTTCTACAGTCTCGAATTACATAAATGCGCACACGAGGCGAAATGTGCCTTCAATACGATTACAAAGTTTATAGGAAACATATTTTTTAATCCATCAATTTTTTTTTTAATTAAATCTTATTCGCACGAGGAAGATCGAGCAATAAAATTTTATTTCTATTCAGAACGATCGGCATACATAAATATATTATTGAATATTATTAGATTAATTTTCTCTTTTAATACATTATCGGTACGACGATATATTCGTTGAACATTAATCGTAATACGGCGCCATATGAACTCTTGAAAATAATAAAAACATTCGTTTCACAACGTGTTTTGTATCTGCGAATGTAACGATGATTGGCAGTTGTAGTTCATAAAGCGTGAAAATATCGAATTTGTGCTGCATTAAGAGAATATTAAAATCACTGAAAAATTAACGATAAATCCTATAATCAATCGTTCCACTCATGACCCATTTTGACACTGACCTCCTCGTAGATAGGGTCAAATATACAGGAAAGGATCGGGGAGCAAACCGTACTTCCCCTGATTTTTAGAATATTTCAGTACGAAAAACGGAAGTACTATAAAACCTCACGCAATAATTATGAAAATTTCGGTACCGAGTGAAAACGATAATTACTAGTTTCTCGTTTTTTCCGGTGGTGACACGCGTTACTGAATATCCTTCCGGTCCAGGTATTTTTTTTCACGTTTTTAAACCGAACAAAAAAATGTGTGGAAGGGAAGGGCTCGGAAAGCGAGCAAATGCGACGATAAATGGTGGCAATTTAAAGCCGCGCAAAGAGGGACGAAAATATGTAAACATGTATATACAAAAGAGGCAAATCCAACATCGTTGATCTTTTTTTTTCGTCGCGTGTTTTAAATATTTTATTTTTGTCTCTCTCTCGCTGTAACTTCCGGGAAAGTCCTGAAACGATTCTGAAACAACGGTCGCACGTCAATTTCGTGACATCCGTTTACGAGGACGCACTTGTACGCGATCCAATTAAAAGTATACGAAACCCTACTCTGTGCATTGACGCCAAGCGCTTGCCATTTCTTTTATTCGTATATATACAGATACGCAAACACCAGCAATAGCAAGCGCGTTATTACGTGAGTATTTACGGGCCGGGAGGCGACGACACGGCGCTGATTAATCGCAGCGACGAACAAAAACATCAAAAGCATCTGACCCGTATAACCCCCTGGAAAAGGCGTGAAGTTTGAAAAAAAAAATCGTAATTTTCTTTCCCCCAAACAACGGTGAATGCAACGATGGGAAAAGAATTTTTTCGCCTCGACACTGTTCGAACCCTCGATCCGCATGAATATTTAACATTCTCCGCGGTGAAAGTACCATCTGGGAATATATATGTGTATTAACGGTCCTGTAAAACCGGGAGTCCGGTCTCGGCGGATGTAAATCGTCATTAAGCGCGAAAGAGAACCCATACCGTACGCACGCTGTCTGCTTCGTCGTTCGGCCGCGCTCGGTCCACGGCGCACGTGATCGCGCGCGCATGCGCGTTAAGTGCTCGCTACGCTACGGGTTTAACCTTGCAAATTCGTCGTTAATTTTTTTACTCCTCATTAATCGTATTTTGTTTTCAACCACACTTTCTACCATTCACGTACCGTTGTATCGTTGATTACTCTGTTTATTCTTGTTTAAAAAAAATGTTTTGCGCGTATTTTTTCAAGCGTCTTTTCTTACGAAATTATTCTTTTTCTCACCTGATCGATCTTACATCGTACTCCGCATCCAACTTCCGTACTAATGTCATCTGTTCGATTCTGTAACACACAAAAAAAAATCGTCATTTCGGTTGCACGTCCGCAGCACGATTGCAATATTTTCGAATGCAGCGACCCAGAAACGAGCCACGCTTGCTCACCACGCGACAGTCATGAAAATGAATTACGCACGTTCAAGTTATGTTTTAATAACACGTGGCGCAAAAAATTCCATCGCTCAATTCTCGCGTATTTGAAATCAACGCTTCGATAAACATCATTGTTACGTCCTCGCGTGAAATATAATTTCTCATTCCACTGAAAATATGGGGAAAGGAAGAGGAACAAAAAACGTTCCGCCGGTCATTCAGAGTCCGGTCGGGGAATATTTTAACGAGGTTGCGCTGCAGGCGCACCTGTGTCCCGGAAGTGTACACGCACAGGTGCAAAAGGGTGAAACATCGATCACAGGTTCAAACACATTTTTTCAATTACCGCAGTTTGTTTCCGTCTCCAGCGAAAATGAACAAAAAATATCACGGATTTTTCACAGTAAAAAACAATTCGACGGAAAATAAAAAATAAAAAACAATCACCGCCGTATGAACGGACGAAATAAATTTCCGTCCTTCACCCAACGACATTTTTCTTTCCCTCCTTAATTTCGTTGACGATCGTTCGTCGTGTTTTTCTCATAATTTTCATTTAAGACTCATCAATCGCCACGAAAAACTTTCTCGATTCATTTAAAGGTACCGCGAATTTTGTACGCGTTTCCTCCGTCGATAAAACAGCGAGACTTTCCGAGATTGCTGCTTATTAGTGCCACGTACGATTTTATATTCGGCGGTTTATCACAGCGACGCTATAACATCGAGGGTTCGAATTGAACCGGATGAAACAGTTTACCGTCTCTTGAAGCTACCAAGCGATTCAATTTATTTTCTACGGTTAGGTTACCACGTGATCCTCTCTTCTCTCGCAGCACAGTCTCTGCCCGGCCTCCATGGACCGCTTTTTCTTTTTCCTTTTTTTTTATACGTACGTCCGCGACTCTGCCCATATCCGCATTAGAATCCATCCAGGAATTAAATGATAAATTATCGGTGCCGCTGACACACCGATCGGGGCTCCGAAAATTTCCTGACGATTCTTCGAAAGCATCGCTACGATCTCGGTAATGAAGAAATCTTCGTTAAATTCTCCTCGAGTCCATTGAGATGCTTTCGTGGTTAATTTTTTTATCAATCGTTCATTCGCTTTATTCATTTATGAAATTACGGACAAACTCGGAGGCGAGTATTTACACCGCTACCCTCATCTATGCCGAAAATTCGTGAGAAATATCGAATAAAGAAATGCGGAAAAAAAATTGGAAACAACTCTAGACTGCTTTTATGAAGAATTTCAAACGAAATTACCAGGGATTTTGACTCTCAACTTCAAAGTCTATTATTTTTTCGAATCGAAATGATTTTGTAATGTTTTTCATCCCTCCTCGAACGTTATTCCAAATTTGAGTCATTATCGATGTTTAGTATAAAAAAATAAGAGGTTCAAACGCGTTTTTTTTAAACCGAAAATCGCCACGTGATCCTCTCTTCTCTCGCAGCACAGTCTCTGCCCGGCCTCCATGGACCGCTTTTTCTTTTTTCTTTTTTTTTATACGTACGTCCGCGACTCTGCCCATATCCGCATTAGAATCCATCCAGGAATTAAATGATAAATTATCGGTGCCGCTGACACACCGATCGGGGCTCCGAAAATTTCCTGACGATTCTTCGAAAGCATCGCTACGATCTCGGTAATGAAGAAATCTTCGTTAAATTCTCCTCGAGTCCATTGAGATGCTTTCGTGGTTAATTTTTTTATCAATCGTTCATTCGCTTTATTCATTTATGAAATTACGGACAAACTCGGAGGCGAGTATTTACACCGCTACCCTCATCTATGCCGAAAATTCGTGAGAAATATCGAATAAAGAAATGCGGAAAAAAAATTGGAAACAACTCTAGACTGCTTTTATGAAGAATTTCAAACGAAATTACCAGGGATTTTGACTCTCAACTTCAAAGTCTATTATTTTTTCGAATCGAAATGATTTTGTAATGTTTTTCATCCCTCCTCGAACGTTATTCCAAATTTGAGTCATTATCGATGTTTAGTATAAGAAAATAAGAGGTTCAAACGCGTTTTTTCAAAACCGAAAATCGCTTTTCGATTTTTCGCAATACGTGTCACTTTTTTCTTTTTTCCCCAATCGCATTTTTTGCTGCATCACTCAGCAATTTCCGGAACGTTCCGGAGACGCGTGAATTATCGCCGCGTCAACGCCTCCTTCGTCATTGAATCAGTGTCGATACAGAAATTTTTCATTTCCTCCTCCGCTCCATTGATGAAAGCATCTCGTCGTTTCTTCTCAAGATCTCCATGAACTCCACCAGTGCATTCAACTTTGATACCGATTAATCAACGTAAAACGAGAGACGGAAGGGGAAAGCGTAAATAAATTCCATACACGTTGACTGCATAAATCGAAACAATCGACTATTTTTCCATTCTATAATAAACAATCAATGTAATCAGCAGTGGCTTTTAAAATTGACAATTTTTTTTATTTTCATAATAAATTGCATTTTTCGATATTCGTCGGAAATAAGCGAACGAGTTTCTCGCTTTTCGTCGATTTTAATATTATTTCGAGTCAATTATCCGCGAACGAAGATCCGAAGAAAATCGTTGGAAAAAAAATCCTCCCTCCGAGGGCTCGCGAGTTTCGTAACGACGTACGACGAGCCTCTGCCCGTTTGAACTTCTGTTCTCACGACAAAAGGGCTTTGGATAATTCTTAATTGTCTCCCTTAAAGCAGAGATAACGAAGGTCTCCGCTGGGTCTCAAGAAAATTCAACCGGAAGTGGATCCACAAGCGAGGCCATTAAAAACAAAGTGAGCACGTTTCGTACGTGTTCGACCTAATGGCTCGAGCGAATCCGAACGACGCGCACCCTTGATGGTCCCTCGTCTTTCGAGACGCCCTCGAGCGTCTTCCTTACGCTCCGACGACCTCGACCAACTGTTGCACCTCTCCGGAATCTCGTAAACCTTTTTTTTCTCTTCCAACAGCTTCGTAAAACGATCGTCCAGACGGGTTGACTTTTTTTCCGTTTTTTTCAACATTCGCGATTTTTCGCTGGTCGTTTTATAGCCGAAAATCGAACTTTGGAGCAACACTGTAACAAGGTCGTTGCGGTAAAATTTCGAATAACGAAACAAAGACGACTGTTTCAGCGATTTCGTCAAAATTTTTTCGAATTTTGAGTAATTTAATTAAATATACGAGGATGATGGGAAAATGATGAAAAACGTTGGGTGTTTTTGTGAAAAATGTATAATTTTGAATAAAAGTCGAATAAACGGGTATTTTTGAAAATGACGAAGCGTTATTTTCGTGGGATCAACCGGGCTCGAGGTGTAACCGCGGTGTCAGGTGTTTTTTCGTCGCTTCGTGTTTTATCTGTCAAAGACTGCGAGAGATGCAGATGCAAAGTGCGAACGAGGAGGTTGAGAATTGGAGTGAAAAAAGAAGGTTTAAATGACACTGAGAGGGAGAGCATTGCGTGAAGGAGAAGTCACACGGTGTTGGGTGTACACCGGACTGTGTTCACTCGCTTGGAACACGCACCGTGTCTCGTCGGGGGTTGCGAAAGAAATATATTCCCCGCAGACGACGCATACCTGTATGCGTCGTGCGTACAGATGCATTCATTTTTGAGCGTTGAACCTGCCGATGCTCTCGTCACGAGCAGACGTTCACACGGTGGTTTTCGATCGAAAAAACCAGAGGAAACCCATGAGAAAAGGGCGAAAGGGTGGTTTCGGTCGTCGATCGATCCGCGGACGATCGAGAAATCAATTTTTACCACAATTGAGCAAATAATTACGAATGACCGATACGGAAAATGAGAAACCCATAATTTTTCTTAATTATATAAAAATTATCAATTTTATTCATTTATTCAGAACGGATAATTAAACACTGGATAAAATTAGCGTCAACTTTCAACTTCCATTTTTAAACGTTGCACCTGCCGATGCTCTTGTCAGAAGCAGACGTTCACACGGTGGTTTTCGATCGAAAAAACCAAAGGAAACCCATGAGAAAAGGGCGAAAGGGTGGTTTCGGTCGTCGATCGATCCGCGGACGATCGAGAAATCAATTTTTACCACAATTGAGCAAATAATTACGAATGACCGATACGGAAAATGAGAAACCCATAATTTTTCTTAATTATATAAAAATGATCAATTTTATTCATTTATCCAGAACGGATAATTAAACACTGGATAAAATTAGCGTCAACTTTCAACTTCCATTTTTAAACGTTGAACCTGCCGATGCTCTTGTCAGAAGCAGACGTTCACACGGTGGTTTTCGATCGAAAAAACCAGAGGAAACCCATGAGAAAAGGGCGAAAGGGTGGTTTCGGTCGTCGATCGATCCGCGGACGATCGAGAAATCAATTTTTACCACAATTGAGCAAATAATTACGAATGACCGATACGGAAAATGAGAAACCCATAATTTTTCTTAATTATATAAAAATGATCAATTTTATTCATTTATCCAGAACGGATAATTAAACACTGGATAAAATTAGCGTCAACTTTCAACTTCCATTTTTAAACGTTGAACCTGCCGATGCTCTTGTCAGAAGCAGACGTTCACACGGTGGTTTTCGATCGAAAAAACCAGAGGAAACCCATGAGAAAAGGGCGAAAGGGTGGTTTCGGTCGTCGATCGATCCGCGGACGATCGAGAAATCAATTTTTACCACAATTGAGCAAATAATTACGAATGACCGATACGGAAAATGAGAAACCCATAATTTTTCTTAATTATATAAAAATTATCAATTTTATTCATTTATTCAAAACGGATAATTAAACACTGAATAAAATTAGCGTCAACTTTCAACTTCCATTTTTAAACGTTGAACCTGCCGATGCTCTTGTCAGAAGCAGACGTTCACACGGTGGTTTTCGATCGAAAAAACCAGAGGAAACCCATGAGAAAAGGGCGAAAGGGTGGTTTCGGTCGTCGATCGATCCGCGGACGATCGAGAAATCAATTTTTACCACAATTGAGCAAATAATTACGAATGACCGATACGGAAAATGAGAAACCCATAATTTTTCTTAATTACATAAAAATTGTCAATTTTATTCATTTATTCAAAACGAGTCGGTTTCGAGTCGGAGTGCGATTGAATTTCCAAATTGCTTCGAACCTCGAGCGGAGCCGAGGATAGAAAAAAGGTACTCTATTATTTATCAATTTTGTTGAAAAAAAAAAAATCACAGTATATCACGGAGAAGTAATGTTTTTTTAAATAATTTTCGATCGAATACCTTGGAAGATTTTTCAAATACACCCAGGATCGAAAAATCAACAGTTTTGATGGTTCCCCGGATAATTCGTGATGGATATGCGGGAGGAAAAATCCAAGATGAATCTTTATGCGATAAATCTCAACGATCGAGTGTCGTGTAAAACCGCGATGTCAAAGAAAAGATATAAATATTAATTTCTATCGAATAAAGTAGAGGTGACTTTTTAATACGAGGGACAGATTGAACAAGCGTGTAGTATATCCGGTCCGCGCCCGTATAAAAATTTACCCCATTAGGAACGAACTTTAAACGAGGGTCGACTGGCTACCGAGCAAGGGTGGAAAAAAAATCCAATGTTTGTCCTACCCTCACAATGTACCTAAAGATATTTCAAACGTCACGATCCATCACGTTCACACGTTCGATTTTATCGAAAAATCGAGGGGTTTTTTCATTTTCCAGCCAATATAAATATCAAAGTCGTAAATCGACGACAAAATTACGCATTATTTGTAACCTTGATGGGAAAATTCGTGGGAAATAATAGCATGGTTTATTTTTAAAAAACTTTATACGAATTGCGTATTTTCGCTATTTTATCATATTCTTTTCCATAAATAACTTCGCATCGGGCCAATTTTGATTTGATTTTAACGCGCGAATGAAGGGTATGTCGAGTGTGTTGGGGATATTCGTTGGACGATACATCGATTTGAAAATCGCTGGCTCGCCCCGCCAATGAATTTCGGCACTGATGAATCCTTAGCTATTCGGGGCCTCTCTCTGGTGACACGCACCAGTCTGTCGGTGAGAGGATGTGGCAGACAGGAAGTTCATTGTTTGACTCGGTGTTCGTGTGTACATCAGTTTTGCTCGAGCCAAGAGTGTAACCGGTGAATCCGCTGTAATACACTTTCATCAGATCGATCAACAAAAAACGAGGTTACCCCCGTAAGTTCCAAAGTCTTTCCTCCA
The DNA here is from genome assembly GCA_959613375.1 of Heteropelma amictum. Classification (NCBI taxonomy): domain Eukaryota; kingdom Metazoa; phylum Arthropoda; class Insecta; order Hymenoptera; family Ichneumonidae; genus Heteropelma; species Heteropelma amictum. The sequence continues at coordinate 23,993,570 of OY390722.1, read as the reverse complement.
TTAAGGGGGTTCGCGCGAATCTAACGGCGATCGAAAAGAATTCCAGCTCTCGGGCACGAGATTCAACACCGTTACGAAAAAGCATATCGTACACCGAAAAAAACGAAAAAAAAAAAATTATCTCCAATCGCTCTCCTGGCGACGATCCTGGCGACGATCCTGGCGACGGTGGCAATTATTCGAAATCGGAAAAAAAAAACCAAAAAAGAATAACATCGTCTTTCTCGAGGCTTCTTTTCTCGAAGATTCAACCGGAAGGGCTCGAATACCATAAACGAATATTTTTTTCGACTCGAAGCGAGCGACATCGGAGCGACCCGGTTGACCCCGTTCGTTGAAATTCTTCCCGTTGAAATCGATGAATAAAAAGTGATAAATATTGATGGTAAAGTCCACGTGACACGGATCGAACGGTGTGGACGAGATTCGGCCGGAAGAGAAAATCTAACGTTTATTTTATTTATTTATTTCAACTTTTTTTCCTCTCCCGCCAGACTCGCGCAAGCCCGAGGGCTCTCGGGGTCATCTCGAGGGATCGCGTACATCTATGCCACGCGGAGGCTAGCGATAGACGATAAGCTCTCGGAGTGTCTATAATAACGATGTTTTTTTTTCTCCGTGCCTGCGTTTATCTATGCTCAAAGGCGCCATCCATATACGTACTCTCGTCGACTTCAGTGACACCATCGGTCCTCTCTCGAAATTAAAAATCGCTGAAACAAACATGACGTGACGACGATCGACTTTTCACTATCGGTACTCTCGCGAGCTCCCCGGTTTAACTCGATTCCTTCCTTATCGCTTATCCAAAAATATAGAGATATACGCATATGTGTATCTCTTTAGCTTTTTTTTTGCCCATTCGATGCGTTATTTTCACCCCCTCCCCCGCCCAGGGGTCACGAGTGCACAGAGAGGCAAAAAAAACCGAACGAGGAAGAACGAGACACGAGCAAGTTGGACGAAAAGAGAGGAATCTTCAAAGTGTTTGTACATCTTAATCGTCATTATCGCGAGTTCTCCAATATGGCCGCCGGCCATAAGCGCGCGCGCTTACGTCGAATCGGAGAAACGAAATAATCAGTAATTTTCGTCAAGGGAGACCCCTTAACGAAAAGTAGCTATAATGAATTAGATAAATCAGCGTGATTGTCGAATGTCCGTGCTTTTTTTTGCTCCAAACTTATTTTTGTACGTATAGATATGGTCGCCGTATAACACCGGGTTTGCCGCCATCTTGGTCGGCGCTATCGCGTTCCCGCGTTCCGTAATAATTTCTAATTGAAATAACGCCGTTTACATCGGGAATTTTTGCGAAAAAATGTTTGAAAAAACAACCGCAATGATCTCCGATGCGCGTCAAGGTAAAAAGTCGCTCGGAGAGCAGACATCGCGCGTAATAATGCGCCTGTGTGGGTGTCTGTGTGTGTCCATCTTTCAACCGTTTTGTGGCCATTTTCGCGTTCACGGAGCGTGTCGTTACGTAAAGAATGTTGCGCTCGTCGTAGGCCGGTTAATCCCCCCTGCGTATGTTCGAGATGAGACCATTTTTTCTTTTAGCTCACGAAAAAAAAAATCGAAATTGTACAAAAATATTTCCATCGGCGTTGATCTTGTCGATCTTTTTGCCTAACCATTTTCACGATACGTTGTGGGAAATCGTTTTTCAAAAATCGCCCAAAATAATAATAATAATAACGACACGATCATGTGACCTTGCGACGAGACCACCTTAAAATGAAACATCGGTTTGGATCGGTGTTAATCGGATGCTGAAAGCCAACATTTTCTGTGAAAATATCGTCGTTTAAGAATCAGGAAGGATTTTCGTGGGGTCCAGGTCGAGTGCGTAAACGCAGCCTCTCGTAGATTTCATCTCTCTTTGACAATTGATCTTGATGAGGTCCGAATGCGGTTGGATATAAAAGAGACGCGCCGAAATTGAGTCTGGAGCAGAAACAAAAATGTACGGTCCACTTTTTTCAATAATCGCTGCGCAAATTCGTGAAACTCGAGTCCCTTTTTCGCGCACGCCAGTCGCCGAGGGACGAGAATTGAGCGTCCAAAATAAAAATGAACACACGTGTGTCGAGAGATGAAAATATTGTCTTCTCCGTCAACACTCGTGGAAATTGAATAAAACGAAACTGAATTGTCTGTTTCGATTTATTTGCGAATTTTTTTGAAAAAAATCGAACATTATTCCGCCATTTTTATTTTCGCGAGGAAATCAACGAATTCAGATTTTTTTTTCGATCGACGTTACCATCCTGCTGAAGTACATGGATTCACACATGTGTGAGTATATATCGTGATATTTCGTCTTTGGCCGGAGCCTGAAAGCAGCTCACGGGACGCGATGCGCCATCGTGTGTAGTTAAGTTAATTAATGAATGGTACGGTCTAAGCGGGGAGGACGCTTAAATTGATACGTCCTTCTCCGTCGGCCATATTTGATAAACACATACATGCACATCGCGCGCACACACGTACAAAAGCTTCGTTCTTCTCGTTACAGCACTTGAAAATGTGCAGTTACACCAGCGAGATCATAATCCTACATTAAATACGAACAAAATCGTGACTAAGACGAGGCAATACGATTGAAAAAAAAAAAAAAATTAAAAAAACATCACCAAACTCGATAGCGATTTCTTGCGATCTCGGCTCTGAAACTGCTTCTCGATGAGCATTTGCGATCGTCTCGAGACGCTCGTAATTGCGGGGGCAACTTTTTTCCAGCAGGAAAGAAAGAAACGTGGATTATCGATCGAGCGATATTACAATTCGCGAAAATTCGAATGAAGCATTTTTCATCATCGATTATCGAAAATAAACCACCCGAGGGAACAAGCAGACACTTTGGAGTATTTTGGAAAATTTGCTTCTCGAGCTTCCGGTCTGACCTACGATAAAATAATTTTGCGATTATTTCGTTTCGTAGCAGGAAACGAAATGGGTCGTTTTTTTCTTTCCCGCAATCGTTACGAACTGCGAGAATAATCGAGGAACGATTAAATAACGAATAACGCAGCTAATATCCTCCGGGAAAGCGTGCATTAAAAGGAAACGTTGTTCTCCTTTGTTTAACGACAATAACAAATGAATTTTTTCGTTATTATCGTTAATATATCGTCGAGTTACAAATAATCGTGAAGGAACTCGAGTTTAACGTGGTGATAATGTTTAAACGTGTGTGATAGATGTACCGTACGGCCGCGAGTGGCAAAATTGAAATAAACAATGAGAGGGTGCTCTCATTATCACCTCGGCCTCTCGTGCGAAGGCTATCGGTCGTTTCGCAAATTCTACACAACGTCATTTTTTCTCTCGTATTTTATAACAATGTCGCCTTTTTTCTCACTTATTTCCTCGTCTTGCTTTCGGCGTTTTCGACAAAGTTGGAACGAAAAAGCGTATTAAACAATAAACAACAAAATGTCCGACGAGGGTTTCTAAAAAAAAAAGCGAAATATCCGCTCCAGCATATTTTTCATTATTTATCGACGAAAATTGCTTTTTTTTAATTACGAATTGTAATAATAAAATGAATAATTGCGATAAATTCTCTGCAGAGGCTATCAGGATGTTTGCGAAACTCCTGGTGGACGAAAAATTGCTCATTTTTTTTTTGGAATGATCGCTGAAACGACGCGACGTTGCTTTTCTCGTTGGGGATACGATTGTGGCGCGAACGATTTATTTCGAACTTTACACTCGATGTCGTATCGGGGAAAGTCTTTAGAGGGGTAGTTTTGAAAAAAATTCGAGTCTCCGATGATTTATAACGAACGACATTGAACTTTGTCGCGAAAGTGGAAAGTTACGAACAGGAAAATTTGTTCACGAACGAAACGTTTGTCGCGATAATTAAAAAAATAGACGCACAGGCTCTCCGAGTTTCTCCGAATTTGGAAATTGTTCATAATTCATCGTCATAGAGACGAAAAAATTCGCACGCTGTCGCAAAAATATAATACAACATTTATTTACATTTTTTCCCTCCATAAAATAATCGTCCGAGCGCTGTGGCGATTTTTATATTTTCGATACAAAAATTCGAACCAACACTCGACAAATACGAGGGGTCACGTTGTATCTCGAATTATTCGATAAGAGAATGTCATCATTTTACTCCGCAGTCTAAATATTTGTCCCATCAGTGAAATAAAGAAGAAAGATCTCTGATTATTTCCTGCGATTGTTGTTAATAATGCTTGTTGGACAATCGACGACCAAAAACGGGTTTTTTGTTCGTCGACGAGAGACGGGAACTTTTGAAGGCATTCTTCCGTACTTTTAACGGATTCGCGTATGAATTTCATTGCAGAGCCGCGATTTTTATTCCCAACGTAAACAAAAAATTGGCGGAACGAATATTGGCATTAAAAAAAAGCCATGAAAAAAATTATTCGTCAAGAGAATGCCATAATTTTACTCCGCAGTCTAAATATCTGTCCCATCAGTGAAATAAAGAAGAAAGATCGCTGGTTATTTCCTGCGATTGTTGTTAATAATGCTTGTTGGACAATCGACGACCAAAAACGGGTTTTTTGTTCGTCGACGAGAGACGGGAAGTTTTGAAGGCATTCTTCCGTACTTTTAACGGATTCGCGCATGAATTTCATTGCAGAGCCGCGATTTTTATTCCGAACGTAAACAAAAAATTGGCGGAACGAATATCGCCATTAAAAAAAAGCCATGGAAAAAATTATTCGTCAAGAGAATGTCATAATTTTACTCCGCAGTCTAAATATCTGTCCCATCAGTGAAATAAAGAAGAAAGATCGCTGGTTATTTCCTGCGATTGTTGTTAATAATGCTTGTTGGACAATCGACGACCAAAAACGGGTTTTTTTGTTCGTCGACGAGAGACGGGAACTTTTGAAGGCATTCTTCCGTACTTTTAACTGATTCGCGTATGAATTTCATCGCAGAGCCGCGATTTTTATTCCGAACGTAAACAAAAAATTGGTGGAAAGAATATCGCCATTGAAAAAAAGCCCACCTGATTTAGATCGAGTTCGGGACATCGGGATGAACATTCCTCCTGAAGATTGACGATTCTCGGTGGTCGTTCTTCGAGGTCTTCGGGAAGAAGCGCACCGGCGCCTCCCGCCAACCCCAGCAACGTCGTTACCAACCATAATCTCGTACCTAACATAATATTCACCACTTTGACACCACTTTCCGGTTTCCTTCCGGTGTCTTCCTCTTGCGAAAACAATCGCGAGAGCGCCCTCCGCCTCTACGATCTTCGCGCAAACGCGATCAACGGCATCGTGCTTCCGTCCATCGACATTCGACTTCCGGTTGGGAAAAAACAGCACGAGACGTCAGAACGAAAAGCGAAAAGAGCAACAAAAAAAACGACACCCCTCGACGGAAATCTACGCGATTTTCTCCATCTCCGAGACCAACGCCATTTTCATCGATCACCGATTGTTTTTTTATTCCCTCCGAGAACGAAAAGAGTCTTCGCGATTATGGAAACTTGCACTCACTCGCCGAACGACCGACGATTAAAAACGACAAATCGACACTATTCGACACCGTCGCACAAAAACATACGTCACTCTCGATCGTCCCTCCTCCGACCTGACATCGTCATTTTTCGATAAAACAGACGAAAAAAAGTGAAAAAACGAAGGCGCCTCCGAAAAATCGAGAGTCTTCAGAAGGTCCGTCGGAAATTTGTCGCGCTTTCGAAAATCATCCAAGACAATTTTTTTCACTCACGCGTTATCCAACACGCGCGAGTAAATAAACAATCGAGCTCAAGCGATTTGCGATAAATCGTGTTTTGCGAGCGAAACATTCGTCAAATTCGTCGATGTTGTTCCGACGATTTTTCATCATTTCTCCTCGTTCGTAGCCACTTTTCTTTTTCCTTTTTCCTCTCGTTTTGCGAATGAGATCAATCGGAATCAGTCGCGTGTGATATCGATAATGCACATGGGGCACTCAACGTTGAGGCTGTTAGTGGTTGGCGAGCATAAGAGCAACTGACTCCGAATAGCCACTAGACACTCGACTGATCCCCCCACCGAGTGAAATACCCTCATCTTTCGTTCACTAACCGTGACCAGCAGCAGCAGCAGCAGCCCTCTTTCGTTCGGTTTTACTCTTTCTCTCTCCTCCTCGTTGTTGACGTTTCTTCCTCCATATATATATACATACATACATACATACATACATACATACATACATACATACATATATACATACATACATACATACATACATACATACATACATACATACATATACACATACATATATACATACATACATACATGCATGCATACATACATACATACATACATACATATACACATACATATATACATACATACATACATATACACATACATATATACATATACATATGTGTGTGTGTGTGTATACAGATATGTATATAGATATGTATATATACAAACACAGTGCATCCTATGTGTACAATTTTACCATAGTGCTATAATGATAATGACAATTATATGATGTTGCCATTTACATTATAGAAGCCAACTGGTCAGCCTCAGCAGGAGAAGAAAAAAAAATAGGGGGGAGGGACGATTCGAGCCTTTGACCATAACGCGATGCTGGCTCCCTGATTCGGAGCGATACAGTGGTCAATTGATGGATTGACCCGCTCCTTACTACATACTCGTAAAATTTCATTCATCTATTCGCACGTGCGCTTGTCTAAGGTCGCACGAGACCGCAATAAGATCATATTGTTTATAAACGTACGTATAGACAATATGTATATACAGTGTAAAATATACTCTGCGTCTCAATGAGTCAATGTACTCCAGCGTTGGAAGAAACGTCCCCCTTGTCCATAGAACGTCTTCCTTTCCTCGAGAACGCACGAAATGACGGGCAGAATTATTTATCCGGGCCCCGTCGTTCGAGTTTCAAATTTATTTCGGAATTATCGTGGAAAATTCCGGATTTTTTTTAACCCCCAACTTCGATACCGCATCGTTTTTAGGCTCTTGTATGTAAAACGATAGAAAATCAGACCCATTTTTCGCGATAATAACCGAATGGCAGAGGTGTAATATTTGTAATATGTAATATAAAATTTATAGATAATAAAAAATGGTATAAAATGATGGGATAAATGATTTTACGAAAAATCATCTCGATGAGTGAAGAAATGTTTTTCCTGTTGTTTACCGTGTCTTTGACGAGGGCCCTTGGACCCTTCGAGGTGAGAGCGGGCTATGCAAATGTAAAAGAATATATCCCGAGCAAACGTTTTTTTTTTCCAATGTTTGGTTCGTACAATTTAAACAACGGAACGTTTATTCTCCGGTGTGTATTTTCGCTTCGCACCTTTGACGTACGCATCCTCCGCGAATGGACCGAGAGTCGAGAAAACACGAACGTGAAATTTAACGAAAGATCTCAAAGCCCGATAACTTTACGGCCGCGTCTCGTCTACATTCGTCGTACACGAGTGTCCCAGCGACAAAAACCGACGAAATAATCGAAATTTTTGAAAAAAAAAATAGTCACTCAAAATCAGACGATTTCAAACTGAAAAACACTGAAAAATTCATTGCTCGGCAACTATTTCACAGTCTTCCATTGCAATTTTTCATTTCCCATTTGAATAACGTAGGGAATCTTTTTTTTTTCGAAACTTTATCAGTCGGGTTGATCTCGGAGAAAAATCAAAAATGTATTTTCGTAGGAAACTTTTTTTTTTACGTATACCGTTGTTGATGATTTTTGAGAATATTTTTGAAAAAAGCCTTGTCAAAGTGTCGCCGAAATGATAATTTTGTTTAGCGAATTCAAATTGCGCCGGGTTACGAAACGATAACGATTATAGCGCGTCCAATCTCGATCTCAATGGACGTTACAGGTTACCTAGAACTTCCTGCGGAAATGGCCAATATACTCCTCCGACCTCCAACTCGCTTGGAATCGTTGGCTCGCCGTCTCTCTCCTTCTCTCTCTCTCGCACTTTCTCCCCTTTTGGTTACACCCCTTCGCCCATATATGATCGCCCTAACCGCTCAAACACGCACTCGTTACGCTTCATCATCATGATCTATGCGCCTACAACAAACGTTATATCCTTAATCTATCCTCTTCATTTCCATCCTACTTCGTTTCAGTGGCCCTTGTGTCCGAACCCTCAATTTCGTTTCTGACCAACATAATTCCGGCTCGCACACTGTTTTTCCTTCGCCAGTTTCAATGAATTTGATCTTTGATCCGTTCGGAGACAATGCGACAAAGTGTTTATCTTCATTTCGTCAAGAGTGTCTGGACGGAACTTCCGCTATGGTGGCGCCACTTTTGATAAACTCGAGCGCGCGATTTGAGAGCTCGAAACGTATGGTTTTTTTTAAATACACTCGTTGCTCTCGGAAGCTAAAAATGATCGAAATCAACGACGCAAAGGTCGAGATGATTTGAATTCGAAGTGAGCCACTAATTTGAGCCTTTTTCCGCCATTTTTGTTTCCCTTTTTTCCAAGCTTCCCGCGTGTCATATTCCACTCGAATTATCAATTCGAAAATCGAGATAATTAGAATTCCAAAAAAAAAACAACAAAAGTTACGCTTTTTCTGTGATTTTCATTGTTTTTTAACTTCCGCCGCGAGTGTCGGACGACGAGACCAATGCCTTTCCGGCGGTTGTCGTCTCCGTGCATCTCAACGTCGTCCGGACAATTGACTGATTGTTTCATTACGATATGCGATAGGACCAATGCTCGCGTGGTTCGACACGAGCCATCAGCTGTGCGTTTGCACTCTCGTCGCACCGTAAATATGCAACAATTACGAAAATCCCATTGTGCGAGAAAAAAAAACGAAATTTCCCATTTCCAAAATGACATTAACGTCTTCGGTATTCAGTCAACGCGAAAAGCAACAAAAGCAATTTCCCGAAAGCTCCACAGCGGTGCAAAGAACGCACCTTCTCCCCTTTGAAGATTACCGTAAACAAACAAATATTCAAGGTCACGTGCGTAAAAGAGCGCAAAAAGTGGCAACGAGCTATTCGTCGCTGTGTCACAGCGACTACCGAAAAATGTCCGAAAAGAACGTGACGAATAAAAAACAATCGCTGGAGCACAGTCGAAACAATAACGACATCGGTAATCCGTGTTGGAATCGATGTATTTCCAGAATTTTCCACGAAATAATCAACACGATAATACCAATAATATTAATAGTATATTATTAAATTCCGTCGTAGATTAATTTTTTTTAATAACCCAGAATAAATGTAAAAACAGGCTTGTTGATAATTTTACTCGAAATAACACGTACGCGAGAGTTATCACTGCCACACGGAATGATAATTTTCGTTATCGGCGTTCCAGCCGAATAAAAACGAATATACAATAACAACTGTATATCTGCCTCGTTGTACACGTTACGTCGTGCGAAATCCTTATTCGAACATGTTATATATATTATCAACTTGTACACACGTCGATATACAATACATGTGTATTTCAACGTTTGTAATCCGAGGAGTCGATCAGAGGTCATCGGTTAACTTTTGCGAGACGTTCAGTCGGAGTCGAGATATCGCTCCGCAAGCATCATTACGATCATGTCGAATGCCCGCGCTTTATTCTCATTTCTCTTGCCGTTGATGTGCAAATTCATCCTCGATGGCGAAACGGCAAACACGACGCAAACTTTTTACGCCGAGAATGAAAATTCTACGGGAAAGTATCGATACGTCGTCAAGAAATTCACCGTTCCCGTGAGTCATGGAATATCGTGTTTAACAAAGAAAAAGAAAAAAAATCGTCGTCACAAAGAATTTCGTTAATAGAGAAAATAATATTTCAGCGGCAGTCAGTCGCTCAATTATGCTTCTTTTTCTTTGGTCAAATCTGTTTCCAAACGTGCCGCTGATTTTATCTCGCGTTTATTTTGTCCTTCAGGTCGACCATTTCAGCTTCTCCCTCAACGACACGTTCGAGCTGCGATATTTGGTAAACAGCGATTGGCAATTCGGCAGAGATCCTCCGATATTTTTTTACACCGGAAACGAGGGTAACATCAAAATGTTTGCGGAAAATTCGGTGAGTTGGAGGCAAACGATGCTTTTTTTCTTTGTGAAAGAAGAGGAAACAAAGAATCAATTATAATCGGATGTTTTTAGGGTTTCATGTGGGATATAGCATCGGAATTCGGCGCTCTGTTGATTTTTGCCGAACATCGTTATTACGGTGAATCAATGCCGTACGGTAACAAGTCATTCGTGAAACCGAATTATTTGGGATACTTGACGTCCCAGCAGGCGATGGCCGATTATATCGATCTGATAGAATTTATCAAAACCGACGAGAATCTCGCCAACAGCCCGGTGATAGCTTTCGGTGGCTCCTACGGCGGAATGTTGAGCGCCTGGATTCGCATGAAATATCCGCACATCGTGCAGGGGTAACATTTTTTCGAATGATTTTTCTCCCTGACTAATTAAATCGAAGAACGAAAATTTGCCGAGTCATCGTCGCGCAAATTCGTGAAATTCAATGACGAGGCCATCGAGGTGGGGCAGTGTCGGATTTCTTTTTTTTTCGAAAAACCAATTTTCCAAAAAACAAAAATTCCCGAATGTACGCAGAAGCGTTTTTTGTTTGTTTTCGAAAAATCGGTATATCTCGAAACACTTGGAAAAAAGAAACCTGCCACCGCGTACCCCTTAACGAGGTCGTTCGGGTATCTAAGGTCAAATAATTCGATCGATGTAATTGCTTTTTGAAATTTCTTCCTCAGAGCCATTGCTGCGTCAGCGCCCGTTTTATATTTCACCGGGATTACCGACTGCCACGCGTACTCGAGGATCGTTACGTCAGATTTCCATTCGGTCAATCCAGAGTGCCCAAAAATCATCAAAAAATCTTGGCGAACGATAACGAGTATCGCGTCGACAGGTACGATTATTTTGCGCATTGCTCGAAATTGGAGAATGAGCGAGAATGAGCAATTAATGCGAATTACATTGACACTTTAGCGTTTATTTTTGTGAAATTTTGAAATTTTGAAATTCAATCCAGCGGATTTGAGAATCTAGAGTGAAATTGCAAAAAAAAATGACGGGTTCACGTTCAACGAGAGCAAAAACGAGAAATGATTAAACGAATTATTGAGAGAGTGAAATGCATTTTCAGACGAAGGGAAAAAATGGCTAACGACGGAATGGAAACTGTGCAAGCCACTGAAAAATAACTCGGACGTTGACGAGCTCAAGGGCTGGATCGCCGACGCTTATTCGACTCTGGCGATGCTCGATTATCCGTACGAGACGAATTTCCTCCGGCCGCTCGCCGCGAACCCGATATCCGTAAAATAACGTTCATTTCGGCGCTCTTTCTTTTTTTTTTCGACGAGTAATTTTACGCTCCTCGTATGTTTTTTTTTCGAAAACGTCGGTGCAGGTCTTTTGCGGAAATCTGACAAACTCGACTCTCGACGGGAAGGACTTGTTGGTGGCTCTTGAAAAATCCATAAAAACTTACGCGAATCACAGCGGGCAAATAAGTTGTTTGGACGTGAACGACGTCGGCGAAGATTTGGGTGCAGCCGGATGGTTTTATCAATCGTGCACCGAGATGGTCATGCCAATGTGCAACGACGGCATCAACGACATGTTCGAACCGAGCCCGTGGGATTTTCAAAAATACAGCGACGACTGTTACAAAAAGTTCCGAGTCAGACCCAAAGTCAATTTGGCTTGTCAGACTTACGGTTGTAAGGACCTGTCTGCGGCGACGAACATCGTCTACAGGTGAAATAATGATAATCGTCATCGAGGCTCTCGAAAACAATTTCCTAGGAAAGAAAAAGTTGCGTGCTTAAAGATCGCGGCGGAGCGTACAATTTTTTTGAAAAAAATTACGGTTGTAAAGACCTGTTTACGGCGACGAACATCGTCTACAGGTGAAATAACGATAATCGTCATCGAGACTCTCGAAAACAGGCAAATTTATGATAAAAGGAAAAATATTTAAAAATTCTCGAGAAAACAATTTCCTAGGAAAGAAAGAGTTGCGTGCTTAAAGATCGCGGCGGAGCGTACAATTTTTTTGAATTATTTTACGATATTTGTATCGTAAAATAATTCAAAAAAATTACGGTTGTAAGGACCTGTCTGCAGCGACGAACATCGTCTACAGGTGAAATAACGATAATCGTCATCGAGACTCTCGAAAACAGGCAAATTTATGATAAAAGGAAAAATATTTAAAAATTCTCGAGAAAACAATTTCCTAGGAAAGAAAGAGTTGCGTGCTTAAAGATCGCGGCGGAGTGTACAATTTTTTTGAATTATTTTACGATTTGCAGCAACGGTTTGCGCGATCCTTGGGCGAGCGGCGGTGTCCTCACGAACGTCTCGTCATCGGCGTACGCGGTGATAATACCGGAAGGCGCGCATCATCTCGACCTTCGCGCCGCGAATCCTCAAGATCCGTACACGGTCGTCGAGGCTCGAAAATTTCACGTGTCGTCGATGAAAAAATGGATCAAGCAGCATCGCGAAAAGTCTCGAAGCGAAAATCTGAAAAATTCGCACGTGTGAATGATCGACAAAGAAATCGACAAAGAATGAAAGAAAACATGGAAGCAAAATTCGTGAAACTTACTCGCGAAGAAGCAACTCGGCCGGAAGAAATTTTCCGGAAAATCGAATTTTCGGCTCTCGATGACTATTGAATCACACCGTAAATTTATTTGCGAAATAAATATCAGTTCCGTCGTACGTGTACACGATCAAAGCGAGATATATACGACGATTAATCACGAAATGCTAAATCACAACGGTGCAATAAACACGCGACGTTTATCGAGCGGATATCGATTAGTCAGATTGATTGTATATATAATAATAGTAAAAAATAAAACAATGATTTAAAAAAAAGATATTTAAAATTACTCGCACGGTCGAGAGACTTTCCCCTCCTCCGCTCGCAGCTTCGTTCATTCGGCAACGAAGAAAAACGCAAAAGTCCCTCGTCCGCGGATTTCTTTCGAGATCGCAACAGCGGGCTCAATGATCAACGGCAAAAGGAAATAAATAATGTAAAAAAATAAAACGACGAGAAGCTAGACGAATGGGCGAAGAATCACGAGAGAATAAACGATTATAGAGATCTTGTTTTTTCAATGAGGAGTTCGACGATGCGCCGTGGTTGGCCGAGGAACGCCCGATCTACCGCGAAGCTTCTTCGGTTGGACGAACGTGCTTTCCGTCCCCACGTTATACGTCAAATAAATATTCGACAAATCCGGCTGTGGCTGCTGCGAAAATAACACGAAAAACAAAAAAAAAGCGTCAATAACAGCAAGATTGAATTAATTTCGCGCTTGATATTCAATTCAATTATTTATTTGTCACAGCAAGGCTGTATTTTGTATTAAAAATATTTTCGAAAAATAAGTAGCACTCTGAGGTTCTCACATCCTTGTTATTTCCAATCGAAGTGGTCACCTGTGCCTTTCTCATGTTATTACCGGTGTACGCCACGCATTTCAATTGCCACTCGCCGATGTCTTCGTTCCAATGAACGTATCGTTCGATCATCGTCTGTGAAAAAATGAAATTCGCAAGAATACGACGATAAGTTACGTAGTTGAGTTAGCTGGCGGGATATTCGAAACGCAAGTGGCATAAAATTTGATATCTCATATTTTACGTTATATTATTAGTTGAATATTTTTCGTTATATGTGTATAAGTATAATTTATTATTATTATCGATCATCGATTCGATAAATCACACGTACTTGATACTGCGGCGGGATATAACTGTTCAATATGAGTTCCTGCAACTGTAATTCTCGCCCGATTCCTCTCACACCTTCCAAAAGGCCTTCCATTTCTCTCTGATGTTCCTCTTGCAGGTCCAATAATTCTGCTTTGGCGGACATCAGCATCGTGTAGACTCTCGCGAGTTTTTTCGTTTTACCGGCAGCTTCCTCCTGGAGCGACGAATATTTCTCTTCAATGTCGATGCGCTCGGCTTCCTTCTCCTCGATCGCTCTTTTCAACTGCTCCTCCCGACTTTTCCGCTGATCCAGCTCGATCGCCGCTGCCGCCAACAATTGCTCCTGCGCCTCTGCCTTTTCCAATAAATTTTCCCCACCGACCAGAATTTTATTTTGCAAATTTTGCATTTTCTCCCGCAGCGCTTCCTTCTCACTCCTGTTTGAATACATCGGTGTGAAAATCATCTTTATTACAAAAGTTACTACGAAAAATAAGTAAAAAATTCTATATTCTATACGTTAATTCGGTATACTTCCGGTGCAGTTGTAATTATCGTTAGGAACGTCGTATGCAAGTAAATTCTGGACTCACTGTGTACGTTTCAATTCGATGACGTCTTTGTCATCGGGACTCTTGTCCTCCCGCTCTGCCTTGTCAATTTTTTCGCCCGCCTCGACGTCACGATCATCGAGCTCCTCCATGGTCAACATTTGACTCGTTCTGTGTCGAAGCTTTCGCTCTCGTTTCGTACCGTCGTTCTCCTCGGATTCCTCGCTCTCGACCTCCGATTCCGAGATTTCCGCGCCATTCTCCTCCAATTGCTTCCGCAATTGCTCGATCTCGTCTTGAAACTGCCGAAGCAGGGCGTCCTTCGGATCCTCGTTGATTCTCGCCCGATTCTTGATGTTTTTCGCTCGATTCGCGTATCTCAGTGTGCTTATCGTCTCGTCGTAGTTTATGTCGGCTGGACTGATGTTGGCGCACTAAAGGAATACAATTCACGAAGAAAAGAAGGAGACATCGTTCGATGAATTTTCAAGATGGCGAAATCGCGTCAAAGTTCGAGGTACGAAAATAATTAACAAAGGCAAAGTTACCATGAGAGTTTTTGAATTACCGCCCAACGAATCCTGCAACAGACGCGTCAATTTCGAATTTCTGTAAGGCACGTGAGAACTCTGACCATCCACAAGCGCCGATATGACGTTTCCCAACGTCGACAGCGACAGATTTATCTTCGTTGCTTCGCGCAACCTCACACCACTCGCTTTCGTTTTACTTTGTCTCTCCGAACCCTGATATGAAATAATGCACGATTTTTTCGTCCTTACATGTATATTGCTCTGTTATATTTGAAAATACTGAATTACTCACCGCCAAGTCCACCAGATGAAGTTTTCCCATTTTCACATGCTGCTCACCATCCTCACCGAGTTGACTCGACTCAACCGTTATCGTGAATATCGCGTGAGATCTCGAACTCGACACGTTCATCGCGGTTGCACCGACGACACCTTGAAAAAACGAATTTATGTGCACATGCTTTTTTACGATGATAGATGGCAAATCTGAACAGCATTTTTATTTGCAAACGTAAGTGCGTCGTTTTAACGAAAAAAATCGATGGGAGATTAGCAGAAATTTCGATGCAGAAAGAAGACGAAGTGGAGAAGGTTCGAAACGATTTCAAACTCACGATTCTTATTTCCGAGCGTCATTATTCTGTCCAAATCATCGGCATTGTTGACGACATATCCACTGAGATCTTTCACGAAAACTCCAATGTCCGGCCTCTCTTTCACCTCCAAACGTGTATTTTGATCTTTTCCGAGTAAATCTCGCACTTCCTCGTTGTAAATCTCCAAATACGTGGCGCGAACGAGAAATCTTTGTGTAGGCAATAAATTCGAAAAAAATAATCAACTCGAGTTCTGACGCAGTTCTATGTTTGTTTTTTTTTCCGTAAAATCTGAGATTTCGCACAAGTATCGGTAAAGCTACGTACTTTTGGTTGTCTTGAGCCTTGGCGATATGACCAAATATTTGAGCGAAAGTATTTGGTATGATGCCGCGGAGTTGGGGCGACGTTTTGGCGCCGGACATTGTGTAAGTTTTGCCAGTGCCGGTTTGGCCGTAAGCGAATATCGTGCCATTGTAACCCTGGAGAACTTTATCGACTATCGGACGTGCGGTTTCGTTGTAAATATCGACCTGAGTCGAGTCAATGTCGAAGACCGCGTCGAAGGAAAAAACCTTTGGCGGTTCGCCTTGCGCGGCGTTCGGATTCTCCACCGTTATTTCGCTGTTGAGCGCATCGACTTTGATGATATTTTTACCGTGTCCGTCCAGCTCTTTGCCGTTGAGCGGACGTACGCGCACGACAACGCGAACATTTTCGATCTCACCGAGCTCCGCGGTGTTGTCCTTAAATAACAATAATAATATTGACATTCCGTCATGGATCGATAAAAAAGTAACGATTTTGTTGAATTGACAAGAATTAACAATTCGAATACTCACTCCGCAGCCTGTCATCGTTCGATGTCGACTAGAATTTCATATGAAATTATTATGAAAGAATTTGAGGTTTTACGGAACGTTCACTGTGCGTAATAAGGGTTTTCTTCTCCAGTTTGTCACTGGAGCGACTAGCAGACGAATTCTCGTAAACAAACGGATCGATCTCTTTTTCACACACCGAGATAACGTTAGGAATAAAAAACAGGTTTCGTGTGTTTCGTGCGTGTCTCAATGTATATATGAAACACGACAAGGAATGTGTTTATATGTGTGCACACTTTGACACATTGGCGCTTCTAAGTATATGTATATGAACTCGATCGATAACATCGTTTTTCCAGGCAGCATACGCACGCATAAGAGCATTGACAGAAAAGAGACAGATGAAACCATAATGGACGGACAAACAAACCGTGAACAACATTTCAATTTCTTCTTCCATTCTGACACTTTGTGTCTGTAATTCCTGTATTTATCGTCAATATTACTGCTTGTACGCAAAGAAGATTTGAAACCCTGTGGAAGTATGACGGAGAGCGAAGAAGAGGTTACTTTGACGGAAAAAGATTCTCGAAAATTGGAAGAAACCAATGAGGAGCCGTCAGCAAAAGGAGAACCTCCAAGTTTAGAAAGAACATCCTCTGATGACAGGACACTACAATACAAAGACAATACCAAAGGTTCATGAAACTTCTTCTCGTTCGTTTGTGCTGTGTGTGTAATTTCTCGAACCTAACCTCAAAATTTCGGGTCTGACTTTATTCGCGACGAAGTGTTTTGTTTACAAAAGGTTCACAAGTCTGCAATATTTACTCTCAAATTTGATGAAATCCGCGTTAAAAAGTACTGTAAAACGAGACGTACGTGTGTATTGAAACATTGGTGGCAATTTTCGTTTACCTTTTTATGTTGGATGTAAATAAATAAAGTAGATATGAAATCCCGAAAAAAGAGAATGATATGCGAGTACTTTGCTTTTCTCAATCTTATCAAATTTCCTCTATGATGGTAAAAAGAAAAAATCCGCACATCATTTTATTGATTCGAACTGACAAGCTCCTTCAAAAGAAGAGTAAAATGATATATAAACTGGAAAACAAAAATAACATTGCGTCGATATTACATTTTAAGAAACATTTATAAACAGTGTTTTCTCTGTGTCACTTTCATCTAATTTAGTATGCGTTCAATTCATACAGTTGATATATTACTCAAAGCCACTGGAAACGCGCCAATAATGAAGAAAAAAAAGTGGGCCGTGAGTCAAGATCAACACATTGGTTGGATATCCGATTTCATGAAGAGATATCTCAAGTTGGATCCCAGCGAACGTTTGGTAAATATTTTCAGCGAGCGCTATTCAGACAACTATTTATTTCTTGCGCTGTAATACTTAATATTTTTTTTGTTTCAGTTCCTCTATATAAATCAAACTTTTGCACCTGCGCCTGATCAAACAGTAAAGAATTTGTACGAATGTTACGGCACTGATGGAAAACTAATAATCCACTATTGCAAGAGTCAAGCTTGGGGTTGAAAGATCGTCTAACAAACAGTTGTATACATCACTCTCATTATTTATTCTGTGCCCGAGAAATCTGTTTTTTTTTCTCCTCAAACTGTGCAAGCAATTTGAACAGTTTGTCGCTGCGAGAGATGCAGAAATAATAGTACATTTCGCCTATCTTAGGTTTTGTTAAATTTACGATTAAACGAGTATAATTCATCATTCCATGATTAAACATGTGATTAATAAGCTGCAGGTTTATTTCTATTCCCCCTGTGGTTTTGTCATTTTTTCCAAACATCATGAAAATGTCATGTAAGATGAAAAAGTGTGGTGCAGGGATTCCACGTGATTCCTTGAATTCTTACGTTTGTTGCTTCATCGTCAAAACTGTGAGAGAAAAAAGCTGCTTTGCTTCAAAATTGATGAATCCTCGTACGATTCAAGTGCAATAAAAGATAATGTGAGGATTTTAAGGAATGTGCAGCATTATGAGTCTGCAAATATAAATTTCAGACAATAGCATATATTAAAACATGTTCATTTCATCACGTTTTCACTGCATTATTTCGCGACTGAAGCATTCTCAACGAAATTCGCAATGATATCTCGTCATTTCGTCAAATTAATTTTCGTAGATGTTAATAAACGGGCAAGATGGCGTTTATTTGGAGCTGTCGGCTTTTTTAACGGACGCAGGCGTGCGAGTACCGGAAGAAGTCGTTCTGCCTGATCGATCGGACGTTACCGACGTCCTGTCGAGGTTCCTCGACACGTCACCACCAGAAGTGGTGGCGTTGGGTAAGCTACGTTCCTTCGTCCCAGAATGACGGCTGCTCGTTGTTTTTTTACTTCGATCGGAATGTTGGGGAGCTTTTTTCGAAGATCCCACGGATCTTTCAGTGGCCTTCTCGCTGATGGCCCGTTTTTCCTCACCGTTGCGGCATCGACAAGCGTTGGGCGACGGTTTCGCCGGATCGTACCCGCATAAATCCACTTTGCATTTATCTTTTTTGTTTTCGTTTTAAACAGAAAAGTTTCGTTTCGTTCGTCGGTCTCTTTTAAAAAAATCATAAACTTTCATCGCGAGACAAAATATGTGTTGTGAAATTTTCACTCACTTTCATGTACGGTTCGCACGCTCTTTGCTAGACTCGATCTCGAGCTGAGATCAGCGACGCTCTCCTCGTCGTTTTCGCGAAGACGCAACTTTTTCCATTCCTCCTCGCGGAGGCTGCAGGTCGAACGCGATCTCGTTGTTTCCGGCTCTTCGAATTTAGCCTCGAACGGATATTTCCATACCATAATAGCACCATCCGCGCTCACTGTTACGATGTATTTACTGTTTGGACTAATTTTACAAGCTGTTATTATAGCCGCGTGTTCTGCACCGAGATGCGTCAGATCCGCCGTATTGTATTCCCAAAGTTTTACAATACAATCGTTCGAACCGGTGACGAAGTAACGTCCATCGGGACTTATGTCGAGGCAATTGAGCGGGGCTACCGAAGAGCCCTCTAGTTCGCGCACCAACGAACCATCGAGAATCTCCCAATAAGCTATTTTGCGATCGGTACCGCAGGTCAATGCTTGCACGCCGTTCGGACTGAATCGTGCCGACATAAACATCGTATTTCCCATCAGCATTTGATTTCTAACGCAGCGTCTGTTTAAAATGGATACTTTTAAATAATTCATTTTTATTCGTTCTCGCAACAACGCATCTCCCGGATAATTTACGGTTAACCTCAATTTTCTTTGCCTCTTACACAATGTCCCAAATGATACAAGTACCGTCCGTACTCGAACTTATCGCCTCGACGTCGTTCGGCGACATTTGCAACGACGTCACAGGTCCTCGATGTTCCTTCAGTACGCTCGTTAATTTCTGCACTTCTGGGAACAAATCCCATATTCGAACCTATCGCGAAAAAACACAAAATGTTCAAGAGTATCAAGTGCCAAACGATAGAAAAACCTTTTCCCGATTTTGGCACTTTTAAACTCGACTAATCGTCTCACCTGTCCGTCGCATCCACCGGTGACGAGTTTAGTGCCGTCTTTCTTAACGCAAATCGCCGAAACAGCCTGTACGTGCGTATTGTGAATAGAAAAAATCATCGTTCCATTCGTCGGTTTAAATGCTCTCACAATTCCATCGTTCCAGGCTAAATTTTACGTCGCACGGGTTAATGACGACGTAAATTCCACAAGAATCTCATTTATATACGAAAATAAAGAAGAAAAATATATATTTCGAGCCTTTGCATGAAATTCACCAGAAAACAGTGTATTGCCGCCGAAGGAAAAGCACAAACTCGTGCAGACGAATCTCGGCACTGTTATTCGCAAAAGTTCCCTCTGAGATTCCAGATGCCACAATCTTATATCGTTTTTGCATCCCGTTGCGAATATTTCCGAGTAATTGCTGCAATTGAAACATTGAAAGAAAAAAGGAAATGACTTTTCATCTTTTTCCTCAAGATGTTGACAAGCGACGGACGGTGTATTTGCTTGGACGTTTTGTCACAGAAATGAAAACATTGAAATTCGTGAAAAAAGGAAAAAAGTTATTATTCGACTTTAATTACGAATGCAAAAGTATCGAAACAATTTTTGACGAATCGTAGAACGCACCATGGAAAAACGATATCGTATATCGTATTTGTATGACAAGTGACGATGAGACGAGTGTCAAAATCCAACAAGCTTATCTGATAAATATCACAACCAGCGGTTCCCACTAACATGGAATTCATGTCGACCAATGACATCGATGTTATCGCACTTTTGACATTCTCAGTCTTGTGCTAAAGGAAATAAAATGAAAATTGTACATTTGCGATGGAAAATTTTATAATGTCGAACAATATCGCATGATTGACGGCGAAACAAGGTAATTTTGGCGCCTCGATTACAGCGGAAAAGGATTATTTGTCCGCTGTAACACAGTAGAAGCTCGATTATACAAATTCAATTTTCCGTATCAGGCCGAGTCATCAAAAACTCGAAAATAACAGAAAAACTTGTACTTGTAGTCATTGTTGCTCGGAAATTGACTCTACGCGTTTTTTATTCCGACATTTTGGCGTTTGGATAACACTGACGGTGGAAGTGCGAAAGATCGAGATTCCACCGGAATCAGATTTGAAAAATTGAACGCATATAACGTTTCAACGATTTTTTTTGGAAATTCATCAAACGAATAATCAACGATCTGAGATAATTTGTACGCTCGTCAGAGTGCGAGATCTTTTTTAGTAATCCGTTTTTCTTTTGTTTCAGAGATGAAAATGATTTTTCTTACTACTCGTAATTGCGGTGTGCTCGGCAATTTAACGGTTTTTCCAGAGAAATTCAAAGTCACGTCGACAACGTCAACGATCTCGATCGTCCCGTCGCCGGCACCGACGACCAGTTTTTCATCTTCCAGTGCGAGGAGACTCGTCACTCCACCGCAGTACAATTCGCCCTCGCCGTTGTTCGATTTTCCCGAGACTTTCGGTACTTTGGAGTAACAGCCGACCATAATCGGTGGTTGGACCGGCTCCATGTAGTCCGTGTTGTGATAATAATTTAATCTACGTTCGGAATTTATTGAATCAACATTTTTCTCGAATTATCATGAAAATCTTTCGCCACTTTCTTCGCGAAATGAGTAATTATGAATTTAGCGAGATAACGATATAATTGAAGAAAATTGAGTACAGCATACGTACTTTACTTTTATTATATCACCCGAAGACGTTCCGCAATACGCCATTTCATCTCTGTCGTCGATAACGATGCACTTTATGGTACGCCGTAGTTTTCCAACTTTCACGTTAACGCCATTGACTTTTCGGGTCTCGGGATTTATTCGCCAAACCTTCAACGTAGTTTCGCCACCGGTGAGAAAGCACTGGTCGCGAATATTCGCGCGTGCGATCGTCAAAGCATTCCCAGACGTCTCGCTACTGGCGTACGAACCTGTGTGTGAAAATACCTTTCTTTTTGTATCATTTTTTTTTCTCAATATTTTCATCCGTTTATCATCCGATCCGATCCGATGTCCAATATTTTCACCCGATCATTGTAAAAATTTTTTTTTTGTTCGGAAAATATGCAGAAAACTATTTGGATACGTTAGAATTCTTCCAAATTTGTTTTTCAACACCTTGATAACGAATTTTCAATATTTTATTATTGAAAATTATTGTGGTCGGTATATTGGATACAGTTGATTATTTTCCAGTCTCGTCATTGAGTTATACCATGTTTAACGTAGTATAGCTTACCACACATGGGTTCGTTGCTACGAACGTCCCATATAACGATATTTCCATCGTCTTTGCCACCGAGGCTGATGAGATAATTGCTCTCGCACGTAAAACACATATCCTCTACACCGACTTTGTGAATTTCGTGACTGCCTTTGATAATTTTGTCATAGAAATCCCAAACAATAACGGTGGCCTGAATCGCAATAAGTTATTTCACAATTTTACTGGTAATTAATTCGATTCTATGATGCAAAATTGATGCAATGCACGATAGTTTATTAGAAATTAATTTGGAAAAAACCTTGAACCCCAAATGTGTCAACTGTCCAGAAGCAACGAATTTTCCACACGGAGAAACACACAAGGCTGATACTACATTACTGTGTCCTGATAGAAATACCTGTTCTCCACTCTCAATGGTTTTTATAGTGACTTTATTCCCCATCGGATATATTATACTTTTTTTATCCGGATGAAGCTGCAAGCCATTTTTTGTTACACCTGCGTTGAAGAAATATTATTAATCATCGATTTCAAGATATTTAATTTATATCGATAGTTAATGTAAATATATTAGAGTGCTATGACTTCATTGATTTGGAAAAAATAATTGAACAGTTTTTAAATACAATGAAGGTTTTTAGCGCCTTAATTTATACAGTAGCGAAATCGATATAATTTAAGCTCGAGCGGCTGATATTTTCGATTAAACACCAAAGACCATTGGTAATTTAGGAAATAAAACAAAAATATCCGAACGCAAAAACTTTTATTCGTATATTCTTTGATTTAATAGCTTTAATTACAAACCGTCAAAGGCCACAACTCCAACAATTTCAAGATCCTTCACGTCCATGGCTGTTATAATTAATTGTTGTTCTTATTTTTTTTTACTTCTCGCCAATCCAAAAAAATAGTTGCGGAAATGTCGCAAAACTTTCTGACATTTGTAAAGAATGGAGCGTCATCGTTGCCATGACGACAAGCTGAAAGATTGCCCGCGCCGTGTCTTCCGTTTGGTGCTGCCATCTGGGAAACAATTTGAAATTCGCGAACGGTTGTTTCTCGACCGAAAACAGAAAATCTTGTTCGAGGCGTCAAATGTTTTGTCGTCTACGAATTTCTTCAAGCAAATATCGACCATGACATTGGAATTGTTAACGTAAGCTACGAAAATGAATACAATAATTATTAACAATTAATTATTCGCTAGATGAGCTTGAAACTGCAAGTTCCGCCAGCTAAAAACAAAAAGAGTAACATAACCTGAAAAAAGATCGTGAATCATGATGAATTTATTATTTATTTGCCACAGCGGTTTGGAAAATAATTTTTGGTACAAAGGGAGATTGGAAACTTACGGAAAATGGCCGTTTAAGCCCAAAGATGGTACTTGTACGGCGGAACGAATGGCAGCTGCAGGTTTTTTCGTTGTCGAAGGACACGACGAGCTGGACGTCAGCGTTGAATGTTTCATTTGCACGAAACAGCTCGACGGTTGGGAACCGAACGACGATCCTTGGCAAGAGCATTCGAAACATCAAAAAGACTGTCCTTACGTATCGTTGAATAAACAGGACGAACAACAATGGACGCTCGACGATTTGTTTGCTCTTATGAAAGCTTATTACACCAAACAATGCGTGAGTTCAAATTTGTCCTTCGTTTCATATTTCATCACTTTTTCCATAAAAAGTAACCGACTCGGAGTTCATGTCGGATAGCAGCTCATTTACTTTCATCTTTTGTATATCAATAACGGAGAAATAAGCTGGGATAAATTTAAAAAGTATGAAATAACCAATTTTGATCGATTTTTAAACAAAAAAAAACCCGGGTTCTGTAGCTGTGTCAGTAAATTTTGACGACTGCATTTTTATCAGAGTATGAGATTTTTAGTAAATTTGCTAGTTTCATTCGCGTTTTGCCCTTTTCCCGAGGCAGTCAGATTCCATGGCAAGAGGGAAATTGACTATCACTCGGCGAACATTCTATTTGTAAATCATAGTAAAAAGTCTTTTTCCTCCTTGAAGATAATTCAAAAAATGTGTTTTTTTATAAAAAGCCCGATTTGCAAAAGAAATCATATTTTTGTAGTGGAGTATCGTAATGCGCGATAATAGTAAAGTAAAACACCTCGATCGTCGGTAATATCGAAAGTCTTCCTTCGTGTATTGACCGCACTTCCGCCTTGTATGCGATTTCGGCAATGGGAATTTTAATAAAGAGTTATAAATACGAGTTTTACTGAAACGCACTTTTTTACTGAACACACGAAATTCAAAGCAACTTACGACGATATAACGTTCGAACATGAATAGACAGTTTTTAGAGTTTTTAATGAGAAAGAACGTGCATGTGTGGAGTGAGAGTCTTTTCAAGAGAAAAATTCGGCGCTTATCAGTGAGTAAGCAACAAAAACTGAGCATAGTTCGAATTACGAGGAAATGCGTAATTAATCAAGACGTGTGTTTTTTATGATGCTCTAGGCGAGATTTCTTTAGTTTGTAAGACTTTGTTTGATACGAGGAAAATCTTGAAAGTTTCCGTATATTTACATCGCGACACGTTTCGTAATTATCCGATCTTTACAGAAATTTTTGCATCTTCGTACTACCGTGTTTTTTAATGAGTATAGGCTTCTCTTTAAGCCCGCCTTCACGCCATTTGCTGGTTTGGCTTTATGAAACATGTCCAGATACGCTAGATGTACGGATACGGAAAAAATAATTATTTTATTCGTCAGCTTTGGCAATAATCCTCGAAAAATCCGGGAAAGTTCCGTGCTTTATTTTGTCCGTCGTGACACATCAGAAAGGGTGTAAACTAGGTTTCCTAGGGCAAATTGGAGTAAGTGCGTAATTCCTTACTGCGTAAAATATTTCACGCGTCGTTATAAACGAATTAGGAACATGCGGGAAGGTCAACAAATGTGCTCGAAATTATCTTTTTCCCGTGGTTCTTGATTTATCATTCCTCAGCTTCCGTCGTAATTCACCGAGATATAACTAATGTTTGTCTACAGGCTTTGACTGATGAATCTGCAGAATTGCGATATCACGATAGGAAAAAGATTGTGAAAAATAAATTTTGATACTAGTACCTTTTAACGGGCAATAATCTTATCTGAATACGTCCAACGGCGACGCAGTAAAACTTTCAATAAAAAATCAACGGAATTTCACTCGGGAATTTGTTATATATGCTTTTATGTCCATAAAAGGTTTACCAAACAATCGATGATGAGAGCTTTTTCGTCTTGGTCGATTTTGACATTTCGCCATGACAATTATCGCAACGTTTCATTCTCACGTACCGCTCCCCGAGATTTATTTTTATTCCCTCAGTAAAACTGTATTGCCTGGTTTATCGACAAAAGAATTATCTCGAACAATAATATCCCTCATTGCAGACACGGAGAAAGGAGGAACTCGTGAAAACCATCAAGACCGACAGCCAGACAATGGCGAAGAAAATTCCAAAAATCTACAAGGCCGAACGTTGCAGTCGGAAAGGTGGCAAATGAGGAAAGCGAGCGATAAAAAAAAAGGATTAAAAAAGCGCACAATCCCACACATTAGACCATGCGGAGAAACACCGTAATTATACATTTTTTCATATCAGCCATGACCATTGCCCATAATTTTAACGTTAATATTATTATTATTATTATTTTTCGTGTTACAAAATAATTCGCTACCGATGGATCAAAGAGTTGGACCAACTTTCACAAATTTTGTAATTAATTATTGACAATAATGATGCACAGACATGAACGCACGCGAGAGTACTTTTTTTCGTCCCCGCATCCTCGAGAATGAGGCGATCGTCATGAAAAAAAGAGAGAAGAAATCGCTTATCAGCGATAAACGTTGCGATTATCGCCGAGCCACGCTCGTCCGCCGATGCATAATTCAATGTTCTCAAAATTCAGCAATTGATATTTGACATCGAGGAGGAAAAAAAAAACAAAGTCTCGCATCCTCTCCGTCGATCTTATCGTTTCACCTTTCTCTGCACTCCCGGCTCGTGATACGAGACGTCCGGAGTCTTAGTCACGCGTTTTCGGGAGCTCGAAGAGTCCATCGAGGCGATGGAACTTTTTACGTACGATGAAAAAAAAAGTCCGATAGCACATTCTCCCGGAATATCGAAAACAGTGTAGGAGAACATTTCCGTTCGGTCGACAACGTCAAGAATGAACTCGACGAAATGAATGAAAATTGTGAACGAAGCCGAACGCAGCGAATCGCGATAAGAGGAAAATACGAGAGATCGTCTTTCGAACTGATGTTCGTCAGCGCCACATGCAACTTGTCCGTTGCAGAGGGAGCTCCCACTTTTCGTCTCGATAAACAATGACGATATATAGGTCGAAGACGATTATTCTCCTGACGTATATTCGTCAGACACGAGTGAAAATGTTTCCAACGTCGTAAGACACTTTCTCGTGTATTTTTTATCCATTATTTTCAATTCCTCATTCGGAAAAACATTACCGACGCGAATTTGTCGAAACCGGCGGATTATGAGAGTTTTTTTCTGCTTTTCTCGTATCGAATAGCGAGAAAATTGTGCACTTTGTGAACGAGCGTGAGAGACTCTGACGAGAGGAGCAGAAGGAAGTGATTCCTCGTCGAAGGGAGAGAAAAAAATGTATCCGACCATCTCCCGAGCGGAAACGAAGGACGAAACTTGTCTCGAGTCCAGTCCACTTCTCGCCAAGTGGATCGACACTTCCGGAGTTAACGGATATGGAAGAAGGAAGAAACGAAGCTGCGGTATGTCACCGAAAAATCATTTCGTAGTCGTTCGATGTTTTTTTTCTTTTTTTTTTACACGGACGATTTAATCAATTTTCGTTTCGACGTTCGGAAAATGACGATCGTGATATTGGGAATTTTCGAGTCGAGTTGCGTAATTATAACACGTGTAAATTTTGTAAACTGGCTCTAGCGTGACTGCCAGTGGCGAGATTGTGTATCGTGGGCACTCGATAACGGTGCCCAGGCGGTCGGTGAGTGAGGGACGCGCGAGAGATAAGAGAATGCGCGATGCACCGGAAAAAAATAACGCTTCTACGTTGCTCCTTAACATTCCGCTGCGAGCGTCCAATAGACGAATCGTAGCTGATCATTGTTTCCCTCGTATCTCGTCTCAAACGAGGCGGAATTTATTGAACAAATATTGTACATTTCGCGAATGAATTTCGCTCGATATCTGCCCCGCGGACATTTTTTTTTCATCTTTCTTCAGACAAGATTCAGACGCGACGTCTTTTCTCGATTTCTCGATGAGAATTCGCGATTGGCGCGCGGTATTGCGGCAAGTTTTGTTGAAAAATATGAAGAAAAAAAAACGATCGATTTGTTTGTTTTCCCATCGAGGAACACGGGTACGGGCGAACACATTTTATCTGGCTGAGGTAATCTTCGATTATTTCGATTTTTAACGCTCACTGGCGCGCCGAGTTTCGCTACAATTGTTAAAATTCAAAGATCGATCCGATAATCTAGAGAAACAGATAAATTATTGAGTTCGCGAGGGATTAAGCAAATATTAATTCAAGAGCGAAAAATGAAGAGAGGAAAATTTATATCTTCCCTCGAAGGCTGATTACAGAGCGATTCGATTGTTTATTTTTGGATTTGCAACGAAATTTTCGGTGTACCGAAGAGAAAATCAGCACGATGGCGAGCGAGGGTCAAGCTCGTTTTTTGCAACGCTTCTCATTGAACTTGGTGCACGTGAAAAGGGGGAAATAAAAAAAAACGGGTAAGAAACGCGCTGGGTCAAGTCCGTAGAGTCCGCGTGAATTTTTTTTTCGTCTTTGACGTCTCATCAAATTTTCATAAATTGTACGAGTCAAAAATGCGTCCCCTCAATTCTTTCGCACCTTTTTGCTTCTCTTTTTACAATGTTTGGTCGTGCAGTGCTATTTTCGTTATCGGATAATGTTTATAGATAAGAAAAACGTGCTCCACGTGTAATCCCCTTGCATTAATGAACCACGTGATTGCTCTT
Source organism: Heteropelma amictum (assembly GCA_959613375.1). NCBI lineage: Eukaryota > Metazoa > Arthropoda > Insecta > Hymenoptera > Ichneumonidae > Heteropelma > Heteropelma amictum. The sequence goes on along the minus strand of OY390722.1, from coordinate 23,965,500 downwards.
CAATATTCGCCAAGAGATTTACTCGTCTACGATCGAGAGGCGACTTTATCGTTAAACCTGCTTCTGTAAATATGTTCATCCATTTTGTAGAAAACAAAATGAAGAAACATTCAAACGAAATAAAAAGATATTTCCCCGGGAAAATAATTCAAAAACGAGGCGAAATATCGAGAAATTTTGTTTCAACCCTGAAAAAAATCAATTTCTCCAATCTGGTGTTCAACGACTGCCAAATTTACGAAACTTTGAGGAAAATAATTATGAAATTTAACTTTATAATCACAAAAAAATCACCATATTCGATGCGTTTTTCAAATTTTCGAAAATTTGCCTCAGCCTTGGCTGAACGCTCATCGAGTTCCGCCGAAATTTTCGATAAGAATCCGTAACATCGTCGTTACCTAATTCGAGACCGGTCATTCGTAGTTTTCGTGTCGAATCCTCGTTACAATTTGAGAAAACAAAAAAAAAGTGGCTGCTCGCATCGATACCAGTCTTGGAGAGTAATTTTTTTAATTTCCCAAGTGCCATCGTTGAAAACGACAATTACGTCATTTCCGTGTCCTGACAATGAAAAATACCGGAAATTCGATATTCTCCATTAACAAACGTCACGAGAAACGATCCCCGCGGTAAATCTTTTGTGACCTCCGGAAAAAGTGACATTTTTCGATTGCCGAATTTTCCCACTCGACAAACTTGCCGGAAAAACCCATTAACATCCGTTATCGATCCCAAAACACGATGAATCGAAAAAAAGCGGCAAAAATGTTTTATCTTTCCAAATTACATTCGCAGAATTGCGAATATTTCGACATCCGATAATTTACATCCTGATATCATTTTGAAAAGTCGAAAGATTTAAAAAGCTCGTGAAAAAAACGTGTCAGCTATTGAAAAAAAAAGAAGCAAAATCCACGCTTCTCTATCGCCGGAAACACGTTAAAAAAGTACCACCTGTTAACAATGTCTGCAGCACCTATCCGATGTTACTGTTATTATTATTATTATTATTATCCTTATCAACCCATATACCGTCAAAATTCTTCCGATACAAATGATAATCGATAACGATCAACGTGTTTCCCGCTCGAAACTAAGAGGAATCGATCAAAATTAATTCAATCGTACGATAAACATGAGCGACGCATTATCAAACGATAAAAAGTACATAAAAAAAATAAATAAATGAAAGAATGTCAATGATACATGTGTATGGACAATCTTATCGGATATCAACGCTTAAAATCTGGTCTTTTAATCGTTGATATGATTGTTTTCTTTTTTCTTTTTTAGGACAGCAAGATTTTAGAGAAGAGAGAGGGAGTATCAGAGGCTGATGAACAGTTGTTGAAAAATCTGATATTGCGCGGGTGGAAAAAGCGAGTCGAGGAGGAGAATTTCAAGACATTTATTAACGAGAGATGGAGGAAAAAAAGAATATATATATATATATATATTCACACACCTTACTTTATCGTTAAACCGTGCCAATGAAAGACGACACATTGTCAACGGGCCTCCGCTGGATATAAAGCGAAATCTTCGCGGTTTGTCCCTCAGTCGGCCGTATAACACCTCCATGGAAAGTTGACGGGAATTTCTCACGATCGAGTGAAGTGTGCGAGTGAATCGGATGCGAGAGAGAAGTCACCGTCGGACAATCGAGAAAATTTCGAAAAAATTTTCAATTCCTCGACTTTGGGGATTTTTTTGATTCACGAAGAATCTTGTGTTCCTCGGTCCTCTGAACGCCGATCTTTCTTTCTCTCTCTCTCTCTCCCTCCTTCGTTCACTCGCTTTACTCGACAAATATCCTGTTCTATTACCGTTGCGCGATAAAGCGCAATTCCGGCAAGACCGAGCTGCTTTTCGTAGCCTCAGCGAACAAAAAAACATAATGCTGAATGTGTTCAAAGCTTGCTGTAAGTAATGGAAAAGTCGGACGTTTCCGCGCGGCTGAAATTATTCGATACGAAAAATTGCGATTCTCGCTTCCGTCCGCGAACCCGGCTGACACACGATTGTTGAATCGACCACTCCGACGCGGACGAGCCTTTTTCCATTTGTTTTTTTCGAGTCTCACGTTGCCCAAGTTTGAGAAAAAAAGCGTTTTGTGTTTTTGGAAAAACTAGGCATTGTCACGTGTGTCATAATCGAGTTGTACGAAAAAAACGTATTTTTCAAAATTTGTTCGACTTTTTGGAACTGCCACGAAAACGTGTCCGAGGTAGCCTGTAGTTTCGACGAAACGTCAGGAAATTGTAGGGAAAACCGGCTGAGCGATTCGCTGTTTTGTTTGGTCAAACGGTAGTCGGTAATTTCGTGCGATTTGCGTGGATAATGCGATTATCGTTGTCGACGAAGCGACAGCGTCGATCGCCTCCACCCTGCGAGAAATTGCAGCAAAATTACGCGAGAATTTTAGCCTCGCCGAAAATATGGACCGTCTTTTCGAAAAAAAAAAGTGCAATCCGCTTCGAGCATTTTCTCGCGATATTTCACCGATTTCTCAGACTTCCGGTTGTCGACTCCCGGCCTGATATCGGTTAAAGACTCGCTTTTAATTGCCGCTGCGTCAAAATAATATTCACGCTTTGTCGTTGTTGTCGACGATAATAACAATAGTAACAATCTTCCTCTTCCGATCTTCGAGGCGTGGTAAAAAACCAACAAATTCGCAACAACGAAAAATTTCAATTTTCCATCCCAGCGGTATTCCCCACCGATCTGAAAAACGCACCGTCAAAGTGTGATTTAGGATTCGGGATTGTCACGCCGCGTTATCTAATCTGACTGTTTTAATTCCACAGAGTCATTCAGGAGTCAATTATCGAACCTTCAAAGCCACTCGAAATCTCCAAGCAAAGTTTATCCCCTTATCAACAAATACCGTTGTAAAACTCGCGCGGTTGTTCCCCGTTCGTGCTTTATGCATTGATAAACAAAAGAACAGAGTCGCCTCAAAAAAGAAAACGCAGAGTTTCATCCGATTTTTCGCCTCGTGTCGTCGTCGCTTTATGATCCCATTGACACAGTGGCTGTCGGAATTTGTCGATTCCCACAGAGAGCGTCGAAGTAGGAAACGGAGTAATCGATAATCGGAGACGACTATCGAGGTTCTTCACAATCCACTCAATAATCATCAAACGTTATTTCGAACTTCCCGTCGATTGATTTCGAGCATCATTCTCTTTTGTTATCTCTGACGAAAGATGCAACACCGTATCACAGCCGTTCTATCGTTTCCACTCGACAAACATAAAAATCCCTCCGAGGGACTCGTACGAACGAGTAGAGTCTAATGAAAAAAAAAAAAAAAATCAAGAGCGAGAACAAAACTCTTCCGGCCATCGACCTCCACCTACATAACAATTACGTACTTAGAAACTTGCCCGTAGCTCAATTAGAATTCCTCGCGTGTGTTGCAGCGAAAGTTATCGATCGACTTCAATATGGCACTGCCGCAATCATCGCAACCTCGTGCCGACCGCCAATTCGCAAAAATATGTCCTCTGATTGCGGCAACAATTGCGTGAAATTATTACGATCCCTTTGGTATGAATCGTTGTGAAAAAGTGGTTTGACAAATTCGAGACACGCGCGAGAACAATAATAATAATAATATCGACGAAATTCGATCCGTCGTATTTCGAAAAATATCAAATCTCTCTCATGCTGGATCGCGGCATCCCTGATACTTCCCTCTTTGACTGAGGAAAACATGTGAAAACATTTTTACCGCAGAAAAATTAATCTGCTCCTTCTCTTCGCAGGCGGAAGAATACCGCAACGATGGGTCTTTGCTCTAATGGGTTTTTTGGGGCTCTTCAACGCGTACACGATGAGGGTATGTCTGTCGATAGCGATAATCGAGATGGTAATTCCGCAGAACGAAACGGAACTTTCGACCGATGCGAATCGTTGCAGTCCGGAAATCGCCAACGAAACGAGTATTCCGTCCATGAGTAATCTCGAACGTTACGACTGGAGCCAATTCACGCAGGTAAAACTAACGAGACTTCATTATTTTTTCCCCCCTCTTACCCAACGCCGATAGGCAATTGAATCAATAACGAAACATCGTTTCATGACTTTTTACTGCCACATAAGCAAATCTAATTTGTTTTGTGATAAGAATTCTACTTCCGGTGCATTCCGGTGAATTTTACGTCCCCCGTGGAGGTCAAAAACATTTCTGAACATCGTCGCTGCGATGTACGCGCAAAATGACGTTAATAAAGAAAAACAAAAAAAACGTTTGTCAAACATTTCAGGGTCTAATCTTATCGTCGTTCTACTGGGGTTACGTAATCACCCATTTGCCAGGTGGCCTGGTGTCGGAAAAGTTCGGTGGCAAACATTCCCTCGGACTTGGCATACTCTCCACAGCGTTGTTTACCCTGCTGACGCCCGTCGCTGTGAAATGGGGTGGATCAACTGCGTTGATAGTCTTGCGTATATTCATGGGCCTCGGCGAAGGCGTGACGTTTCCCGCGTTGAACGCGATGCTGGCGCAATGGACACCGCCGGAAGAGAGGTCGAAGATCGGCTCCCTCGTGTTCGCCGGTGCCCAGCTCGGTACTGTCGTGACGTCATCGCTGTCCGGCCTGATACTCCATTATTCGCCGTTGGGTTGGCCAGCTGTGTTTTATCTCTTTGGCTCCATCGGAGTGATCTGGTTCGTCCTGTGGACGATTCTGTGTTACAACAATCCCGACGAGCATCCGTTCATCTCCGATCAGGAGAAGAAATACTTGCACGAACGTCTGAGCGACCATACGAGCAAAAAGCCAGCTCCGACACCGTGGAAACACATACTCACGTCGAAGCCGTTTCTCGCGCTCATCGCAGCCCAAATTGGCCACGACTGGGGCTTTTTCACGATGGTCACCGATTTACCGATATACATGAGCGACATTCTTCGTTTTTCCATCAAGAGCAACGGCTTTTTGTCCTCGTTGCCATATCTGTGCATGTGGTTCTGCAGTATATTCAGCTCGATCGTCGCCGATTGGCTCATAGTCGCCGGCCACATGTCGACGACGAACGTTCGCAAAATCGGCACGACCATTGCCTCGATCGGCCCTGGTATCTTCATCATCGCCGCTTCCTACGTCGGATGCGACAGAACCGTCGTTGTAACGCTCTTCACAATCGCCATGACGCTCATGGGCACGTTTTATCCTGGAATGAAGGTCAACGCGTTGGATCTGAGTCCGAATTACTCGGGAACGTTGATGGCGCTTACCAACGGCATCGGAGCCTTCACCGGAATCATAACGCCGATCGTCGTCGGCTTGCTGGTACCGTCTCGCACGAGGGCGGAATGGCAGCTCGTCTTTTGGATAGTACTCGCTGTTCTCGTCGTCACCAATCTCGTATTCGTCATTTACGCCAGCGGCGAGACGCAATTTTGGAACGACCCGGATTATCTGAGAAAAGAGAGAGAAGAGAAGAGGCGAGAGGCCTATGGCGAAAGGACGGACGAGGAGATGAAGGAGAAACAGACGAAAGATCGTAAATACTGATGGAAAAACCGGATATCTCTGGTCCTTTCTTCTCAGTGCTTCGCGCAAAGTACGAACCGGAGCTCTTCTTCCGTGAATTTCGGTTCGAAAATCGATGAAGGATCGCTTTTGCGACTCTGACGGGGATCTACGTTCGAACGCTTCTGAACTGTCAAAGCCTTTGAGGAAACGTGAAATACCGATTCTCGCAGCGTTCTCATTTCCGGTAGACCGAGGATGTACCGAAGACGATTTTCATCGTTGCGAACTCTGCAGGAAAAAAAATTAAGCATCGATCATTTGTCCATTTTGAGTGGAAACGCGCGAGAAGGTCCACGAGGAGATACCTCGATGGGGACACTTTGAGAGAGGAATGTTCCCGCGGTACCTTGGAGCTGGACGACGCTGCGTTGTTCAACGTTGATTCGGTAACGAGGATTTTGTTCTTTTCATTTTGCCTCTACCGCGTTATACGGTGGAATCTCGATTAAGGTAGTACGGACTTCCTACTCCTTGCTGGATGAAAATGTCATTTTTTTCAATATGATATAGCCAAGACAACATCTGCGAAATTTCAAAACGTGCGGTCGGATTAATTAAAACAAATAAGTCACTTCGAAATCGAGACATTTAACCCGCCAGCTGCCTCTGCTGATGAAACTTCCAGTCGCGACTATATAACATTTACGAGCGGACCCGTTCCGTGAGAAACCTTCAAGATGTGCGGAGAATGGTCGAGATTGCATGTATCTGAAAAAAAAAAAACGTAAGAGCCACTGGACGTTTCCAACAGATTTCAACGATTGAATCGACTAATCTTCTCGCACGTGGACTTTTTCTCCTCTCCGAGTACAAAACTTTGGTGAAATCTACCACAGATTCGCGTTGAAATATTGTACATATGATCTTGCATTAGATTCGTAATTTGTTGGATTAAAAAAAATACGGACTGTCTCTTGCCTCACCGACGAGACGTCCGTACTTGCGCGCCGAATATCCGCGTCTTGATAAAGAATTTGTTTTTGTCCTCAACGACGAGAGACGAAATGATTATCGTTAACTCGTTGCCTCCGTCGCCTTGAAAATAATTAATCATTCGCCGTATCGCTCGATAATCGTCTATGAAAAAATTTATTCAGAATTGTTCATTCGTTGGAAAATGTCTTTCGCCACTTTCGGACATTAATCTGAATTTTTGCTAGTCAATTAATCTCACAACAATGTCGGATCGATTGAATCGAGAATTTCTGTCACGCACGACGACGAGTTTTTTGTATGAATTATCGCGGCGAGGACATCGTTACGCAACTTATCGAGTATAGCGAACCGGCGAGTATCCGAGACGAGATAAAAAAAATTATCCAAGGTGTATAGTACGAATAAAAAAAAAAAACATGCACATGACGAGCTACGAAGGCTAACCTTGAGTATTTGACCCTCGATGTACGTGCGCCCGCGAGATTTCCTTCGATATTTCTGGTATTATTCGGAAAATTCGTTTATTCCGTCTCATTGATATTTTACTTTTTTCCCCCAATTACAGCCGGTGAGAATTTTTTTCTAACGCGACAAAAAGTCCTCGCGCAATAATTCGCGAATATTTGTTATGGTTTCTACGTGTTCGGGCTGAAAACGTCAACGTTTGATTATTCCGTGAGAAATACGAGTGAAATCTCGAAGCAATCGTCGCTCAAAAAAAAAAAGAAACGTGTAAATAAGTCATATTTTTACGAATCGATCAAAAAGCATAATTGTAAAATAAATTCATGTAAATATATTGTTTCATTCATGTATAAAACGTTTTCTCGAATTGAATTAAATTTATTATCATTCACCTTTTCTTCGATCAGTCGATTGCTGCAATTTTGTGAGTATCGTTTAGTATCATTATTATTGTTATTACTATTATTATTTATTAATTATAATTTCGTGAATTATCGGTTACAGCGATTAAATTGGAGGTATCATGTTTTCAGGAGTAATTCAATAAGGCGTGGGGGGGGGGGGGGGGGGTGGAGATTATATACTGTACAATGGAACAAATCGTCTCCGTCGTTACACGAATGACTACAATATCTCTTGCGAGAGTTTAGCGTCGATAAAAAATACGAAAAAAAAAACGGGTATGCTCCAAGTCGGCTGATTTCATGGATCATTCAATGATGTCGAAATTTTCGCAAATCCTAATTATTAAATAACACTAACGAGGGTTGGAGGATGCGTTTAATGACATTAAAAAAGTCGTTTCGTCGATTTGTGATCAGAAAAAAACGACTTTTCTCGAAGGAGTCGCTGAACTTCCGACGTTTAAAGCGTTCTTGCACAGAATTCACGATTTCTCCGCATAAATTCCTGTCGGCTCTCGAGAGTGCTTATGTATCAAGGACAAACGAAAAATCGTGGTCTCTCACGTAACACGACATTTCCGTGGTGAACTTTGTCTTCTCTTTCCATTGTTTTTTTTTTTTTGCATATCGTCACATTTCAAACGCGCGCCGCAAAGATCGAAGAAAACGTTTTTAATCTCATGAAAATGTAACGAGTGGTATTTCATTCACGTCGTAAAATCAATCTTGTTCCAAGATCCCGAATTTTTATGGATTATTCGCAGCACAGATTTATTCGCCAAAATTGTTATTTCAATATTCTTTCAATGTCGTTATGATCGTTCGTTTTCTCGTATAATCAACAAATTTATGGTTATTGCATCGAAATACCGGAGCGTCGACCGACGAATATACGCCCGAAGAATCAGCCGTTAGTTTGACAAAAATAATAACAATACCACGCGCCATTATTCGAGTACGCAACGGAGGAACCAAAATGACGTAACGCCTCCTGTCCTCGACTCAGATCTCACAATTCCTCGAGTCCAATAACTTGTCCCAGTCTATGGTGTTTTGGAAAACTTCCTGCTGCAGCCAAAGTTCATAATGTTGCTTGAATTCGTCGGTCAACTCGACGCTAGCGCCGAGTACGGAGGTAATCGAAGTGTCAACAGGCTCGAGCTGTTCGTCGCGATTTCTCGACAGATATCGCCGATTATTAAATTGATCGACGCAAGCCCTCAATGCGCACTCCTCAGCTTGAAAATCCCAGGGTCTCGCCTCGAGATCTGTGAGAAATCATCATTTTCGTCAAAAGATCAATCAACCACATAGGATCAAAATTTTGTCACATTCGTTTCATTCAGGAATACACGAGCAAGAAATATTAACAAATAAAAAAACGCCATTTTTCCTGCAAATAAATTCATTCCTCATCTACCATGTTTTTTGTATATAAAATCTGGAAAATGCCGATAACTGTTCCCGAGGTTCGGTTTTTACACAAACTGATGAAAATTCTGTACGAAATTCTCACCATTCCCATAAGCCCAATCGTCGTTCAAGCGATGTCGAACCTTGGAATAAATAACGCTGATCGTCTTCATATTGGTTTTTCTCCATTGTCGTCCGAGATACTTTGTCTGCATCTTCAAAAGCTTGAGAACAAACAGCTGCATCATGGCGTGTCTCACTTTCAGCGTTCGCTTCAATATTGGCGCCGATTTGAAGACTACCAACATCTGTGATGAATGTTTTTCATGTCAGATTCGACGAGATGCATTTATCAATTATTTTTCGATAAAAAAAAACAACGTTCACTTTTAATTTTACCATTATTCTGCTGTGTTTCCATTTCGTCAGTTTGTTAAGAATCCGCAATAGATTGATGCAGGAGAAAACATTGCGCCAAGAGTAACTCTGACCGTCGCCGATCTCGAGGCTTTCTATCGTTAATTCCGGTTGATCGCCGATCACGCACATTGGAAAGTCCAAAAGTGAAATGCTAGGAAAAAACGATCGATGTATTTTTTCATTTCTGAAGAAAATCCTTTTTCCGAACGGTTTTTTTCTCTCTTTTCGCTGTGAGACTTACACATTCGTGGCCTCGATGTAAGCGACGATATTCTGATTGAGGAATTTCAGGACGAGCGGTATGCAATTCGCAAATACGAGATGTTGAGACACAAATTCGAATTGATAAATATGATTGAGCTTAAAATGTTTGAGTAGAAGGAGTAAAATTGCCGATACGGCTTTCACGATAATCTCTTTGTGGCGATTAACATCGATCCCAAGTTTCATCGATTGTAATACGGTCATTCTGTGAATAATCCATTAATTAGTTCATTTTTCCTCTCACCGGAAAATAAGGAGTACGAAGGTAGTAAGAAAATCATCAGGTTTAATGTAATTATCGTGAAAAACCGATATTTTTCGTTTAAAATCAAAATTGGCGAAAATTTGAATGAGGACGATTGCAACTTACGGCATTTCTTCGGGCAATACGTCAGCGAGTATATTGACACTGTCGGTTTTTGCTTTGCTCATCGGTGCGGCTGCGAGAAGAATTTTCAACAGAGCGATCATGTACTGCGGCAAATCCGACAACGTTGCTTGGTACAAAATTTCCGTCGGCGTTTGTCGAAGAGGTGGTTCGGGCGTAGTCATTGGATTTCTCATAATTTTCCATTCCTTTTGTATCTGGACCTCCGCGAGCGAAGTGTACATGTGCTACAATCGTACAACAAATTTATCAATGGAGGGCTTTCAAGCATTCCCAATTCGACTCTTTTTTTCTCTTATAATACCAAAAACAAACTGTGCCGGGTTTTTTCCAATAAGTAAGTAAATGCTGTTTTCTTGGTAAAAGTAAAGAAAAAAGGAAAAGAAACTGCAAACGGTTAAAATTGCGCAAGAACGAAAATTTACCCGTTTCAAGGTGTGTACACCCTCGTGAATCGGCTGTGGCAGACCAGCCAGGCTCTCCGAGTCATTGTCTATTTTATAACCGACGAATTTCAGTCTCGAAACTTCGAGAAAAGCATCGACATCCTTTTGTCGAACTTTCGGCGTCCAAGGTAGCCCCTTTGCCTTGGTAGGCGGGGGAGTTTCGGGCCTCGATTGCAGCTGCGTTGAATTTTGATCCTTGTGATAAGATTGATAACTACCCAAAGGCCGTTGGCTTATGAATACCGTTATCTCGGATTCGCTCTCGTTTTCGTCGTTTCCTTGTCCACTGTTCTCAACACCCTCGAGATCCATCGCCAGGCCCGGCTCGTCGAACGAACGCTGTTTTACCAACAGGCCTTCCTACGCGTGAGAAAAAAAAAACAAATCTTCGATTGACTCGATTTCGTTATTTCATTCCCGAAATCGAAAAAGAAAAGAATCGAGCTTTGAAAGCAAAGTAAAACGACAAATAACGTTCGATCGAATTAAATGCCGGGTTGAAGACTTATTAACCCATAAATACTGACGCGTCTCAATTGTCTGCTTCTCTTTGGATTTTGCGAGTCTAACAAGTCAGCGGCATTGGAGGGAGGTGAACTCGCTCTCATTGTCTTTGCTATCTCTATCGTATCCTCCTGTTCGGTGTCGAGATTCTCCTCTTCGCGATAAATTTTCTTCAATCTCCGAAGTTCGTCGATACCACCGAGAGAAACCAGTATGAGCTTCCACAGGAGAAGAAGTACCTTCTTCATCGGAAAATGTGGGGCAAAACCGCTGCAGAAACACGTCACCATACTCAGCAGCTTGACGATCAGTAACTCTTGTCCATAGGGATTTACTGCAAAATTTGATAAAAACGAATAACCATGGGAACATCGTATTCATAAATATGACGATAATAATAATAATTATCATTATTGAAGTACTATTTTTTTCAAACTGAATCAGAAATGGGTGTCTACTTGGAATAAATTATGCGAAACAATGAAATCACGTACTCAGTTCTTCCTTGAACGAATCAATGTTATTCTTGTAATTGCTCGTCTCGTAACTGAGCATTTCCGCTCTCATAACTTCGGTGATAATGTACAATACGGATAGAATTATACGAAGGTCCACAGAGTCGGCAAGACTCACGGCCAGTTTTCTCATCGCAGCTGTAGCGGCTGTATTATTTCTGAATCGACAAAAAATTCACTCATTGGAAAACAGAACGTCGAACTTTGTTTTGTTTCCTTTTTTATCGACAGAGGGCTTACTCCATCTCGATGTTGAGCAGTTCGACGAAAGCTGGAAAAACACCGGCTTCGTAGAGAAGCATGACGTTGGTCAATGTCCAGTCCTGCTGCTCTTTGTCGGATTGTACTTCGGCCCAGCAGCCTTGTGCCAAATAAAGAATACATCGAGCTGCCCTCATTCTCAAATGTTTGTTCGATACTTCCAGCTGATCCAGCAATTTATTTATCACGGCTCTTTGCTTGGATCTGGAAAAACTTTGCCATGCCGGACGCAGCTTGTAGCTCTCCATGAGGTCCTCAAACGCCTTGAAAGAAAACATTGATCGGTCGACACGACGGGCAAAAACAATTATCGCAGAAAATTTGCAAAATTTTTGCTCTCGTTTCGCGTCATAGTTTTTCGTATCTCATAATTGTGCTGTTTTTTGTTGTGGCGCCATCTTAACAAGTGAAAATTGGAAAAAAATCGAAAAATTCTGGAATACAGCAGTCTGCTTACTTTGAGATTAAGCTGAAGTTCATATTGTTCGGTGTAACTGTACAACTCGGCGATTTCATTGACATGCGTGTCAGCATCGTCATAAACAAAGTCCAAGTCTATACACTCGGGACCTTCCTGTAAAAGCGAAGGAAAACGAAATTTAGAAATTTGCCACAAGTATATTTTCCTCTGGCCCTTTGGTTTGAAAGATTGAAAGATTGAAAGATTGATATTTACAAAGTTAAAAGTTTTAAGAGGTTAAAAGATCGATGTTTACAGAGGCGTTCTTGCGTGCTTTTCCGCTTGGGAATAACTTTGCCGATATTGAAAAAACGAAAAACAAGGCGTTTTGTTGCTGATTAACCAATGTTACGATAAAAAAAGATTCAACGTACGTCGGAACCCATTTGGCGAAATCGTACACAACGTATCGCTACACGCTTCCCGTTTCCATTCGCATCCATCGCAAGTCCTTCGCCATTTGCATTGAGTGGGGGTCGCTTATAGAAACCCTCGTCCCCCATAGGGAGATATTTTACGCGTTATATGGTTCTATCAGCACGGAAAAAGCTACTCCAATCCGTAGACGCGAAGTGATTAGACGACAAAACGAAGAAACAATGAGAACGGAAGACTTTGTTTAATTGTTCAACGGTTACAACGTCAACGAATGTTATCGAATTTTTGTTTCTCCGATGATACGATCGTCCCACTGAACATCGCGATTCTCGTGTTGTGAAAAGCGCCGAGAGTGACAAAAGTTTTCACCGAAAACGCCGAATCAACGCAATAACGCATTTGACCCTTATTTGAAGTATCTGTCCGGGATAAACCCATGTAACATTTTTTTTGCAAATAAAATATATCTATCGTATAATAAGTGACAGGTCGAAGCGCTGTTCGACAGCTGCTCTCGCGGAGGGAGCGGTACAGCGCTCCAAGCGGCGTACGAGTATACTACAATAACACGCGAAAAAAACTCGGTTAGTAAAAAAGCTACCCCGTATTTACAGTAGTCCGATAAATAATTTCTCACCTTCGCTCTAACGTAAACTTTATGATTTATTCCTTGGGTAATTCAATATACAATGATTGTATTTCTTTCTTTGAAATTTATAATAAACGTAGTACATATGATATTACTAATATCTTGAAATGATTATAAAGCTTCGCTTTTTCCAAGCTTCGGACAAGCGCTTATCTTAAATATCTTCTTCTTAAATATCTTCGGCATTAAAGAGATTTCATCGACCCATGTGCTCTTGTCGTCTTTCCATAATCCGAGACGCTGGTACCGAGTGTTTCAGTTTTTCCTTCCACCAGCTCACTTCATTTTCGCACTTCCGACTACGATTCCAGGTCCCAGCCTGGTTGGAAGAGATGCGGCGAGAGATCCTTGTTATGTCCACCCGCCTGATCCTTCATGTACTTGCGAGCCTAAAAAAGTCGTTTAATAAAAAACATAAAAAGGTCTCGCCAAACGAATTTGTCGTCATCGAGGCTTTGAAATTCTTCTATACCAGACACTTCACGAGGTTAGACTTTTTCTCTGTGCTCAAATGGATTCCCAAGCGCGACGGATATCTCGGCTGATCGTCTTTTCTCATTTTCTCTCTATAATTTTTCAGTTCTTCCGAACAATCAATGTCGATCGCTTCTGTATGACAATGAAATATAATAATAATAATTGAATAACAACAAAAACATTAAGTAGAAAAGACGTTGTAGCCAAAAAACAAATTGTCACCTGCGTTGGGATCTTCCTTGTCTTGTGGCTGGGCAAGATATTCATTGAGAGCCTCGAAAGATTTGGGAGAATCAACGAAGAGATAGGGATATCGTCCCCTTAATAATGCACTCAACAAGATGTTGGCGCGATTGTCAACAATCTCGCGGCTAGGAATGCACATTCTTTTATCTTCGGTTCGTCTGATGAGTAGCACACTGCCGCCATATTTCCTCAATAATTCTACAATGTTGAGATCCAGGTATCCCTTTATGGCAAGACGTACGATAGGCTTCAACGATTGCGGCGTTACAGCAAGAGCCACAGGAAGAATATCATCGAACGTAGCGTCCAGAACCTGGTAAAATTGTATTTCCGATTTGTAATTTTCATTCTGAATACGCGGAACGTCCCCAAACTCGTCTTCCACGAGTCAAAGATCCAACAGTGATTAAGCGTTGACTCAGACACCCCGTATATCCCTTGATCTTTGAACTCTCACACGTTCGATTATCCGATCGTTTTTTAACCTCAAAATTATCGGTCTGTTTCGCGGCGATTATTTTCAATTTTTCAATTCCAATTGTTTTCATTACCAGACTCTTGATTTTCGGATAACGAACAGCCCCCCACGTAGCCGCATATCCACCGATGCTCCATCCGTAGAGTATCACTCGATCGATCGTAAAATTTAATCTATCGATGGCGAAATTTATGACGCAATCGATCGCTGCATGCTCTTGCGAAGGAAACGGTCTCCCCTGAACATTTACGTATCAGTCGAAAAATTAATAAAAAGCATATTATTGAATGCATTTTGTAGTTATCTTTTGTGCAAAATGAAACAATTTTTCTTCTAGGAAACGTCTTTTCACTGACGGTGCTTTCGCCAAAGCCCGGATGATTCCATCCAAGGGTCGAGTATCCTCTGGCCAATGGAGCCGTGGCGATTCCGTGTTCGTAAAAGCCGCTATTTCCCTCGCAAGTTATCACGAGAATATCGCCGTTTCTCGTTCGATTCCGGCGATCCACAAACATCGCGTCAATGATCTTGCGATTTGACGCTCGCAGTTTGAAACGTTCGCCGCCCCCGCGTGCCAATATTATCCTGCCAGCAAGCAGGTCGCTTTCTTCGAATCAGATTTTGTTCATTTAACCTCGTTTTGTCGCGAGCCGAATTTTTTTCTGTGTTTTTTTTGTTTTTTGAAAATGGAAATAAATCGATTTTACTTATCACTTGGTTGTAAACTATGGAACTGCCCGGATACAAAACTTTGACACCGATCGTGTGAGCTATCACATAGCCGACTGTCTTACGGAATAACGGCTGTACTCCGGCCTTCGCAAGAGTCTGGTCGAATTTGGCGGACTTGATCCTATTCAAAAATATCTTTTAGACGTGAGGATGAGAGAGGAGAACATTATTATCGGTATAGTATCGATAATCCATTTGTAAAAGCGACGTAAAAAATCATTTCTCACTGCGGATGCGGATTTTTATGTTCCCAATCTACGGGTCGTGTGTTAAACTCGGCGTCGAATTTACGAGCTGCTGGCAACCTCTTGTCATAAACATCGTCTCCGAGACTTCTCATGAACTCGGAGTAAGTCGCATTTTTGCCGGGTTTAGCGTATCCCCTGGCGGCGAGAAACGCAATGATAATCATGCCGGTGCCGGCTGCAAGCGTGACAAAAGATCGAGCATTTTTGCTGGTCGTATGTTTTCTTCCGTGAAACTCTATGAACGTGAAAATGTAGAGACTGATGGAGCAGACAGCGGCGAGCTGCGAAACAAGTCGTTCCGTCAGTTTTTCTTGGCCGAAAAACCAATTATCGCCCCATTTTTTCAAACTTCCGGGCACGGAGGAATTCTACATACAAAAAGACCGGAAGTTCAACTTTTTTCCGTGCTCGAAGCATTGCCTCTCTTCATCGTTGCGGAATTATCGCAATTCGAGGGAACGAGTAATTAATCAACCTTGTTTTTGCGCGAAAAATGCACAAGTTCATTGAGTGATTTCGGAGAGTAACGAGGAACGGAAAATCATCTGTTATAATCTGTCCGCTCCTCGCGGGGAATAAGAGTGGCGAGGGGAAAATATGACATTTACCTGAACGAGTACAACGCCAAGAAGGGCGAGACATAGATATTTACCAATCATGTCTTCGGACCGATTTTTATTGCTGAAAAACAAACTGAAGGTAAAATTGATCGGGTCCTCCAGGTACTTAAACTTTCTTTCAGGGTAAAATCACAATTCTGCTGAATTTTTCCAGCTGCAACTTTGTATCTAAGAGAACACGTGAACTTGGCTACCTCGTTCGATCTTAGTTTTCCTTTTTTTTGCGAAGAACCAAATTAACGTCACGCCTGTGTGCACATCCGTTTAAGCATGTTGCAAACACATAAATGTCGGAGAGAAATGAAAGTTCCCTTCCCGATGAAGCAAAAGTAAGAAGATGGTAAATGATTCTAAAGTACAATAAAAAAAGTACGGGTACAGTTGGAGATTAAAACGAAAGAAGCTGCTAGAGTAGCGCAACTCACCAATTTTCAACCCAACAGAGCAGATATGCGAAAAACGAGCAGTTTGTATAAGTTATTCACAGTTCGAAGTTTCGTGGCACATATAGATAAACGTTCTTTTCGAGTGTCTTACTTATACACGTCGATCAATGGGGGTAGGAAGTAAAAATTGTCTCCCACTTGGTTCTCATCGATACAAAGTCATGACATCGTCTTCTCATTATTATATGCCAGCCAGCGCGCTCGTGTTTGGCCAGGTGCTTTTTCTCGTTAACGCTTTGCCCGAAAAATAAGACATTGCGTCAGAGACGGCGCCGGAGAATCGTAAAACCCTGACTGAGATCTACAACGAGACCCGGAGAGCAAGAGAATGTGAACTTGTCCGGTGGAGCTTGAGGGAATATCGGATTATTGGCGCTCCAAGGTGAACTGTCGGAGAACGACGGTTGGACCCATATGGCTGAGTCGTTAAATCCGGAAAATAACAAATAATCGACAATGAAACTTTTATTAAGCCCGACTTTGGTCCCGATAGGGTGGTCTAATTGCGAGTACTCATTGGGCTGTAACTTCCTTAGATTATTTCATCATAATTATAATACTCTTTACAACTTTGAATCTTATTTGTTCATCTTCAAGATGGCATATTGATCTTCAGCAAATGTGGCCCTCAAGTTATTTTTTATCTTCGGCAGCATTTACGTCACGCAGTTCTCATTGCGCAAGATTTGAATCAATTGATTCATCGCGAATAATACTGCGCCATTGCTAGAAGGAAATTCGTAATAAACATCACCATATGTAAATACACGGTACAAAACGATATTGGAGACAAAGCTGAAACCAGATAAGCGGGTAGCTCGCGGACTTGATAAATTTTGTGAATGCGTATAGGTGCCGAACAGAAGTTATTGTTTGCCATATCTAGACACTTGGTGGTATATAGTATGTGATACATTAATACGCATTTTATACTTGATGTACATGATAGGCATTTTTCCAGTAACGATAAAAAATCATGAGAATTTGAAATACTTGAAGTACAGAATTTGAAAAACATCGAGAGTGCACGAAATTATTGAAGATGCTACTTTTCTCGATCGTTTACGAATGTATAACTGCACTAAGGTAAGCAAATCGATCAAGATCTACCGCGCGATGAAAAGAGATTAACGGGCATCAAGCTCAGCTGTTCGACTCAGAATCGAGGGTATCGCCTCTCGCGGTAGCAGAGCGCAATTCTGTGCCACTAGTAACGAGCGCCTAGGTAACGAGGCTATCTTTCCGCTCTACAGCAATATCGGACGGGTAAACGGTCTCGCAGGCGCAGTACTACCGCTCGACGCTGGCCCGGAGAGGTTATCTTTCCGCTCTACAGCAATGTCGGGCGGGTAAACGGTCTCGCAGGCGCAGTACTACCGCTCGACGCTGGCCCGGAGAGGCTATCTTTCCGCTCTACAGCAATGTCGGGCGGGTGAACAGTCTCGCAGGCGCAGTACTACTGCTCGACGTTGGCCCGGAGAGGCTATCTTTCCTCTATGCGTGGTTAAATTTTGATGGAGTTGTCGATCGTTCATTTCATTTGCCACTACATTGAAGGAATACATTCTATAAAAAAAACTGAACACAATTTTCCGGAAACCGGAAATGAAGCGACTTGTTCAGAGTTGTTTCCTCTATGTGTGGTTAAGATTTCATGGAGTTGTCGATCATTCTTTTTGTCTGCCATGTAAATTTTATAAAAAAACTCAACACAATTTTCCGAAAACCGGAAATGAAGCATCTTGTTCAGAGTCGTTTCCTCTATGCATGGTTAAATTTTCATGGAGTTGTCGATCGTTCTTTCCATCTGCCGTAAACCTTAGGGTGGTAAACTGAAACTAAATTACCGACGACCGGGAATGAAGCATCTTGCTCGGGATCGTTTCCTCTATGCGTGGTTAAATTTTCATCGAGTTGTCGATCGTTCTTTCCATCTGCCGTAAACCTTAGGGTGGTAAACTGAAACTAAATTACCGACGACCGGGAATGAAGCATCTTGCTCGGGATCGTTTCCTCTATGCGTGGTTAAATTTTCATCGAGTTGTCGATCGTTCTTTCCATCTGCCGTAAACCTTAGGGTGGTAAACTGAAACTAAATTACCGACGACCGGGAATGAAGCATCTTGCTCGGGATCGTTTCCTCTATGCGTGGTTAAATTTTCATCGAGTTGTCGATCGTTCTTTCCATCTGCCGTAAACCTTAGGGTGGTAAACTGAAACTAAATTACCGACGACCGGAAATGAAGCATCTTGCTCGGGATCGTTTCACCTATGCGTGGTTAAATTTTCATCGAGTTGTCGATCGTTCTTTCCATCTGCCGTAAACCTTAGGGTGGTAAACTGAAACTAAATTACCGACGACCGGAAATGAAGCATCTTGCTCGGGATCGTTTCACCTATGCGTGGTTAAATTTTCATCGAGTTGTCGATCGTTCTTTCCATCTGCCGTAAACCTTAGGGTGGTAAACTGAAACTAAATTACCGACGACCGGAAATGAAGCATCTTGCTCGGGATCGTTTCACCTATGCGTGGTTAAATTTTCATCGAGTTGTCGATCGTTCTTTCCATCTGCCGTAAACCTTAGGGTGGTAAACTGAAACTAAATTACCGACGACCGGAAATGAAGCATCTTGCTCGGGATCGTTTCACCTATGCGTGGTTAAATTTTCATCGAGTTGTCGATCGTTCTTTCCATCTGCCGTAAACCTTAGGGTGGTAAACTGAAACTAAATTACCGACGACCGGAAATGAAGCATCTTGCTCGGGATCGTTTCACCTATGCGTGGTTAAATTTTCATCGAGTTGTCGATCGTTCTTTCCATCTGCCGTAAACCTTAGGGTGGTAAACTGAAACCAAATTACCGACGACCGGAAATGAAGCATCTTGCTCGGGATCGTTTCCTCTATGCGTGGTTAAATTTTCATCGAGTTGTCGATCGTTCTTTCCATCTGCCGTAAACCTTAGGGTGGAAAACTGAAACCAAATTTCCGACGACCGGAAATGAAGCATCTTGCTCGGGATCGTTTCCTCTATGCGTGGTTAAATTTTCATCGAGTTGTCGATCGTTCTTTCCATCTGCCGTAAACCTTAGGGTGAAAAACTGAAACTAAATTTCCGACGACCGGAAATGAAGCATCTTGCTCGGGATCGTTTCCTCTATGCGTGGTTAAATTTTCATCGAATTGTCGATCGTTCTTTCCATCTGCCATGTAAATTCTATAAAAAACTCAACACAATTTTTCGAAAACCGGAAATGAAGCATCTTGTTCAGAGTTGTTTCCTCTATGCGTGGTAAAATTTTGATGGAGTTGTCGATCGTTCTTTTCATTTGCCACTAATTTGAAGGAATACATTCTATAAAAAAACGGAACACAATTTTCCGGAAACCGGAAATGAAGCAACTTGTTCAGAGTTGTTTCCTCTATGCTTGGTTCAATTTTGATGGAGTTGTCGATCGTTCTTTTCATCTGCCACTACTTTGAAGGAAAATTATGATCGAAAAGAAAAACTCGGTTGAAGCCACGATTCGGAAGAACCTTTGCGTTGACGCCTGCGAGGCTTTCTTTCCGCTCTACTGCAGCGTCGAGCGGGAAAACAGTCTCGCAGGCGCAATACTACCGCTTGACGCTGGTCCGGAGAGGCTATCTTTCCGCTCTATAGCAATGTCGGGCGGGTAAACAGTGTCGCAGGCGCAGTGTTACCGCTCGTGGTTGGCCCGGAGAGGCTGTATTTCCGCTCTGCACTTCCCTTCCCGATGTGGTATGCACGGTGCTCTGCTCTGCAAAGTAGTGGGAAATGTGCGTAGAATTCGAAATAAAAAGAATATTTTTGGGATCGACAATACTGTCATGGAGGACGAAAATTGCCTCGGTTTTTCCATGATTGATTGCTAATAAACGAAAAAATTGCCACAAAAAAAAACAACCAGAGCACCATTCTTCTCGGGGAAGAAAATTTACTTTTTATTGTTATTCATTCAATAAAAGCATATTGTGCGAGAAATCCGTCAAGTTTTTTAGTTCGTGGATTTGCCACTTGGCGCTTCGTATGCTATCGCTTGATGCCCGTTAAGACCGTTAGAATTTTTCAAAAAAATGTTATTTTTGACAATTATGGGATTGGGAATATGCGGATTTTTTCCGTACTGAAAATAAGTTTTGAATTTTCACTTATCAAACATCGTTAGTGTAAAAAAGGTTTTTGGCGCTTCTGGTAGACGAAGAATGACGACTCTCTCTCGACGCGACGCGATGTGGAAAGTCGGTAAGATCGGGAGCGTCGATAAAACAGTTTTTATCAGAGGGAAGAGGTGAGTTGATATGTAACTCGCGAGGTGGCGCGCAAACCCGCATCGACACTGTGTTTCACATCTGCGAAGGAAAATTGTGAGTCTTCCTGTCGTCTTTTTTTTTACGAGAGGTTGTTTCGTCCCGCCTTCTGTATATGACAAGTTACACTCGCTTCTGTTTTTCGCGTTGACGCTTTATTTTTTTTCCTCTTTCGGGTTTTTTTCGTTTGGAAAAAACAGTATTTCTGAATCATCGTGAAAATGCCGAAGAGGAAAAATCAAGCGCTGATTGACTCCGACAGTAGTGGAAGTGTATCGGACAGCGGTTCGGATCTGGATAATGTAAGATTTTTATAACCTTCATTCGATGAAGACTTGACAATTTCGAAAAGTTTGATGACGAATTTTCGCTCACGCCAGTTCGTTTTGGACAAAATCCAAGTTTTCACCCACTCATTTCATTTCATCGATTCTTTTTTTTCGATTGAATTTCTCCTTGTTTTTCGAACGGAGAAGGATACATGCAATTTTTCGAGAATTTTGCATTTCGTAACATTTTCATTTTGATACTTTGATGAGGACGGATTTTAGCAATTTGACAAATAATATTCTTTCCTTCAGGATTTGTTGTCACTTGCAAAGAAGAAAAAAGCGAAATCCAACGATGGATCCCAGTCGAACGACGATAACAATGTCGCCAGACGAGATACCAGACCGGAGGATTCCGATACTTCCGACTCCGATGACGACTGGAACGCAAAGGCGGGAAAAGCAAAAAAGAAAAAAATGCCGAGTAAGAGGAACAAGAGAAAAGTAACAAGGTCAAGTTCAGAGGACAGCGGAAGCGACGATAAAGAATCCGTCAAAGCCTCCGAACCGGAAGAAGGTCCGTTCTATCGACTGACTAATTCTTTTTATTCCTGAGCTTGAATAAATCCCTCTTCTGTTTTATCACGAAACTTCAGAAAATTCTGCAATTACTATTCCCATTAGCAAGAATCCTATTCTCAGAATCATTTGATCTTTGTAAATCTTGGTAAAAGTCATTTTTCTCTCTTAATGAGTTTTATCAACGTGATTTTCAAGAAAAGTGTCATGAAGTAATATTAAATGAATAATAAGGCAATGATAATTAAACAAAAAAGCATGAACATCCCCTTAGCGCACTGATTATTAATTCGATAACGAGTGAATTATCTGTTTTTGTCAAAAAAACAGGCGAGGTTTCGGATTCCGACGGTAGCGTATCGGAATCGAGTCAGGAAGAGTTCAACGACGGGTACGATGAGAATCTGATGGGTGACGCGGAGGATCAAGCGCGTCTCGCGCAAATGACGGAAAAAGAACGCGAGCAGGAGATCTACAAGCGTATCGAGCAGCGAGAGATCAAGAAAACGAGATTCGAGATCGAGAAGAAGCTGCGCATGGCGAAGAAACAAGAATTACGAAAGCAAAAGGAGTCGAAGAAACGGGAAAAAGTAACGAGTAGCATCAGCAACGTTGGAGCAGCAAGTGGCGTGGGTACCGCCGTGGTTACGAGTCCGAGCGCGATCGGCAGCGCCATCGTGAATTCGGGCAACGTCGAGGAGAAGAAGTACGAGAGAGCGCCCGATCCTAAAGAGCGCAGCAAGGATCGTAAGAAAACGATCGAGGAGAAACAGGACAAAAAGTTTCACGCGATGTCGCTGCTGAAAGCCAGAAGGGAGGAAAAACGCGAGCGCGAGGAGAAGGAAAAGCAAAGAATCGAACTGCAGCAGCAACAGTCCAAGGACATGGAGGAGGAGGAATTGGACGATGACCACAAGAGCGGCAACAAGACAAAGTTGAAAGCGTCCGACATATATTCGGACGACAGCGGGTCGTCGGAGAGCGGCGACGAGGAATCAGCGCCGAAAGCTACGTCTCATCGCAGATCATCGTCGAGTTCGAGTCGCGAGAGCGATTCCGAGGCCGACGATGACAAATCGGTTACGAGCAGCACCGCGAAACCGAGCAAACCGAAGAAGCTCGTATTTGTAAATAGCAAGGAAGAATTGAACAAAGTGCGGCTGTCGAGGCACAAAATGGAACGTTTCGTTCATTTGCCATTTTTCGATCGCGTCGTGCAGGGCTGCTTCGTGAGAATCGGCATCGGTAACAACAACGGGAAGCCCGTTTATCGGGTCGCCGAGATAAGCGGTGTATGCGAAACGGGAAAGATTTATCAACTCGGCGGTACGAGGACCAACAAGGGCTTGAAGCTCCGTCATGGGGCGCAGGAGCGCGTCTTTCGTCTCGAATTCGTTTCGAATCAGGAATTCACCGAGTCGGAGTTCTTCAAGTGGAAGGAAACGTGCGCCCTCCAGGGTATATCGATGCCGACTTTCGACGAGCTCGAACAGAAGCTCAAGGACATCAAGGAAGCGATGGTTTACGAGTTCAAGGAGGAGGACATTGAGAAGATCGTACAGGAGAAGGGTAGATTCAAACAAAATCCCTACAATTACGCGATGAAAAAGGCACAGCTGATGAGAGAACGCGATGCCGCCAATTGTCGGGGCGACAACGAGACGGCGAGGAGACTCAATCTTGAGCTCAGCGAGCTCGAGGAGAGAGCGTCGGAGCTCGATAAAATGCGTACCGCGACGATATCCAGCATATCGTACATCAATGATCGTAACCGGAAGAAGAACGTCGAGGAAGCTGAGAAAGCTATAATGGAGGAGATCAAAGCGAACAAGGGCAAAGTCGCCGATGATCCCTTCACGAGGCGCAGTACGAAACCGCGTATGGGATTCAAACAGGAAGAGACGCAAGTCGCCGCGATCGTGCCACCGGAAACCAACAAAACGTCTGGCAATGCAATTTTGGGGGACGTCGCTAGTATCATCAACGACAAGGAGAATGGACAGGAACCTAAGAAGAAACAATGCACCGAAGATCTCTTCGATGCTCATGACTTTGACATCACGATAGATCTGGAAGTCCCAATACCGAGTGAGTCGCTTGTTTCAATTTCGTTGCTTCACGTTCGACATAACTTTTATGAAAAAACCACGTTTTTACCACCTTCTTTGATGTTCAACAATTTTCGTGCTCAACAGTTGTACGTACCATTTTTGTACACAACATACGCGCAAAAACCAGATTGTACAGTCGATCGTATGATAAACGCATTGATAAACGTGTAATTCCGAAATTATTCTCATTTTTCCATGGCCGATATACTCACGTCGTATTTCTCTGTCGCAGGTAATCCCGTGAGCGTTTTACCAAAACCCGTTAGCAATATCAAGGACACGGGACCCCGAAGGTCCTTGAACCTGGAGGATTACAAGAAAAAACGTGGTCTCATCTAACGGTTCTTTCGTGAAATTTTTCATTCGTCCATTTTCGTACGACGGCCAAATGCGAAGAACGAGAATCTATACCGAGTCGCGCGAGACTCTCTCGTTTACACCATATTTATTATTTCGAAAGATCGATCGTCATCGGTCGAACACTCTGCGACATTCGTCGGACATTTTTCACGCTATTCTCTCGGAAAACTCGACCGTTTTCTTTTTCCGTTTTCTTTTTCTTCCCCGAGTTTCACGAGACGCGAGAAGCCTTTCCGACACTACGACATTTCATGATAAAACCTTCAACAATATATATATCTTTATATATATATTTCTATATATATATATCTATATATATATATCGTCATAAGTATCGAGAGAATTCCCACTGTGTAGCTGTGTATGTGTAAACGTCTCCTACGAATTAAAGGTATTAGGCGAAAGTCTCGATCTACTTTGTTGAGCATGTATTCTTTCGTCGCGTCGAAATGAATTTTCACAACGACCACGTTGAGAATAAATCCGGTTTCGATTATCCTTCGTGATTTGTGCCTCGTTTGGTCAAATGAAGGAACAATGACGATTCTTTAGAGAAATATATTTTAGAGTCTTTTTCCGTTCGATCAAATAAATTCTCTGCAAATTATAATGGAATAACCAAGACACTCGAAATATCGATCGAAGCTCGATACGTCGTGGCGTCTCGATACCCTGGATCAGAGAATTTCGAAAGAGAATAGCAAACATTTTCGAATAATCAATAGCGATATTTGAATAAAAAGAAAAAT
Source organism: Heteropelma amictum (assembly GCA_959613375.1). Classification (NCBI taxonomy): domain Eukaryota; kingdom Metazoa; phylum Arthropoda; class Insecta; order Hymenoptera; family Ichneumonidae; genus Heteropelma; species Heteropelma amictum. Next base: position 23,940,800 of record OY390722.1, on the reverse strand, counting down.
CAATTTGCAAAAAAACAATGATAATTTCAATCGTTCGTGCGAGATTCGCGCGTACGTTTTGTGTTTCCGGTTTTCTCATTGCGACGAATCAAACGAGATCAATTTGGGAATCCTCGAGAGATAATATTCCCTGGTTAACTTTGTTCTTAAGTTATGAAAATTTCCAAGAATTTAGTCATTTTTAATTTATTGTTAGACAAATTAGGATAATTGCTTCGTATGTTGCTTTTTTTTTTGCAAGACAACTTTTTAAACTCATTTCATAACTATGAAACAAGAAATTGTTTATTTTTGCTATAACGATAAATTAAGTAAGAATAACGTGTACATAGTGCGATAAACCGCGAGAAGAAAAAGTGCTCAAGATTCTTCGCAAGTTTCAAGCGAGACAAATTTTAAGCGAAAATCTTTGATTTTTTTAAATCTTAATCATAGTCGGTGATTCCGTTGAAGCATATATTCTTATATATTCTTTCGAATATTTTGTAAACAAAAACAACGATACTTCATTTGTCGACTTTAAGGGGAATCATCGCGCGAGTCCCGAGTTCACGGGTCCTTCGAAATATGGAAAGACCTCGGAAAGAAACGATGAGCAAATTTTGAAAATCGCTAAACATTCAATTATTGTTCAAAATAATAATCAACGAGGATATTAAACGTATATTAATGATATTAAGTGTCGTAACGATTTCCACAGTTGGAAAATATTGAGGACAAAGTAATTGTGAACGATTGGTTTGAACCAAAAAAAAAATTGTATATCGTAAAAAAATACCAATTATGGCGTTTCTTAAAAAAAAAACAGTATTCTTCATTTTTCCTCTTGTTATTCATTTTTCGTAAATAATTCAATCTCCGATATTTGTTGACTGTAAAGCATGACTGTTATTCCTTTTATTTCAGTCCACCGAGCTAACTTTTCGAAAAAATGAAAACTTGCTCAATATCCTGCAGGATTAAATTCAGTTTGGGGACACGCTGTAGATGACAAAAAGTAGAGCAATCAACAACAAAAATCAGAGGAATTTGGTGCGCATGCAGACAGCAATTTCCGACGAATTTCTCGTTGTTGTTTTATCTGAATCTTGCACGAAGAAGAGCCACTCGATCTAACATGGATCTGTATCGAAAATCCAACCTATATTCTCTCTTCATTTCATTTTGTACATAAATTACACGCAATACAACATACTCACAAACGTAAACACTCTCACAAACATCTATGCATACACACCGTATGAAATACGATTCGTGATACAAATATCCGGAACCAAAAGGGAAATATAATAGAGTATCGTTAAATTCGCTGGGTTCGCAAGAAATTTCAAATTTTCGTGTCGCATCTTGTTCTTCCCGTGTTTTTTCATTGTTTTCGCATCTACAGTATTCTTAAACAATTGAAAAACTCATCTTATTATTAGTACTGAAAATTGAAAATTGAAACGGGAAAAGGAAACTTCATGTGCAAAATGTACAAGTTTCATGTAGAACAAAAATGTTGATGATGGTGAAAAAATTTCGCAAATTATAATTCATAAAATATTGTATAATGGAATAGAAAAAAATAGCTTCACGATGATTTTCGATGTGGTTGTAAAAAAGAGGTAGGAAAAAAAGAACGAAAGCGAAAAAACCATGAATACACAATAAAAAGGCGTATACAATAAAAATTTCGATCAGTCTCGATAGATAAAACCTCATTTCGTTCATGTCTTATCCGCTAGATGACTCTTCACAGACCGGTGCGAATCCAAGCTGGAACCTGGGTGTGTATGTAAATATATGTGTGTATATACATACGTGCTTATGTATATAGAAAGAGAGAGAGAATCGCGTGCTAGACTGCACACACTCCCTTGTCGTTGAGGCTCGAAACAGCGAGGGAGCGCACGCAGAGTGGCCTATTGCATGCCGCTGCCCATATAAGGCAATTTCCCCACGTCCCGATCGTTGATTGGTTACCCCTACCACTGATAAATACGTGCCCGACCATGCCCGACAGACGCGTCCTTGCCGCAAATGACTAATTTCAACAAAATGTGTGCAACTTCTTCGGATCCCTTTGACACTTTTGCATTCGTGTGAAAAATTGAGAAAACTAAAGAACGCATTTTTCGAATTCATCTTTGTGAGATGGGTATTCTGTAATCCCTCGTGTGTGTCACACGCGAGATAGAGGGACGTATCGAAAATAGCATTTCCACAAACCCCCCATTGTACCAACGCACAAACGTAGAACACATCTGTATTCATTTTTATTCGTCAATTACGCTTGAGAAGTCGCTATAAGCGGAAAAAGATTTACAGTTTCAACTATCGATTGTCGGTAATCCAAAAGTGCAAATCGCCTTGCTTTCATGGTTCTCCGGCAACCAATGAAATGATTATAGATTTCTTCAGGCGGGAAAATCGGAACGGAACAGAATCCTGCCAGGCTAGAAGAAAAAGATTCAAACATTTTCTTTGTACGTCACGCGCACGAGAATTTCCGCAACAACCAAAACGGGAAATGCCACATTTTTAATTATCATCAATAAGCAATAAAACTATAGTTTGAAAACGCAATAACTACTGAAAAAAAAGACTGTCGAAGATGTGGCAACAAAATGGGAATTAATCATCGCATACAAAAACAATGAGCTACTATTTAAATACGAATGGCGATGATCTACAAATTAACAACAATGATCAAAGAACCTCGCGAATGAATATGAGCAATGACGAGCAACGAAATTAAAAACTATATAAACTATCAAGGAAAAAGGTGGGGTGTTCAAGTTGCGCGCGCACGAAGCGACGCTAGCGCCAGCAATGAGCGCGCAGGCGTACTGGATAACCTTGATTTTGCGCATGTTCCGTAACTGGAGGATCCTCCCTTCCCGTTTCGTCGGTATTCGTTGATGGTGTACGGCGGTTAGGAGCGATCACCGAAAACGTATCATTGAAACTGCTCGGAGATTCCCAGTTCCGCCGTAGCCCCCCTTGGAGTATACGCGAAAAAAGTGTCGAATAGTGCGATTGTGTGCTCGAAAAAAAGAGAAACAAGAAAAACGTACCCCACGTTGTTAATACACGACTGAATCTTCAAAAATGGTAAATATCTTTCGTCGCCGTGCATGCTTAGTGTGGAACAGATATTTTTTGTCTGCAAATTACGCGTTTTCGGATTTTTTTTTCTCATCGCGTAAGATTGAACGAAAAGTCTAAAAGCCCGTAAAGAGCGCATCGTTTCGCCGTTGAAATTTGTAAAACGTGTGACTGCAGAGTTCCAGTGAAGCACTGGTTTATTTCATATTTCTCCTTCTCTCGGATTTTTCGTTCGGTCGGAAAAATACGTCAGTTGAAAAAAGACGGATAATTTGACACCGACGGAATCGTGAGTCTGCTACCGGCTCTCACCGCCCTCCCCTCCCCCCCTCCCTCTCGTCCTTTGCGATTTTTTGTTGCGACGCTCGATAACGAAATATCACGTATGAATCGTCAGATTTTTTTTAACCAGCAAAGAAAGCAATTGAATTTTTCCACATCGTATATCGAGCACGATAAAGCAAAATGCCTTATCAGGATCCTTGTAATCTGTTCAACGCTTATTTTTCGTTGCGGTTATCGCCGACACTGCATAAAATGCTGTAACGTTACTTTGTGGTTATGCCGCGAGGCGGACGCGCCGGTCGGCCATTTCTGATGCTCCCGGCACTTTGCAAGATTGCACGCGAAAACAATATTCCCTTTTTACGGTACATTCAATTTCCATAATTGATTCCCCAAAATCAGAGAGGAGATTAAACGACGAAATAAATTATGTGAAAATCCGGCGACGATTATGCACCGCGTCTGGTGTCTCGTTCCTTTCGTCGAAGAAATTCTCGAACGCGCCGGCGTTGAGCTGTAAGTGGGGTGGAAGATCAGTCGCCATTTATGCTTGATCCGGCACTGGACGATTTTTATATCCCTTCTGAAAAAAAATCCTCTCGATACTCGCGTGCCTCTCAGCGTATGAATCGCAATTATATTCATTTCTAATTGTATTCTTCTGAAATCACAATTTGCCGTTAATAAATTCGAATATTCTCGTGTTTCCCTGCCCTCCTTTTCTCCCTCCCTCCCTCTCTCTCTGTCTTTCGATGTGTGTCCGTCTCCTCGCGTGCTTCGCCCAACGATGACCGTTCCGGGAGTTTCCAGGAAGCGCCTCGATGATGAATCACTTTTCTCCGGATATATCGTGTCTAATATTGACAGATGTCTCTGTAAAATCATTCGACGCTTGGAAAAAAAAAAGATGTATCGTATTTCGTCGATAAACGATCGGCGTCGTCCTTTCGACGCGTTTATCGGGCTGAAACTTTAACTACAACCGAAAGCCTAAATTCCCCACAGATTTTCGACAATATTCGATAAATACGTTTTGTTTCATTCCGTGTATCGAAATTGTGCGAATGTCGCGCGAATAAAATACAAATGTTTTACGATTGAAAAAGGAAATAGATGGACGACGAGGAGACGCGCAGGAATGAAAATATAATGATCGAAGTAAAGACAGCTGCAGGAGACAACTCTCCGTCGCGCTCGCACTAGCTTTTGCTGAGGGGGGAGGGTCAACGACATCGTGGACCGACAGCCGCGTTGGGCAGGGCGGGGGGCTCCACAGCAGGAGGGAGGGAGGTAGGGAGAGAGCGATTACCGGTCTCCCGTAACTAGCGATGAGTGACGAACGCTCGCTAATTTTCTTTTTTACCTCGATAAACCTTAAAATTTGAATAAATATAATGCATTATTCGCTCGAAATTCTTTCCATGAATCTTAAAGCAATTGAAACGAGAAATATTCTCCGTTCCGACGTGTTGAGAGAAGAAAAATCCGATAAATGTTAATAACACCAGAGTTTTATCTCGATCGTCGAAGGAAAGAGGTTAGAATTTTATCCGCAAATCGAGTGACTCATCTCCGTTGCGCGTCCTCTGACCTTGGAAACTTTTGTTAAAACGCCCCAGGAGACCCTGCGTTCTCTCGTACAGTCGGGCCAACCGCGCGCAACGTTTCCATACCGCATGGTTCGACGTTTCGACCGAACAAGCGCGCCCTCTTCATCCCCCCAATTGAAGCTGAAATAATATCGATCTGTGCACAGACCGGCCGGCGTTTCTCCAGCGAAACTCCAAGCACGAGGCTTCTTCTCTCAGAATTTCGCCGGTATCGGAGGGAAATCTATCCAAAGCTTTTCCTCTCTCAGATTTATCGTCTCTGTACGTATATTTGACGAGAAAAACGTTCAAAATCACGCCAATTCCCTTTCGTACATGGAGATATAACATATTAAAAAAAAATCATATTTTTCAATCGAGAAAAATGAAAAAATAAAATGAAATTGTAGCTGCAGGCGAAAAACGTATGCATCACCAAGTAGGGAATCGATCAATAACTCTGTCCTTTCCCTGTGAAACGATGCGATAAGAAAATATTTTTTGTCGCCTTCGGTGTGTCTTTGCTCATCGAAGTGAACTCAAAAAATGACATCCAATTGCGTCTCTTTTTTGCAGCACCGCTCGAATAATCGAGTGATTTTCTCGCGAACGCGCGCTCTCGGGGCTTTCTCGTAAACGAGAAACTGGCTGCGATAGTTCCGAAACTTATAAATATCGCATGAGCAAACATCGCCAGCCACGAAAATCGAATATAAATATTGCCATGATTACCACTGAAGCTTTACTTAAAAAAGCAAGAAAAAAATCCTTTCCGCGATGAATTCTTTTTCATAATTACGATTTTTACGAAAATGTCTCTAGATCGCTTGTAATTTCCGCCGAATTATTCCGTAAAAGTAAGCACCGACGATCTAACCTCCAAACGTGTTTGACAAAAATGAAGAATAAAATTGTAAACTTCTCCCCTTTGTCTCTCTCTCTCTCTCTCTCTCTCAAAGAAATGAAATAACGAACAATCGGCAGAGGAACAATGAACGGGACCTTTTATTATTCAAAGTAGTGAAAAAAGTCGTCTTGCCTGTGGCGGACGTTGACGGTATTTCGCGCACAAGTAGCGAGCTAGGCTCTCGGTAAGAGACGTACGGAAATAAATGTCATCCCACGCGCGTACGCGACGCTAAAAGGGAACGCGACGAAATCGTTTCTAAAGTTGTCTCGCTACATCGAGTATCTCGTCTTTTTCTGGACACGTGTCTGCTACGAAAAACAAAAAAAGACGAATCTTCAAGGGGGGAAACATGGCTGAGGGAAATGAGGCTTTGCGATCACGAGTTCAACATAACATTTTAATATTGTTTATCCGCGGTTTGTTTTTTCATCAAGGCATCCGGTGTGACCGTGGCCGACGTTTGTAAGACGACGTACGAGGAGATAAAGAAGGACAAGAAGCACCGATACGTGATATTCTACATCAAAGATGAGAAACAAATCGATGTCGAGGTAATCGGACCTCGCGACGCCGCTTACGACGCTTTCCTCGAGGATCTCCAAAAAGGCGGAAGCGGCGAGTGCCGTTACGGCCTTTTCGACTTTGAGTATACTCACCAATGTCAGGGCACCTCCGAGGTAATTATTTCAATATTATTCTTTTTTTCTCATCGTCGTCGATCCACGGACAACACTCGAGGTCCGGAAACCGCGATATTTCTCTCAAAATACGATTGGTGAAAAAACAAAAATGCCATCATTCTTTTCGAACTTTCTCGTTTACGTTGAGCATTTCCGCGGCATTTTTCGATCGCCGAACGCCGCAGGGTCGGAATGACCTGGAGCGCTCTCCGTGATTCGGAAAATATACGTTTTGAGCCGGCGTCGGTGTAAATTCGATGAAATTTAAAAAAAGATAATAATAAAAATGATTATTTGACAACGAAATTGAAGAATCAGAGCTTTAATCCGATTGCAATCCCAACAGGCTTCGAAGAAACAAAAATTGTTCCTGATGTCGTGGTGTCCCGACACGGCCAAGGTCAAGAAGAAGATGTTGTACTCGAGCTCGTTCGACGCTCTGAAGAAGTCGCTCGTGGGCGTGCAGAAGTACATACAAGCGACGGACCTCTCGGAGGCATCCGAGGAAGCGGTTGAGGAGAAGCTCCGAGCTACCGACAGGAATTAAGAGGAAGAAGACGAAAAAAATGCCTATTCCGGGAGAGTGAGAGCCCCCACAACACAGCAAAACAAAAAAAAAGCAAGAGAAGAAGAAAAAAAACACAAACGATGATTATAATATTACGAAGAGTCGAGGGCGGAGGAGGAGGAGGAAGGGGAGAAGAAAACAAAAAACGCAGTCAAAGTGCGAAAGACGGCGAGAGAATAAAATGTTCGCGAGTGTGAGTGTGTGCAAGAGAGATGCGAGAGACGGAAGGAAAAGAGAAAAACAAAAAAAAACGATGGAAAGACACGAGAAGAACACGAGGGCGCGCGAGAAACGAAATACAGAGATAGAGCGAGAAAACGTTTTTTTTTCTTCTTTTTTTTTTCAATCAACCTCCAACATCCCTTTTTGCAAATCGACGCGTGCTTCCCGCTCTTTCATCATCCCTCTCGAGTCGGCGGAAGAGCCTTTCACACATTGACTCGGGAGAGGGCAAAAAAAACCAATTTTTTAATCTCACTTTTTTTTCTTCTTCGCCGGTCTCGCTTCGAGACTCTCCTCTCGTCCCATTCTCCGGTACTTTGAACAACAACTGCGGACAGTCGCAGTGTGACTGAAAACGCTCAGGGCATATCCCGACAACGGGATGGAGGGGAATAAACGCTGAACGCGAGTGACACAGCCTTCGGGGGACGCCCTCTCGACGAACAGGAGCTAAATTTATGGATGAGAGATAAAAGCAAAGAGCACCGATTGGGAACGAGCATGATGAAAATGAATCACAGCTGATACACCTTCTCGCAACGCGAAAGTTGCCCGAAGATCTCGTCTTTTATGATAATTACATTGTACTATTATTATTATGATTATTATTGTAAGGTAATAATAATTGTAAAGGAATCGTCACAAGTTTACACAACCGAAATACAGTCGAGAGAAAAAGAGAGAAAACAGAGTATTGAGGATGAACAAAATAATCAATAAACAAAAAACACTTTTGTCTCATAAAGCTCGAACGTCCGATTCATTTATTTTCATCCTCTTTAGACATATTCAAGATTGTCGGGAGTAAAACGGGAAACGAAAAGGGTTGAGGAGCAACTGGGTAGGAATTTTTAGTGCCTTCGCGGTCCGCATTGAGCGCTGATTGATGTCGCATTTTTCGCAAAGGCAAATCCTACTTTTCAACGTAGAAAAAATGTTTCGACCGATCGATGCTGCTTCCCAGCTTCGTTCGATTTTTTTTTTCACGACACGAGGAAAGCACGCGATCGGAAGTAGCTGAATAGGAATATCCCCGAGGCCTTTTTTTGTTGATCGCAGTCGCAGTGCGAAATTACGTCAATGAAAAAAAAAAAAAACGAATTTCCACGGTACTCTTCGCAGGGATAACTTTTGTTTATACCTCTACGTTTTTTTAATCCACTATTCTGTTAGTAACTTTTTCGAAGCATTAATCAATAAATAATCTTTGTATTTGAGGAAAGAAACATCGAACAACAATATTACAAGAGAAATCGTCGAGACAGTAGGAAAAACGAGGAAAAAACGATAAATTGGTGAAATTGAGGGGAAGACGAATCCGAGCCGCTCGCCATGAACGTTGGATAGTGCTGAGACATCGGGCCTAAAATCACTGAAATTGCAATAATTCTTTCACGACACAATAATTTTTTGGTACACGACTGAGAGTAACGTCGAAAGAAATTCTCTGAACAATTGTTTGAAATACTTTTGAATGAATATTCTCGCATGATTAAAAAATATTTTTTCTTGATTCTTGATCGGAATCGGAAAAAAAATTGACTCACCCATGTTACTGTCAGTAGCCGATTCCTCGAGAACTTCGTCGATTTTGTAACGTTTATCCGGTTGAGGTGCTGCGGAAATGAAAAAAATACTCGATTCGAACTCGAAATCACAGTGAGGAGATGTTTAAGAACAAAGAAACGAATAACAGAGGCATCGTCCTAGCGATCCAGAAATAATTACAGGGAAATTGTTTTTTTCCAATTCGACCAGAGAAACGAGAAGAATTTACCAGAAACCTCGAATTTTATCGAGTGTTTTTAATCTCGATAATAATCGAGATGTACGAAGAATTTCGGACATTTTTTAAGTCAGTATCATCTTATATTTAATATCACAAATAGTATTTCACATATTCGCGAAGATTTCGACGAGTTTCGCGTTAAAAATCGTTAATTTTCTTTGTCGGCACTTACGAGCTCCTTCAGTGGCGAAACGAACGGTCTTGGAGGGTCCGCTCCATCCGTAACGATTTCTCGAGAGTACGAGAGCCTCGTAATGCGTGGCTTCCGCGAGTCCTGTGAGATTGAAGGATTTCACGTGCAGAGGTCCGATCGCTTCGCTACCACTAGGCACGAACAATTTGTGCCAATCGCCACTCTGCAAAAAGAAGACAATGGACGAAGCTCTCACAAATCGCATCACACATCGGACAGAGGCAATTTCGCGTTTGTTCGAACGAAAAACACAATCTCAGTCATCAACGATCTCAATCCTCCAAAAAGTCGCAACAATCGCGAAAAAAAAAACCTACCGGATAATTGCGGAACCAAAATTGATACTCTATGATGGAGCTGTAACTGTCGACCTCCCAAACGAAGTAGTAAGCATTTTTTCCAACGATTCTCGACACTTTGATAACAGCCGGATTGGCAACGCCCGACAATACGACGAGCTTTTCCGTGATTCCGAGGGAATTCGACGCTCTGCACAGGTAATAACCGTAATCGCGTTCCTTCACGCTTCTGATGACGAGACTGTGAACTTGTCCGGAGGTGTGCTTGACGATTCTCGAGTCGTAAGGTATTTTAGCGTTCATGAAATACCAATTCACCTGCCGATACATTTTTTTTTCGCGCGGGAGTAATGAAAAAAAAAAAGCGGAAGAAACAAAAACGTGATTAATCTCGCGTTCGAGCGAAGCCTTATTCTCAACCGGAAGTCGATGGGTAAGAGACTCACCTGAGCTTCCGGCCAAGCGGTAACTTCGCAGTCCAATTGAGCGCGAATTCCGGGTGCTACGTGAATCCACCTCTTCCTCGTTTCGATCTCCGGTTTGTCTGTTTCACACGAGGGCATTTCAATCGATGAACATACAGACGCGCGGAAGGGTTTAAGCCATTTCGATCTTACACCGAGCCCCGCTGATTCCTCGCGTCAATATCCGTGACGTTTCGAATTCGAAAATGGACCGTGGAAATCCATCCTGTTCGATCTCGAACGCGAAATGGGGAAGCGCGACGCATTTCCTTTGACTTCCGGTTGAGCGGAGAGTCTCGAAAAACGCGGAGAACTTTGCAAATTTCGTCAAACTTTATCGGCTTTTTCCTTCGTTGCCTTCGGTAAACTAATTTTTTTCCAAATTTTCATCATTCACTCAGCGAAAAGAAACAAAGACTGAGCTACGAATTTTCGAAACGTCATTGATTTCCGGCTGAGAGGCAGCGAGTAATTCGATAATCTCCAGGATACACCCACGCGAGCAGATGCTCGTCTCGGCAATTTGATTGTCGAATACGAGGCGAATTCAAGCGAGCGTATAATCAATATTGCAATAACCGCGTCGGTGAAGAGCCAAACGCGCTGTTGGCTTACAAGATTGAAAAAAAAACGATTGATTATGATATAACGCGAGAACAACCGCAAAAGCGAGAAATTCGCTTGAAATCCTTCGCGAGTCCTCTCTCTTATCTCGATAACGATAATATAACATAATTAAATTTCATGATAATGATAATCGTCATCGTTGTTGGTGAAAACAAAAAATTGCTATCGAAAGTTGGTTCGAGGTATGTGATATTTGAGAGAGAAAGTGAGAGGCAAAGAAATAGCCGACTTGTCGTTAATCCTCTCCTGTCGTTATTGATTGGTGAGATCAACGATGTACATACCGACTGATGATAACAAAAAGGGCGCGTGTGATTGAGAGAATCAACGGAAAACTGAGAACTTTCGGGCTTTTCGTTCACGAGCGTTCGATGAGTGAGTGTCGGAGCTCGGGGGATGAAACTCGAGACGTGCGAGAAACAACTCACGTTTAATGCGGAGCTCTATTACAGCCTGAGCCGATTCGCCGATACCGTTGCTCGCAACGCAAGTGTAAAGACCCGCGAGTGTCCGATTCTCAGCGTGGAACCGCAAACGAGGCCTGTCGTCCAACAACTGCATGTCCATGTCCTACGGCGATTCACGGTCCGATGATTTATTCGAAGAAGGACGTTCGGTGAAAATTTTTCGTTTTTTTCGCTTTTGAAATAAAGATTTTTAGGAAAAGTATACTCATTCGTACTTTCATTTTCCAGGATATTTTTGGCGCAGGATATCCAACCGCGACACAGGACATGTCCACCTCCTCGCCGAGGTTCACTTCGAGCTCTCCCGATTCCGGCATCGTCTGAAGAATCTTCGGCGCGTCTGTAGGAAAAGAATAAACAATTTTTCAATTCCCGGACAATTGCAGAAACACCGCGGTTCTCGCACGAAATTCATTTTCAACAGGTGCATCATTTCGAACGGATAATTTCCGCGCAAAAAAGTCCATCGAATTCATCGGTAAAGATCGAGGAAATTTGTTCGCACGAATAAACAATCGAGCGTGAAGAAATAATCATCGGAAGGTAAATGCGGCAAAAGGAGGAGATTCGATAAAACTTGGCACGCGAATATTTTTCCCGCTATTAATTAATTACGGGAGATTAATTGCCAGGATAAAAGAAATTCGCATGATCGAGAAAACAAAGAACGAGTGATTATAAAAATAACGATGCGGGACGTTGTTATGATTATTTTGGTAGACGGCAATTAGGAAAATTGGCACCGTTATTCGCGCGATCTTAATTAGCCGCTGAGAAAATTGGGGAAATCGCGTTGAATCGATTTTTCGTACAAATTATTGTTGACAAAATGAATACATCTTAATGACGATGTGTACCAACATTTTACTCGTATTGCGTAGACTTGTGTCACGTGACCCCAGGGTGCCGGTCTCGTAGCCCGACAGACGTACTGTCCCGTGTCTTTTGGCTGCACGCGAAAGATCTCCAGACTCTTGTTGTCGTGCAGTGTTATCCGATGTGGAGGAACGAGATCGGTATCGCCACTTTCGGCCAATTGTACAGCGTTGCTCCCTCTCTCCCTCCACCATCTTACCGTCGTTGATGGTTCTGCCACATGGTTTAATGCATCGTTTTAATTATACCGGTTTTTTTTTCAAAGAAACGCCGATTGTCGCTCATCGTTGAATTTTTTTTATCAATATTGCACAATAAAAAATATGCGCAACGAAAACAAACGGAATTTTCGAGAATTTCACGTTTTTCGTGACTTTGCTTCGACTGATATCAGAATAAATCGTCTCACCGAGATCATCAACGAAACAGGGCAAAAGAACGGTCTCGTTCTCGTACGTTTCCACCGTTGTTGGAGCATTCTTGCTGCTCCAAGCCTCCTCCGTGTAAACGTCTGCAATTATATCGTAATTTTCATTCAGCATCTTCATAAAGAACGAAGGTTAATAATCGTGAAAAGTACATGGGAAAGCATCGATCTAATTTATTCTCGTCGAATTTATTGCGGAACTGAAAAATTTCGAAGATTCCTATGAAAATCTGATAAAAAATCGCTCGGAGGTAAAATACGGTGCAGGGTAATTTCGAGTGATGACGATATTAAAAAGTTATGAGCAAAATTCAACTTTGCGGATAAGCAAATTTAATCAAAAATTCCGATCGATGAATATTCTTTCTGCAAACATCGCGCAAAACAAATACGAGAGAATGCTTGAAAAAAAAAGAGTGCTCGTACGTGACTCTGTAATAAAACGTGGGATTTTACAGGCCGTTCGTGAAATGCACAATGTACGAGTGAGCGGGATTGCTAATTAAATCCGATAAGAGCTTGCCTGACGTTAAAGGTAATCATTGTGGTTACGTGTAATCACGCAGGGGTTTGAGAGAGGGTCGCTTCGATTCGTGTCGTATGGAAAAAAAGGGAAAAAGAAAACCGAAGGAAAAAATAAAATACGAGGCAGCGGATCGACGAGCAGTGCAATGAATTCTACGACACCGCTTCGTAAGAAAACGAATGGAAGAAAAAGTGAACAATCCAAAGGCGCGGGGTGTGCGTGTGCGGGACGTTTTCACGCGAGCGATGAACGTCGCGTGCGAAAAAGCATAACCCAAGCGACGTCACGATAGACATGGAAAGCGAATAAAACGAGGAGAGCTGAGGGTTGCAAAAAGCATTTCTACCCTTTTTCAACCCCTTTTTTTCTTCGTTTCTCCTATTTCTCACTGACATTCGCACGCGCACGAAACAATCTTGGGGTATTATCTTAAAATGACGGTAGAGCAGACCACTCAAGCTGACGATTCGAGACACGCCACGAGACAGATTTTCGGTTCTTTTTCTTTTCTTCTCACCCGACACTCTTTCGAGTTCGAGAGTTCGCTAATTCGTCGCAGAGACATTCTTACGCGCAAAACTTTTCCATCTATCGAATTTCGTTCTGAAAATTTCGCGAAATAACGTGCAATCACAGACCGTCATTGACGTATAAAAAGATAAAAATAAATCGGGACATTGACGAATCAAATCAGCCGAAATTTCGATGATTCGTCGATTGTCTCACCGGAAATGATAAACACCGCGGGAAAAATCCACCATATCAGCATCGCGGCGTTCGCGAAATTTCCGAAGTTCGTCCAATTGCGAAGGGAGGAATAAATAAAACTCAAGTCGTTGAAAATCGATCGAAACTTTGCGACTCCACGCAATGGAAGATTGGCGTGTTGGGAAACCAAAAACGTGAAAAAAAAAACCTAGGTCACTCTGGACGAGTGCGAATGCCACGAGTTTTCACGACACACTGACACCCGGGTGACACCCGTACGAGAGGATCTCTGCAGAGCGAATCATTTCGTCTCTCGCTTTCCCGCGGCTTCTCGTGTTACTCGACTCTGCTCTCTTTCCCCCTTCCACTTTCTAATGCAAACTGTATACACATTAATCTCGGATGTAATTACGAGTAGTTTGCTCCGATGTGACAGCCCGTGGCTCTCACACGTTCGACGCCCTTTGCTCCCAAACTTTTATTCCCGATTGAAAAACGAGAGTAATTTAAAGAAAAAAAGAAGCCCCGGCTACTGAGCTGGTTGAACATTTTTCCGCGCGGATGCTCCGTTTTTTTCTTGATTAAAAAAATTGAAACAAGGATGGAAAAAGAGGAATCTATAGGAATAATCCCGACGGATCCGGCGAGAAGGTCGAGTCTTTGTCATTTTTATATCGTTATTGATGTTTCGCCTCGAGGAAAATACGAATTTTCGCAATTTTTTTTTTTCGCACTTTGACGACTGTCATGATTGGCAAAATTGCAAAATCGTTCGCTGCAACATCGCGCGATGCTGACGATAATAAGAGAGAATGATTGTACGTTCGTTAAGATGATTTATGCCGCGATTTCAATTAAAATTATCTCGCAATTGGACGCGGTACCGTCATTCAAAATTGTCCGACAGTTCACCGCGAGTTTTTCTCACGATTTTCCGCCTTTTTCGCGTCGTCGATGCTCAACGAAAGTGCCAATTTGTCCACTTTGATTTTTCACACTTTTGCCATCGTCGCAACGACAATAATAATTGTTATTACAATCATCTACTGTTTCTATAATTACAGTTGCGAGAATCACTCGCGCCACGTCTTTTATCAAAGTTATTATTTAATCAAATGTTACAGATGTTGCAAATTTTCCGTCTGTTCGATGTGTTTTTCAGTCAATTTTGTTGATCAACGAGGACAATGCAAGGTTGAATGGCGACGATATAATCAGTTGAGAAACTCTGATATTGCTCGAGTAACAGGAGAGGGTGGAAGAGAGCGAGAGAGAGAGAGAAATTCGTTTCATGGGTTAAATCGTGTGTCGCGTTATATGCATCGGCATTCAGGGAGCGAGAACAGTAGTGACAATGCCACAAACACCACTGAGGCATTCTTCTGTAATTTGTTCAATTTACGCACCGACACGAACTCGCCAGCCATTTCCACAAGACCATTCATCCGCAGTTATGTCTCTGCATTCAATAACTTTTAATCCAATCTTGAATTTCAAACTGTTGCTCTCGTTGTTCACCATTCATATTCCCAACACCACCCGCCCTGCTGTACATACATCTTCCATTGTGCTCCGACACATCCGAAACGACGAAAAAACGCGTGAAAACCACACGCGACGAAAAATTCTCTATCGTGCGAGCATGAATAATGCAAGGTGGCCAGGTAAAAAAAGATCGAGAGATCGAGAGCTTTGAAGGTGCCGAAATAATGCGATTTTAAACAAACTCCGCTCCCCCCTACATCGACCAACGTTCCTGCTGGCGAACAAGTAATTTCGAAGAAAGAGTCAACGAGAATTTGGAAATTGGAAAAACCGAAAAATGTTGACGTTAAAAAAATCGTTTTTTTTTTTACAGAATGTTTTTTTTTCGTACACGAGGAATGCACTGTTGCAAAAAAATCGTCCACACTGACGAACGGCGATGAAGGTATTTGGAGAAAAGAAAAGCAGCGAAATTACGGAAATGTGCGAACAAAAATACCGATTCGCTCGTTTTTATATTATTCTTCTTGTTGCAGTTGTAATCATTTTTCAATGCAACAGAAAACGTTGCTTTTTGTACTTTGTAATGTGTCTGACGACTAGGACCGGGGAATATTTCAAGATTTTGATTTTTTTTTTTTTTCGAATTTTTTTAGAAAAGAGAATAAGGATCAATTCGGTGACGTACAGTTGGACGGAAGAAGATTCGCCACTCTGGCAGCGTCGGGGGAGAGAAATAGGATTATCGGGTGCAATGGCGCGACGGGAATCAGTGGGGATAAGCAGCCTTATCACTGGCTATCGCGAAAAAAGCTTTTGATGAAAATAAAGACACCAAATATACCACCGCTGTACATCCGGTATATGCATATAGTAAGTACGTGCATTTACTTCCGCAGAAAAAGATTATCCGTACGGAGAAAGTTCATGCCATTTTTTTCGAAAAATGAAAAAACTCTTTCGAGTTTCAATAGAAAAAAGATAATCCAATTCGAATAACGAAGATGATGGAAAAAATCAAATTTCTCAATGCGCTCATTTTTTCTTTGTTTTTCGATCGTCGATTCGACCTCGAGCGTCCTCTAGGTCATTGTCGAACGTATCCTTCCTGTATATCGCGCATATGGCTATATTCGTGAGGGATGGATGCTATGATCCTCCGGGATAATTAGGTCCACTGAATACAGCACTCGTACGGAATACGAACTCCGCTAGGCACGCGATAGAACGTACATACGTGCGTTCGTGTGTATAATATGTAGCCGCGGTCGGTAAAAAGGGCAGAGGATTAAGGTTTAATGAAAAATAATGAAAGAAGCAGGAGGAAGGGCAAAAGTCGGTGGAAGAAAGCCGGTGGCAGAGTCTAGTATGGTGCTGAATGCATTGTACCATGCGTGTACATGTACAAACGTTGACGAAGGGAGCGAAATACGCTATAAGCAGGGTTTAATTGATACTAATTAATTCAAGTAGCGCTCGACAGTCGCTCGCCGCTTTGGGACGAGTCTCACCGCTCAAGGCCCTTTTTCTTTTCGGCTCTGCAAAAAAAAAAGTATCCAGTACACACGCCGCCCATCTCCGCGAATAAAACACACTTTTTTCGTGGAATTTTTTCATACGTCTTCTCGTCGTTCATAATTGAGCTTAATCCAGTGGCAAAAATTCGTACTTTTCCGTGTGCGTTAGAAGGAACATCGTGCGATCGTCGTTTTTATTCCTTCGGTCGGAAAAATTTCGCGATTACTTTTTTAAAATTCCGAATACCAAATTCGGAATTACGTATCATCCGTTATCGGATCATCTGGACGTTATCTCGATGGACGTTGATGGAATCGAACTCGATTGGAAGAAAAAAAAATCACACGCTGTGCCATTGTGCGAAAGTTCAAGCCTGCACGACGAGGTTTCTTTGTCCCCAGGCTGCTTTCGGCCGAGCAAAGACTCTCGTTGGAACATTCGCGAAAAGCAAAAATTTCGAGCAAAGACTCGAGAAAAAATTGAAGTGCTTCACGAAAACTCGAGTCGAGGGATGAAAAAAGATCTTCAAACGGCGGTGGAAGAATTTAATTAAGTACTTTTTGTTTTGCGAATTACCCTCGCTTTTCATTGACGGAGTAGTTTTGTAATATCGTTTTTTTTTTTTTTTTCGAAAAAGAGGAATATTACGAAACAAAATTACAGCAATTTTCGAAATCCCGACGCTCGAAGAAGCGTGAAAAACAGCTGCAATGTGAAAAATGGTGAGAAGGCGAATTGAAAAAATTGGCTAAAACCGTACATTTCCCCCCGAGTTTTACCGATGCTGATTAATCCTCATTGTCGCGATTATTTCGTCAAACGATCTCTAGTCGTTTCGCGAAAGGGTGACGAATCGTTCCGACCGCGTTTTCCGAAACCCGTACACGTATATACAACGACATGTATGAATAAACATATACGAAAGATCTCGAAAAAGCGAGAGAAATGATACTGGCTGGCGTTGGCTCTTGGGAGGAAAGCCAACCGCATGCCGCGCGAACGAACGAGCCTCTTCAGCCCGAGCTTCGACTCTGTATACCCGCGCCCGTTCTTACAATATCTGTGTACAAACGAGTGTTGCGCCGCTCGCGGGAAGGTCGAGGGATCGGGTTAGAGGGCGCGCGCGAGTGAGGTAGCGTTACGAGTAAGGATCCGCGGCGTGTAGAGGAACGTATATATGGGGCTTTCCATGTTCATTTTCACATTTTTTCGAAAACATCGCGGGCCGAGCGTATGACATTTTTCGGTCATGGTTTTTCATGCTTTTTTTTTCGTTTTTCCAAAGAGTATGAATAAAAAACACGTAAGCCTTTGCGGGATAAATTTTTCACCACTCGGCGAGGCTCGCGGAGGATTTTCCACTCGGGGGAACCTGGAATGTCTTGTATATGGAAATTTCTGTACGCGTATAGGGAGAGGTTGATGAAAAAAAAAGAGGAGAGAGGAAAAAAAAACCGTGAGAGAGAAAAAGTGGGAGAAACGCTGTGCAAATCTGCAACAGCAGCATCCAAAGCTGACGAGCAGGGAAACGTTGCGGGGCCGCCCTTATTTGCGGGCTCTCTCGTCGCGCTTCGGCTTTCTCGCGGAGTCGCAGTCGATACACGTTGGACGACAAGTGACGATGTTCGTTTTTACACGCACCTTGGCGTCTCTTTATTTCTCCGCGACGAACGTTCGTGAACGTACTTTTCTTCTCATCTCTCCGTAATCAAGTTTCGCACTCTTGTTGCGCGGTCGTGATAAAACGTTGCGTTACGTCGCGATGATTTTAATCGCGTCGGGATCAAAGCGCGGGAAGGAGAATCCGGAAGTGGGCTTTTCTTTCGGGGAGGAAAAATAATCATCGAATAACAGTCGAAAGGTATTTTTGGACTTTGGATGGATACACCTACGCGGTTGCGGATGTTTTCTGATTGTTTTCTGAATATTTATGAAAGGGAATCGAACGCGAGCCACGCGGGCGGGAGGCTTTTTTTTACTTTGAATTTTTATTATTATTATTATCATTATTCTATCCCTCCGAAAATTCTTCGAGGATTGTTTTTCTTTCCTTGAAAAAAAAGTATTTTCACAGACGCCATTAGCACCCGGGTATTTAATGCTTTTTCAAAATCGAAATGAAAATTTGCATCGAACTTTGAAAAGTTGTTATTTTTAGCTCGGTACAGTATTTTCCCTCCGACTTTCATTCAAAGTGAGTATTAAAGGTCTGGGAAGAAAATAATACGGATAATTATAGACTCGAGCCGTGCAAGGGTGAAGGTTCACTGTTGAGGGTGTAAACACACGGTGTGTATTTATATTTTACTCGATGCGTTGTCTGTTGGTTATTTCATGACGCGAAACCATAATACGAATTGATGGAGGGAATTCGCCATGTTACGAATGTGTAATGTGTAAATTAGGGTGTCCGATGTTTCACGAGTAACCTTTTTTCATTCGGGTAACCTCCGAATTATCGATTTAGAGTCTGAAAAACAATTTTGAAGAAAAAAAAACATTGGAAAAAAAGCCCGCCCGACTGACGATACTTTTCCCATTCGATTAGCACGGGATTTTCGTACTTTTCGAGACTCTTTTTTTTGTTCCGTTCGTTCGCGAAATTGACGAATTATCATCTCGGTGTTTTCTCCAATTGTAAAAAATGATGAACAAATTACCCAAGCGAAGATGGTGAAAAATAGCAAACACCCTAATGTACGTATTGAGGCAAAATATTCGATTTGTTTGTTGCCCAGCATCCAGCAATCTCGTTAAATCATCGATAATACATCCAGTTACAATATCCTATTGTGCAACGAATTTGTAACAAGCTCGTACTTCGGTCCACTGACCGAGTTTTCAGAGCAAAGACTCTGAGCAAATATATGGGGCATCCCGAGCAAAATCGATAGCAGCTTGACACTCGTGACTGATGATTCGTTTTTCCGTTCTTTTTTTCCTCCGAAAATGCATACTCGAATTCAAATATTTCGATAACGAAAGGAGCATTGAAATTTTTTCCGATTGGAAATCGATTATGAAAAATCGTTCGATCGTCAAAAAGAACATTGAAAAAAATACGATAAATTCACTTATGGATGTATAAAATCGTTTTGAAGTAGGGAAGATGCCAAAAAGTAAGGACGAAAAGGATGGAACTGGCGAGGACGAACGATCTAGGATCAACGCGTTCACGTCGCAACAGCAGCATCGGAAGATTCAACTTTCATCATCATAGACATTCTTCCGTGGCTTGGAAGATCAATCCCCTTCTCGTGAGTATTTCATCGTTTTTCAAGGCACACAGGTAGCGCGGCGATGGATTGCGTCTTGAAGCAACATTTTCTTATTTTCGATCGTTTTTTCGTGTTATATTTTTCAAAGTTCGTTTCACACTTTCCTCACCGTTTCTAACGAAAATAATAATCGTCCGTTGATATATATCCCGCCTGTATTGTATTGTTTAACTATATTTGAGGTAGCAAATTATCACGAAATAAACAGGCGTAATTTGGAATATTTTTCGAGCCTCGCACGTCCGATTATTTCTATGCTCTTTTATTTCCATTATTATAGCTTTGATTAATGCTCTTATAGAAGAAACCAGTCCCAACAACATTAAACAATCAATCAATTGATTGTTCTCGTCGAACACATGTACGTATAAACTCAAACAAGCCCTTTGTTTACCCCGTTCATCATCCCTGTCTCTATCAAGCCCTGCTCTCTTCTCTTTTTTCCTTCCTATTCGTTCGATCCAGCCTCTTCGCGTACCGGATATTGAATCTCTCGAGAGAGTAAAACCTCTCGAGAGACGCGCGACAGAGTTTGTTGGCTCATCCCGCATAGAACAAGAAAGAGGGGGAAAAGAGGCGAACGGAGGGAAAAAGGATCAATCGCGCTAAACACGGCGGACAAGAGAAACGAGTCGAGCAGCGAAAATAATTAATAGCTCGAGGCTTTTGACGATAGGAGGGAACAAAAAAAAGACGATGGGAAAAAGTCAGCGAAGAGACGAGGAGGAGAGGATCGAAGAAAAAGACGGGGAGGAGGAAGGAACGAGGGTAAAAAGAAAGATGGAGTACAATAGATGCGGAATATAATAAATCACGTCGGTGTAAGACGAATTAAAGAGCACAAAAAGAAAGCCCGGTGTTGATCTCGTAACGAGAAGAAAAAAAAGAAGCGGAGGGCTGTTTTTTTCTCTCGCATTACCTCGGACCTCTTGTTTTCCTCTGCTTCCTTCTCTGCGCGAGGAAACGTATATAGTCTATCGACGATGACGAGGGGAAACGAATCTCGGGTAGCGAATAATAATAGTAATAATAACGAATCCCGGCATTAATATACGAAAAAGAAGGATAAGGGAAATTTACATTTTTATTCGTCACGCGATTCTCACAAACGAAACATGACCTTGAAACTTCCGGAGGGTGGATAACCGCAAAATGAGCAAATGTAGAGGATTATCGGGAACGCAGAAGTGAAATTTTCACGTTTTTTCTCCCCCATTTTCGTTTTCAACCGGACGTATGATCGAACGAGGAAAAATGGTACTATTTTTCCATGTCGGTGTTTTTTTCATATTTACACGTCCGTCATATTTTTCCCCCCGATGACGAATGAAATAATTTTCCGACGGACAAGTCCCGGCCGAACATTTCCCGCGAGTGATTTGCTTCTTGTAAATGGCAATTTTTTCAATTTTTTTTTTTTCGGATCGTATATATTAAATGTAGAAAAAAAAAGCTAGGGTTCGGCTCGATTGCACGTTTTTACATCGCAATAAAAATGCCGTGTACGTATTTTCTTCTCGATTCGTGGGCAACGTTGAATGCACGTATACAGGGTGTCCCAAAAGTAGATGCTGACGATTTAACGCCACGTCGGGGATGAAAAACCAAGTCGAAAAGTCCTCGAGTGTTTTTCAATCGGACGACTCCTCGACGAGTTATTAATTAAAACAGTTCGGCAGCTCGTCGAGTTTAGGTCGTACGAAAAATTCCTAAAATACATTTCGACCCGGAATTTCATTCCGAATCCAGCGTTAGAGTGTCAACATCGAGTTTTGCCAGACACCCTGCACATTTTAGCGTCATACACACACGTTGGATAGATAAAATGAAAAGCACGATCAAGGGACAACAAAATAGGCCGGCGGAGCGAAGGTGAACGATAGACGACTCTGTACGTGTCAGGTGAAAAAAGCACACAGAATAATAAAGGAACACACAAGAGCGAAAGAGCGCAAAGCCGAATACGCGCTCAAGCGTATTTCGTTCTCCAACAACGAAAGCTTTGTCGCAGCTTTCATCGTGCAGTGCAAGGGAGAAAAAAAGAAGAACAACATTTTATACCTCTCCACGTCCACTGCATTTACGGTCAAAGGTCCGCATCTGTCATCGATCGAAGCCAGTACGAAATGAAACGTATTTATATTTTTTAAAAGAGAAAATCTCATCGGAAAATAAGCGAAGATGGCAAGATGTATCATCCGTAACGAAAAAACGTCCCTACGACGCGTCTGTCTTTTGATTGCTTTTTTTTCTTCCTTCCTTCGATTCAGGGCTCACATATGGCGATGTGCGTTATTAGCACGTCGGATATTGGCGCGGGAAACTTTTTTCCCACCAAGATCATCGCGTTTTCTCGGAGATGTGTAGATTGCCGACGTATTACGTAATCGGCGGAATTCTCCCCCGAAGGAACCGTGAGCGATTCCAGCTTTTCGTATATACGTTGAGCGAGGGCGACCCCTGCATGTTGATAGATGGTTAATCAATGTCTCACCCCCAAAGCTTATGTAGTTCGCGCCTTGTGTTCGAAAATTCTCTCCCAACTCTCTCGCTGTCTCTCTCTTTCGCAATCTATTCCACCATTGTACTCGCAGTTTTGCCTCGCCGGATCTTACACACGTACACACGTAATGTACATTTCCGTTACACCTACCGTCTGCATAAGACTTTGAGATGAATGTGCAGGAGACCGCTCCGAAAAAGAGCATGCAATTTTTGTTTCTTTTTTTATTTCCAAAAAGCTTCGTAATTTCACTCGACGGAACCAAATTAAGGGGCAGCGAGTCTACAGAGGTTACAGAGTTAATGTCAAAATCGACGCTTGAGGGGTTTTCGCGATGAAAACGCGACTATTTTTAAATATCGATTTTTGCACCGGAAATGGTTTTCAATCAACTTTTATTTTCAACTTCCGGTGCATCTTTTTCAATGCTTTTTTTGTCAAAATATCGTTTTATCGTTAGTACGAGGATTTTCCATGTTTATGCGCGTTTCGCGTATTCTACGTGACATTGAAACGACCGCCAGGATGTACTTTGCACATAAGCGCTATATGCATCTTTGCCGGATCTTACACACGTACATACGTAAAGTACATTTCCGTTACACCTACCGTCTGCATAAGACTTTGAGATGAATGTGCAGGAGACCGCTCCGAAAAAGAGCATGCAATTTTTGTTTCTTTTTTTGTTTCCAAAAAGCTTCGTAATTTCACTCGACGGAACCAAATTATGGGGCAGCGAGTCTACAGAGGTTACAGAGTTAACGTCAAAATCGACGCTTGAGGGGTTTTCGCGATGAAAACGCGACTATTTTTAAATATCGATTTTTGCACCGGAAATGTTTTTCAATCAACTTTTATTTTCAACTTCCGGTGCATCTTTTTCAATGCTTTTTTTTGTCAAAATATCGTTTTATCGTTAGTACGAGGATTTTCCATGTTTATGCGCGTTTCGCGTATTCTACGTGACATTGAAACGACCGCCAGGATGTACTTTGCACATAAGCGCTATATATGCATCTTTGCCGGATCTTACACACGTATATACACACGTAAAGTACATTTCCGTTACACCTACCGTCTGCATAAGACTTTGAGATGAATGTGCAGCAGACCGCTCCGAAAAAGAGCATGCAATTTTTGTTTCTTTTTTTGTTTCCAAAAAGCTTCGTAATTTCACTCGACGGAACCAAATTAAGGGGCAGCGAGTCTACAGAGGTTACAGAGTTAACGTCAAAATCGACTTTTCACCGGAAATGTTTTTCAATCAACTTTTATTTTCAACTTCCAGTGCATCTTTTTCAATGCTTTTTTTGTCAAAATATCGTTTTATCGTTAGTACGAGGATTTTCCATGTTTATGCACGTTTCGCGTATTCTACGCGACATTGAAACGACCGCCAGGATGGTAAAATCTCCGCGGAAGCTTATCAATCGATTATTTACGGTTAATCCGTACGGATGCGTTATCCACGCAATGGCGACCTAATTTCGTGGGAACCCTCTTGGCGTACGATAATTCCGAGCTAGCTTACGGATCCGGTACGTCATTACGTAAAAAGTATGCACGCTAGAAGGAGAAAAACAGTGGGCGACGTAAAAATTTTGCATATTCATGTCGCGTGTGTGACGGCGGAAACGAGCTGGTCTCAACGGACCAGCCGAGGATCGAGTCGCTGACAACCATCCTTCTCCGTAAGCTTTCATAACCATCAATTATCAACCAGAATCGGTCACTGGGTCTGATAATAATCGATCCCCCCTCTCTATCGCTACAAAGACCGAAGCAGCCGAGTAAAGTTTCGTCACAAAGTTTAAACAAATAGGAAGGTCCGACCACCCCCCTCTGTATTCCGGAAGTTGTCGAGACTGCGGGAATATCGCGAACTTGGTTCACCGAAGATGCATATAGCACTTATGTACAAAGTACAAAGAGAAGTTGGGGGAAATTTCTGCCACGGGGTGGCGGCACATGCGCTCTCGAGCTTGACTTCACGGGGCAATCGCACGAAAACTAATGCGCGAAGAGAAGGGAAACCCCGCGAGCAGCAAAGCTCTCGTGGCATCCTTGCTAGCGCCGAACCAGCGCAGATGAGGATCCCGCGCGTCTTTTCTTTTTTTCCCAGTCGCGGAGGAAAGCTCGCGGCGCGCGTGTCTCGCTGAATATCCGTCGATCGAGACTTTCTTTTTTTCCGTTTCTCCTTAAGTAATTGTTTCGTTTCTTTCTCTTTTCAGCGTGTACACCCGCACTCGCTCGTAATTGGAAAAGGCGGAATTTATTTAAAACCCCGAATCCATCAACGTCCCTGAGAACAAGTTCGATAAGAGTGCCGAATTGCGTTTCTTTTGGCGTTTTACTTTCATTTCCGAGCTCGTAATCGACACTTTTTGCGATAAATTCCCGTCGCTCTTTGGCAATTTTTTGTCGAAATTTTC
This sequence comes from Heteropelma amictum, assembly GCA_959613375.1. Classification (NCBI taxonomy): domain Eukaryota; kingdom Metazoa; phylum Arthropoda; class Insecta; order Hymenoptera; family Ichneumonidae; genus Heteropelma; species Heteropelma amictum. The sequence continues at coordinate 23,915,864 of OY390722.1, read as the reverse complement.
ACCGCGAGTAATGCTGTTTTTTTTCAATCATTGTTCATGATTTCATCGTTGCCGGGTGCTTACAAATTTTCCCCCGAATTTTCGATCGCCGTTTGCGGAATTAAAAAAAGGTTAGCTCCGGAGGGTGAAAAATCGACGGATGCCGAAGAGAGTATACAAAATTTCGACGGGAAATTCACCGAAGACCGTCGAAAATTTGTCGAAACTCGACGCTTCTTCCGACTGTCCGGCTTTCAACGATATCAACAATAACGATGAATGACTCCGTTAAACGTGATTACACCGATTAAGGGGACAATTGAGTTTCGTCTGATTTGTATGTGCCGTGTCAAAGTGTCGTTATATCCTTTGAACGTTTCGTTAACTCTGTAAACGTGTGGACACACACAACGTGTACGTACATGACGCGATAACGCAGATAGCGTCGTCGCGTCGCGTCTAACATCGGACAAACGGCTCGAGTCCCTGGGGAGACGTAAATTGATCCGGAAAAATCTGTCGGTCGTGAAATCCAAATGAAATTTCATGACGCAACGACCTCGAGAGATCATCATAACGGTGTAATGAAAAATATTGTAACGAGATCCTGACAAATCGATCGATTTTAAATGACCAATCCGCCCACCGCGTTTCTTTCGATGATCGCACGAGTGACGGATGAAAAACGTCCGAGCTGCGAATACAGCTGGATTAATCCGCGTGGAAACTTTTGCGATTTCCTCAACAAAGATAAAAACCTCTTTTTCCACCTTCTCTCTCTCTCGCTCCCTCTCTTTCTCGCGATGACCATCGACTAATGGCAGAAAATTTGACACGATGAGAAAGCTTCTGCTCATTGGCATCCGTGAAATATCGTCCGGATAATGACGCAATCGCCGACTCCGTCGACAAGCAAATGCCACGATGAAAAATCGGATCGTGCGATCGTACTGGTACACATATACATGTCGCTCGAATGTAGTATAAACTATACGCTGTTTATTGTTGCTGTTGCGTTACTTTTACGAATTAATTTGTCATTTTCGTCGGAAAAGAGTCTCGGCTCGGTGCACGAATTATTGCCCTTTGACGATTTTTGTTCACATTCAGAATTCTCTCGATTCGTTCGCACACTGCTAAAGTGAGCCTCGTTACCCCTCGTTACATCGACTTTACATGTATATTTTTTGTATTTAATTTGTTGATATTGTTTAATTGTATAACTTTGTTTACATGGAAAAGAAGGCTTCTTTTTGTAATCTTGCGTCAATCTTTCACGTCTATTACAGCAGATTCAAGAGATCAACAGCCAAGTGGCACAATTTCGTGATTTGTTAATCAACATAGGACAGTCTCGAGATGGCCCGGAGCTTCGGGAACGCGTTCGCAAGCTCAGACGCAACTGCGTCGAGGCTTGTAAAAGCGCATCCCAACTGGTACTACCACAAATGCGAAGGTAACCTCAAAAACCATTTTTCGATCATTTTTTTCCGCCATTTTGCCATTTCAGACCGAGGAGCGCGCTCGACTCGAAAAAAATCCTCAAAAGTGCTCGAACCAATGACGATTCGTCGAGAAATCGGACCAACATAATCAACAAATACGAAAAAAAAATCGAGATCGCGAAATAAATCGAATACGTTTTAGAATTTTTTTTTTCCGTTGATCTTATTAGAATTTCTCGATCGATCGTGCACAAACGTCAATCTGCTCTCTGAAATTCATTCAATTTGATTTATTGCTCAAAAAAACACTTTTGACGGGACAAGTACCATAAATTCTTCGTGTTTTGCCGTGCGGCCATGTTTGATAAGCCGTTAAAGTCGTTTCGAACCGCCATCTATGTGGAAAAGCGGCGTACTTGGCTGAAGGGAAGGATATGGCGGACGTTTGCCGAAACTGATGAAAATTTGAATATTTAAGAAGCGGACGCGCGGTTCTCTCAGACTTTACACACACACACACACACACATCGCTCTACCGGACCTTTCAAATTGTAGTGCCGTACCTTCCGACTCCCAGAGCGAATCATCAATTCTATTTTTTCCGTATTTTGTTATCATTCTTCATTTCGTCTTTTACTTTTTTTTTGAACCCTCCCCCCTCTTCCGGAACTACGTGCGGCTCGAGTGTTTTGTACAGGACGTTCAAGGTCACAACGACGGGGTGTTCGCAGTCTTTTTTCGACTCGAAACAGAGAACGGAAAAAATGTACTCTGAGAATAAATTTTCGTCGGGTTTTGACCGGGAAAGATCGTTTGACGCTTTGGCCAAGTATTGATCGTAGAAAAATTAAGATTCAGCGGTCGAATTAGATCGAACACCGACGTGTGGATTCAGCAGTGATTTTAGTTCCAATTACGCGGGATATTCTCGAATCAAAATGAAAATCCAGAGCGATTGCGGTGCTTGGAGCTGACGTGGAACGCCCTATACATAAACATACATATACGTATATATATGGCGATACAAGTCGAGCGCGGAGACGAGCTTTCAAGACCGCTGGCTAACTCAATTAATTATAAACATCTCCGACGTTCAAAATGCTTTAAAACTGGGTAAAATATTTTACGACTATACGAGTCCAAATGGGATTACTCGACAATAAAGAGCCTCTGCTTTAGCGAACGACGAGGAAAATAATAGAGAGGGCAGACGTGTGCCGAGTGAATCCAGCCTTTTTTTTCTTTTTTTTTTTAATGAAACGCGTGCTGGATCGTGCCCACATTTTCCATGCGTAACCGATTAAACGGAGAACTTGTTTTTTTGTGATTAAGACCCCAAAACGTGCAAAACCATCGGGATCGAGCATGTTTTTTCCTTCGTTCGAGCCGCTCGTGAACGAAACCCTTATGTATCAAAGTTTTCCCCGCGAGCTGGTATCGCCTTTTCCATCCACCGCGCCTGGCATTTCCCGTTTATATTCGGCATATTTACACGGTTCAATCTCTCGTATTGGATCAATCGATCGCGACATAAATTCAGCCAATCTATACAGTATGGGGTATGGAAAATCAACGAGGTGCACGCGAAGTTTACCGGTGCACGCATACGTAAACTTGTCATTTCGTCGAACGTTGTCCGAGCGTCGAAATTTTTCCCAAAAAATGTGAATAATTCCATCGGACGATCGGAAAGTACGCAATTTTTTGAAACCATCGACCGAAAAAAAAAATCGATAGAGATAAAAAAAAAGAAGATTTTTCAAGTTACAGAAAAAACTCTGCACGTTTTGCGGTTCTTTTTCGTTTGACGCGAATATTGATGAAAAAGCGAAGTATGGAGAAACCTCGCGTTTGAGAAAAATACCGAAATCGCATTGCCCCTGTACGCTCTACATGGTTTTCCCATCGGATCGTAAAGTGCCCCCGAGGGTGAAAGGGAAAAGTCGCGAAAAAAAAAATGAGAAAAAACCTCGCGAGAGGCCCGTCGGAGGGATACATTCTACTCGTTTTCATCTTTGCATAGTCGTCGATATATCGAGTTCCCAAACATAGTTATAGTTAAAACTGTACACGGGAGAGGGGGCATTGATATACACACGTATGCAGGGCCTGCGAGGCAAAGTGCACTTTAGGAGAGCCGGCGGTTCGGATTTATGAAGCGAGATGAAAAGAAAAAAAACGGAAAATTCACTAAACGCTTTGTATCCTATGAAATTAGGTACCGCGAGCAAATATACATACGCAGATCGATAAATTCATTTTTCTATACACATATCGTTAGAATCGCGTAGAAAATCGCCGATATGTTCGTTTTCGTTTTGATAAACCCTTTTTTTTATACATCGAAAAAAAACGATACAAAAGTTTTCTATTTAAAGCGTAAATTTGAGACGATAAAAAACTTTAGCCGTAAAATTCCCTGATTGATGATGGTTTTTTCTATTTGTTTACGATTAATCTGCATTTTTTTTCAAACGTTCGGTCAATTTTTCTCGTCATTTTGTCGTATTTGAATTATTCTTCCTTCAACCCGCGGAGGTCAGATTACGCTTTTTCGTTTGAGCGGACATCGAAAAAAAGATACAAAAGTTTTAGATTTAAAGCGTAAATTTAAGGCTATAAAAAACTTTACCGATTAATCTGCATTTTTTTCAGACATCCGCGGTCAATTTTTCTCGTCATTTTGTCGTATTTGAATTATCCTTCCTTCAACCCGCGGAGGTCAGATTACGCTTTTTCGTTTGAGCGGACATCGAAAAAAAGATACAAAAGTTTTAGATTTAAAGCGTAAATTTGAGGCTATAAAAAACTTTACCGATTAATCTGCATTTTTTTCAGACATCCGCGGTCAATTTTTCTCGTCATTTTGTCGTATTTGAATTATTCCTTCTGCAACCCGCGGAGGTCAGAATACGCTTTTTCGTTTGAGCAGAGACCGACGTACGTACTTAATGTATACAAAAAAAGGACACGCACGTTGGCGTCGAGGCTCACGCGCTCGACGAATGAAACAGTGAGATGGAAAAGAGAGAAAGAGCGTCAAACAATATTGTTCAATGTATTATGCAGAGCACACTTCCTGCCTCGGCTGCATGCACGTACGCGAAAAAGGTCGAAACTTTTTGAATCGCCGCGAACCCGATTCTCGCTGCACGGAAAAAAAGGTACTCCGGGCTATAGGTCAGGAAAAAAGCGCCAGCTAGTCTCGGTCTTTCGAAAAAAAAAGGAGAAAAAAATACGTTTTCACCCCCCCCCCCCCTGACTTTATGACAAAAAGATCAAGCGAAAAGAAGATAATAAAACAAAAAAAGGAAGTGAATCTAACGCCGCTGGTAGCGTCGTTGTTTCGCGCCTTTCTCCAGCACTCTGCTCGTCCGCCACGCGTCCTCCGCTCGTCCAAGTGGAAGAGAAAAAAAAAACGAAAATAAAGCACACTTTTGTCGCGCCATCTCGGCCCTCCGATCGCCACGAGCGAAATCGAGATGCGAAATAAAGAACGCCTCTCCGTTCGAAGTATTATTTTTCTCGTTCTTTTTCCACACCTTCGGCGCGTTTTTTGCCCTTTTTTCAAATACAACCATACAACCATACAACCAAACCATACGACGAGTTTGGATAATGACGAGTCAATTGCACTCAACGGGTTATTCCATCTTTGATTCTCCACGAATATCCTTTCGAGTTTATCCAAGGTTAACAAGCGTATTCTCCGAGGAGACTGCGTTTATAGCTGATCGTAAAAAAAAAAGGTATGAAAAAAGCTGATATGCCCTCGTGTTTCATCGCAATATCCGGTTTGGACGCGAAACGCGTGTACAGCGCCGCGAACAGGTAGCGGACGTTCATTGTACCATGTACAGGCAGTTTTATCGGGTAATTTACTTTTCTTCGTGAAAAATGCATCGAGGATACTCGAAACCGGAAATTGATGCTGGGAGTGGGGGCTTTGTTGATGTATTTCTGATAAATCATTCGGTATTCACTGAAAACGAGAGGGCGCGCTTTTGATTCCACGTGGAAATGCTTCGTTAGTCAAAGGCGAGGGAATGCCGAAATCTCGGGCGGCCGGAGACGAAACGAGGTGCGAGAAGGCGTCCTTAAACACGCGTTGGAACAAAAAATATGCACAAAAAAATAATTGGCATGCACCTTGGTGAGTCAAGGTCCGGATTCGAATGCTGACGTCACGTCCCGAGGACGGTCGCATTTCGCGACATGCCCCATGCTGCTTGTACGTGCGTATATTAGGGGGGATAAAAACAAAGACGATTTTCTTTCTCCTTCTGTTTATAATGAAAAATTGGTCGCTTGGCATCTCGAGAAAGGTCGATGAAAATGAGTTCCGGCAATAATGTGCGATAATTCGAAAATGTTGGTACTCGAAGGGAGGAAATAAAATTCCAGAGTTACAAAAATTGCCATGCTATTCAAATGGGAATTCCAAAATGGCGATGGGGGAACTCTTAATGTTAATATTGAAGGCTTACATTTGCATTGGTGTTTCCTGAGGCGCCAGCGATCAATTTTTCAGTATATCGAAAAGAAAAAAGTCGTTTTCTCCGCCACCCTAACGTATGCATGTACATAAAACATGTTGTACATCTAACCGCGGATGTAAACGCACATTTTTATTATTTGGGGCAAAGCTTTTTCGTACACAGCTTGTTCCGTGCTAACTCGAAGGCCATTTGACCCTGACCAGTACGGATTTCCTCGATACATTTCACATATCGTTCCATCAATCTCCAACGAATTATGTCCGCAATTTTTATGATAAACTGATGTGGGAAGAACAAAAAAAACAGTAAACTAAGTCCAAGGACGGCGAAATTGGCGCGTAATATCCCATAAAAACGAGAGTGGGCGAACCAGTTCGTAAATTCGTACGAAGGGGAACGAGGAAACGACACTTTTCATCATTTTCTCGAGGGGAGAGTGAGAGAGAGAGAGGGAGAGCCATCTGTGGGAGGAACTTTTTATTGTTGTATCGCATTTTCCGGGATTTACTTTTAATGCTTCCTCCCCCAATTACGTGAGACATATTCTTTCGCACGGGATATAAATATAGCCATTCCGAATAAAATACGAACTGTTTAATTCGCAATTTCTCATTTCCGCCGAGTTTTTGTTTATGCCGCTCCCGTGCTTCGTTTTTTCAAGTTTCATAAAGAATAAAAGAACTTTTGTCAGCCTGGCATGAATTTCTTCCATAATAATAACAACAATCGTTACGATCGTGAAGAAAAATTGCGCACAATTGTTCAAAACACGGGTTTGAATTCGGTCGGTATGAGGTTACCGACCGAATTTTTCACATAGCCGCGGAATTATTATTTTTTTTTCAAGACGGAAATTCAATTTTCGTTTTTTAATGTGCTTTTATGACGCGATTTTTATAGCGCTATGGAGTCGGGGATTCCAGCTGACAGCCCAAACTTGGTTCTACTGTTTTTCGTGGCTCAGCTTTTCCTCCGTGAATTGTACAAATGCAAGAAGCTCGTGCGCATCGTTCCTATGGACATGTCCGGCTACTACGGTAATCGAGAAACGCAAACAACAAAAAAAAAACGATCCAACGAGTCGCGTGTAAAGTGGAAAGCAAAATGAACGAGAGTAGCGTTTATTCATCCTTGGAATTATTATCGAGATAACGCGTACGCATCTTTTTATTTCAGCGAATAAATCGGGACCGTCGAACATCGGGAATGTAATCTCGCAGATTCTATTGTGCAAACAGATAACCCCGGATTTCAATGAGGAAGAATTGTTCAGTATAAAAAAAGACTCGGCGGAGATAAGCGCGCTTATTGTCGAGCTGCAAGAATTTATGCCACAATCCGAGGCCGATACGGGTACGTATATATGCTTCCTCGCAGCAAACGGATGCTTTTGTAAAAATTGCACTACTTTCGCGTATACACCGAGTGCCGCTGCACACTCACGGCGGAGTAATAATATCGCGATGCGGATCTTGCGAAAACGAACAGAAATTTCTTTCGCGAAAATCCGTTTGGTAAAACAAAATGGCGAGAGTGTTTTTGTCATTATTGCATATATTATGCTGTTGAATAATTCTGTAATATATTATAACCAGGAAAGGGGGGGAATCGTGAAAACTCGAAAATATTACGTTAAATGTAATTATTATGATTAATCAAGGTCAACACCTATGGCACAAAGAAATGCAGAGATGAACAGCAACATCGACGCGTCATGATTCCGGCATTTTTGCAACAAATGAATTTCGGCTCAGGAATTGATCGTTTAATTTTGCCAAACTTGCTAGCGCAATACAAATTTTCTGGACGACCTAGCAAATATTTTGAATTGATCAAAGTGTAACGTACTTATTTCCATTGTAATTCGCGAATTTTTATTTGCACAAAAAGGCCGAAAAAACATTATCTCAGAATTGAAAAGAAACATGGCTGACGTCTGGAAACTTCGTAAACACACGCATTGTGTGGCATACGTTGAAAGAAAGAGTTTTAAAGTACGAACGGAAATTGCTCGCAGAACGCTCGGTCGCCCTTCAGGATGCATCTGCCGGAAGCACAAGGAACAATGGATCGAAGAGAGCTACGAGATGGGAGGGTAGACCAGTGACACCATCTTACTTCGGCGATGGTCTCAGCTTTCTCTGTTGCACTTCGAGGCCTAATTACCTCTGAGACGGACTGTGACGGTTACGACGGAAATATAATGTTTTGTTCGTCCGTCGTGTCCTCGGGTAAAACGTACATTCTGCAAACACACGCGGCGCGATCGAAGAAAAAACACTCTGTGCAGCGCGCAATCGCACAAACAAAGGAGAAGAAACCGCGGCCGGCCGCGAGATAGCGGGAAGCTATGGAGAGAAGAAAAAGCGCCACGAGTCACGCGAGCGAGACTCTGAAAGTGTGCACAGAGAGGGCGCTGGCGGCTAGCTTATCAAACGGCCCTCTAGAGGGAGCTTTGCGCACATGCACGGGAAAGGTATAGTGGACGGTGCCACAAACGACTCGATTGTTTCAAAAACACTCTCAAATTAATTGCAGAGATCCGTACTTAATCGAGTGAAATAATTCAATCGAATTTCTTTGTTTGTTTTCGACTATGGAGCGTTACGTTGTTTTACTTTTTTACTCATTATTTAAACATTGAAAAATTGAGTGTATGTAGCACCGTGGCGTGACATCTATGGGTCTATGGTTAGTGGACAAAAAAGGTCGTGTGCGTTACGCGCCAGCGAGATGATTTTTCGACCTCGAAGCATCGGTTATCGCGATTGCGGTATTGTAGAAGCGAAATTTTCAAGCATGTCTAGCCGTCTTTCTAATACGAATTTCGTGTACTTCGCGTTGCCAGATAAAATACCCTAAAATTTACAATTGGGTGCGCCTTGCGCCATCTAGGGTCCAAGAAGGAAATAGCATTCATCCTCCAAAAAAAATACGAGGCATGGGGTTCTTTGTAAAGTAGATATGGAAATAATGATTTAGATAGAAAACTTTCGCGATACTTGCGCGCGACGAGATGCACGTTAAACAATAATTCATCTTTATGAATTTTATTCTCTTACGGATTTCTTTATGCCCTATCGTCAATTTTGCCCGCAAAATTTTCCGAGATAAATACGAATATTCGTATTCGCGTAGATTTTACCGTTAATAACGTTTCGAGGAGATAAATCTAATCGAGAAGTATTCAGTAGTTGGGAGAGAGATGAATATTCTTATTCTTAGAATTATATATATAAAAGAAAAATACGATCTTATCTTCGGATTACGTGTAATGAGAGTCAATACTGACAGAGATGGGCAATGTGAGTTATAATCAATGTTAAACTTTATTTTCAGTGTTATTCAGTATTTATTTGTTTTTAACACTTCGAAAAAAGAAACAAGAATACAATACATGCATGGCAATAGTAGTAATTCTCGAGAATAACTCAGCGTGCTCATCTCTGATTCTAAATAGTGAAACTACATTCATATACTATATATATATATTTATAAACATATATATATATATATATATATATATGCTACCTTACGGACCAATTGCTATATAATGAGCTATGAGGGACCTGTATACACTCTGGACCAAAGCTGTATTTATTATTGATTCATTTAATCATGGAGCTAATTATTTAAGGGATTTTACTCGTTTGTTGGCGTGAACCATAATAATGGTTATTAAAATAATGAACCGGACAGTGTTTTTCGTTAAAGCCCTGCCTCCATATTGCATTTACTATTCTGTAAAAAAATGTATTATAAATGTTTTACGAACAAAATTGTATCCGCAGATCGTTAAAATAACCTTACTTTCAAATGCAGCATGCCAGAAAAAGATTCAACCATTCGAAATACAGATCCAATTAAGTTTTTTCAGGAAATGGACAAAAAATTTATAGAGTCTCAAGTTGCTCAGCATATTAGGGTTTCATGATTTTTTCGGTAATGAAATTGTGATTTTCTGAAATAGCACTCGAATAATTATTTATGAAAATATTGTCAAGCTGCTGAGCGTAGACACCCGTAGCGCCAGTGGACAATTGAAGAACTAAAAATTCTTTCGACCAAATGATAACGAGAATGTATCGTCCTGCATGAATGTAAAATAAAAACTTTTTTTTTACATAATTCCGACCTCGATGCTGAGCTTTTCGAGAGAATTTTATAAACCTTGTTCCTTCGAATGGTTTTCACCGAATATTCGGCATATTTTTTCAACTATTTTCATTTGTCGAGAATTAAAAATATCGTGATCGTTATACTTACGAAGCGTCAATGAAAAATGGGAAAACCTCAGATACGATCGTGACGTTAACCTGCAAAAGTACCCCTCGATTCCTCCGAGTCTGATTTACCTGTAGTCTCGTATATAAAGAACGATATTGGTTGGTTATTGTCACAACTTTATTCAGATTTCACACTCGACGAATATCAAAGTTCGTCTTCACTTCACTGACAGCGTGTAAGATCAGCAACCCGACTTGTGCGAGCCACGCGCGAGGACGCTCCCTGCGGCAGAACTCTGAAGCTTGTGCCAGCTGTGCGACGCAAATATCAAATTTTCACAGCGATTTCGTCCGGAAAAAAATCTTCAACGTACTCCTCGTGTCATGAATCTTTAGCATTTCATATTGCGGAGCCAAAATTCGAAGAAAACATCGGAAAAATAACCGGCGTTTCTTGTTATGAGAGACAGGAAAGGACAAACAAAGGTCAGTGCCATTTCACTCCACCGAAGCCAGCATCGAATAACGCGTTTTCTTTTCTTTAATATATTTCAAAAAATATTTTCTCTCGATATTGTCACCTATAAAAACTTTAATATTTCACTACAAACGTACATTAAACTATAAGCTCGACGAGAATTTTTACGTTCATCCTCTTCTCTCTCGTTTTTTTTTTACAAATAAGCCGTGTGCTTGCTGCTGTGTTCGAGCGCAGCCAGCACGTCTTGCTTCTGTCTGACGTAAAGTCGGCCCTTTTTCCAGGGATTCTGAAGCTGAAGAGGCTTGAAATCGTCTCTGAGGCATCTCTCGCGGGCTCCGATGACGGCAACGAGACAAAAATTCGGCAATTCGTCCGACGTGTATATAGGACCCTCTTGACCCTTCAGAACGACCGCCATATTTAACTGCTTCACCACGAGATCGACCACTTCCCGCGCTGTCGTTCTCGGCGTTACGTGCAGCTTCAGACTGGTACCCGATGCCAGTCCGGTCTCGTAAGCTGCGTAAACCTTCGCAAAACAAACGCCAAAAGAAATCCCGATTATTCCCTTATTTTTCAAACTTCAATGAAGCGGAGTTTGAAACTTCCGTTTACAAAAAAACGTTCCTTCTCGTCATTATTATTCCGAAAAATATTCCAATAAAAAATGCCCGTCTCCCCCGACGAGATATTAATGTTCCTGACGCCTATTGGCCGATGGGAAACTTCACAAGCAAAACAAAAAACATTCCGCAGCAATTTTTCGAAAAAGTCGCACTTCCGCGCATTCAGCAGGGAGTGAAAAAGCGAAAGAGAAGCTCACCTGCAAAATGCCGGGCAATGGTGCCGGCATAACGGTAGCTTCGTCCTTCTTTCGATCAACTTGACAATCGATACTCGGCGTGGCCACAGCAGCGACGCTAGCGGTCGGTTTCATCGATTTTCCTTTCCCGTGAACGATACTCGTATTGACGTAATTATAATCATCGCTATTGTTCAACGAATTAATACTGTCCGAGACGGCGCTGGTTAGACCCGTCGATGCGGAAGTAACGCCGAGATAATTTCTCCCAAGATTTTTGATATCCGACAGGGGACTCGTATTGCCACCGGAAACGAGGGTCAATGAATTTCCCAAACGACTCCTCGGACTGTGCTTGTACTTGGTGAGCAACATGGCGTCTTCCGACTTTGAAATCGTCATCGTACCGTTAATCTCGGGATTATCAGTATCGCCGTTGTATCTCGCGGTCGTTGTATTATTCGCGAAATTCGATCTCTCGTAATGAGCCTTCTTCGTGCACTGTCCAACCGCCGCCGCCGCCGCCGCCGCCGCCGCCGCTCGATCGTTCGGCAATTGTTGCTCGCTCTTGCTCAACTCGGTGCTGAGAAGGTTCGACGAGACCGCCGACGACGATGACAAATTCGGACCCGGCCAACTGCCCCGTCCGGGACTCGATTTCACGAGCTTCGGATCTCTCGGCGGCAATTGCAAAAGACTCCTCTTCAAGCTATGACCGTTGCTCCCGTTATTGTTGTGGCTCTTTTTATCGTCTTCCATGCCGAGAAGGTTCTTCATCGATATACCGACGGTCGACGTTTGCCCCGAGTTCCCTCGGTCTCTCGCGAACGTTATGAGATCGATGAGCCATCTCGCACCCTTCCATATCGCGTTTGTTCGACACTGAAGATCCTGAAGTTTCGACAGTCTCTCCTTGGCCGCGCAAACTTCCGACGAGCTGAAAGCTTCTCGATGATTCTGCTGCGCCAGCGCGGTGTCGAGCTCCAATATGCAATTCAGTCGCGAATAAATTATCATCATTTCCTTTTGATACGTCGAGAGATGCAGCATCTCGAACACTTGCACCGGCAGCGTCAGCATGTCGTCGCGTTGATGGAAAATTTCGCGCGACCCCGGTGGCGAACAGGCGTTATCGGCCGACGGTACGACAACAATCAGCGAAACTTGACTCGTTAATTCGATAACTTCGCAATCGTAAAGCCGGTGACTCTGCGAATCATCGTGATCGATATTCATGTAGGCGAACAAACGTCTCGACGTCGCCGATATCAAATCGACGAATAACTTTTGTTGCTCGCTACCCTCGTTCGTCGCGTTCTCCATTTCCTCGTGTTTGCTCGGTGACGAATCGCACGCGGGGATTCTCGTTATCCTCTTGAGATATTCCCATTCTTCGCTGTGTGACAAACGACAAAAGTGAGAAAAAAACGAAAATTCATTTAAAAGATACTCGATAATAATTGACGAGTCAAGAATGATTCGCCACGATCGTTGACGAAAATCGTCGAGGAAAAAAGAAATTATTTAATATTTTTTTGAGTTTGAATTTTTTTGGACTTACGCGGACACGTGAGGATTATCCCGAATCTTGCAGTGCGGCAGGACATTGGGCGCTTTGGACGGTACGAAAACTTGCACGTGATCGACGCTGCTCTGCATTTTCAAATAGCCAAGATACAATCCTCTGCTCAATTTAATACTGCTCAATTGATGATAAGTCATTTGGCTGTGTATACTGCTCGTTAAAAGGTCAGCAACGTTGTTGCCGTTGTCCTGGCTGGTGATTTTTTTCATAACTTTGCCGACGGGCAGCCAACGGCCGTTCAACAGCGATACGGATTTCGGATTTTTTATACAATTTACGATCGATATCACGATCGTACCGTTGACGTCCTTGAAAGTTTTGTGATAAATTTCCCCGAGATTTTGTACGGAAAGCGCCGCCTGCATCTGGCTCGTCGCCTGCAGGATCTTCATTCGCAAATGATTCGACGAACTCCCGTGACACTTTTCCATATCCTGCCTCAAGGACTTGACGTCCTCCCAATTGCGCGATACTTTCATGAACCAATGAAAATCGTTGTATATACAACTGGGCGAATAAGTCTCGTCGATCTCGATGACGGGCAAAAAGTCCTCCCCCGTAACGAGTATCTTGTCGTCGTTGTACAGCAGGCATGATAAATATATGCCGCGTCTGAGGCTCTTTTGAAACTTGCTCGTCGCGCTGAACAATTGTTTTATCGTCGTTGTTTTTTTCTTGTGATTTCGACGCTGCAGCGCCGGCGTTTCGTTGCTGTACTCCGGCCGACGTATCGACGAGAATAAAGCCTCCAGTTGATCGGTACGATCGAGATAACGAGGCTCTTTGTTATCGAGATCTCGCCAACCTTTGTGACAACGAAAAAATGCCATGGAAAATCGAAAAAAAAGGAAGGAATACGAAATTTTGTGAAAGATCGAATTTACGGCGAATATTTGATTTTTTTCTTCACGACAATATTCTCCATAGGACAATTCAGCGTTACTCACTGCTAGGCGTCACGTGAGGCGGCGTCGAAGATGCGTATCTGCTCCAACCCTTTATATTCCCAGCGGCTACTCTCAGGTGATATATTTGACCTTGAACTAATTTATCTATCCTAAATTCTCGTTGCTTCATATCCATTACCAGTCTCTCGCCGCATATGCTCGTGAAATCCTCCTTCGTGCTCCATTGCACTTTGATTTTCGTACAAATCGATGATTCGTGGATTTCGGATTCTTGAAACTTCACCAGGACCGACGTTACGCCGATCACGTCCACGCTCACCGATGAAGGTGTATCGGGCGGTCCTTTGAGATATAAGAATCATTAATTACCAGCAATCTTGTTGAAATAATCTTTTTTTTTGCTAAATAATACGCATTTTTACAAAAAAACATTTATTCGTTTTCCGTCATGAAGATTCTTCCGCAATAATCTTTTTTCAAATCACTTATTTGAATATTCATTTTTCGGTACGCATAATTCTTTGACTTGTTCCATTCGGATTAAAAAACAAACTAATTCCACTCTGGTAATGGGTAATTTTAATTCTACAATGATTACATCGAAATTTCTTGTAATTACGATGTGATTGTATTTATTAATGTTTATACCGTGAATAATCTTGTTTTTCGACACTGACAAAAAATATCGGCAGCCTTCGCTCGAAATGAATATTCACGGGGTACTCACGAGCTTGATCGAATCCGAGCAACATTTTTCTGAGTGTACGAACTCGCCGTTCCCAGAGCGCGAGCTGTTTCTCATCGTTGCTATCGGCGCATCGCGTCAGACTACCGTGAGTCGACGTAAAATCGTTGCGACAGCTCGTTACCTCGATAATCGAATTCCCCGACGTTGTGCCACCGAGCTCTTGTACTCTCTGTTCGGCTGTCAATAAAAGAGCCGCCAAATGACTGCCCAAACACTCGGAAGACGCGACTGTCGATTAAGAGCAAAGGAAAAAACCATCAACTGGCACTTTATCATCGATAATTGAAAAAAAAACAATGAAAATTGACTAATTTACCAAATTGTAACTTTTGTGCATTTTTTTGTTGTGAGTCGTGCGTTTTGTTCTCTCGTCTGGTTATCAACATTTGAAATACTCACACCGATTGCCTTCCTGAGCACCGAAAGCCACGAGCATCTTGGCCAGGGATCTGTTACTGCCGAGGACTGCCACGTCGAGCGCTGACAAACCATCGCTGTTCACACTGGCAACAAGAAACGCAATAAATTTTACGATATTCTGAAAATATCAATCAATGCCATTTAATTATCATCTGATTGAGAAAATTGTGAATTTCCGTAAAACTCAATGGCACGAAAATAATTTATCATGAAATTGCTTCGAAATATGAAAATATAATCGTTATTTTGTTGGGACACGAAATTTGATAGCATCTCGAGGATTTGACGATATTTTCGTTCTATTCGTCGTGTAATCAGAGGAGAGTAATCATTTCGCGTTTTTTCTTACCGATTATCGTTTTGTTTTAAGAGGAAGTTTATCTGCATTTGTTCGATTTTTTTTTCTCACCTGTTTACATCGACGTCCGTTGATTCGAGTATAGTTCTCGCCTTGTCGAGATGACCGTGCTCCACGGCGGAAAATAAAGCTGAAAATACAAACGCTCGATGTAAAACTAGAATAATCGTGAGATCGAGAGAGAGAAGCAATTGAAAAACACACGGCTGGAAAGGAATGCGATTGATGCGTTACAGAGTGAAAACTGTTTCCCTTACCATGAACGTGAATATTGAGCGAAGGTTGAGCCGTAAGGGGATTTATATTCGTCGGCAAATGATTGCCACTTTGATGCTTTTTCTTCCCGAATCCTTCGAGAAACTCCATGCCTTGGAATGTATGGAATTCTGAAAATGGATCCAAGTGAATGATATTACACCGATGATACCGTCACTCGACGATGGTGTGATAAGGATTACATTAATAGTAATTAAACAACATTATAGTAACGTTAGAGAAGAAAGTTGTACCAAAAATAACCACAATAATAATTGTTGCTTGATTATCGCTACTGCCATTGCTGTTAGTCATTATTATTATTATTATTATTATTGTAACTATTATTAATATTAGGAATTTTCTAAGGAAAGAGATATTACTGAAAGACTGATAATGAAGCCCCGACGGTTGTCAGTAAAATTATCGTGTGTTATGATGGAAATGATCGAAATGAGTATTTTTTTGTGGAATCTGGCCGATGGATGCGGTATTATGACAAAAATGTCCCTAATTCGTGAATCGATCGATGAAGGATGAGAAAATAAAGTAAACTTAGTTGCAACGATAAGATGCGTGATATTTTGAATTTCGTAACAGTTCACGTACTCGACACGGCAGTGGCGCCACTTGCCAACAATCCGGCACTTTCCGTCGAGCATCCGTTATTATTGGCTCTGAAACGGAAATTCGATCCTCGACTCGCGAGCCACGACGTACTTTTCGAACCGGAAACTCTGTCGTTTTCGCTCTTTTCATTTTTGGAGAAGGATTCGTGGCGCGTTATCAACAATTTCTCGTGATTGTTCGTTTTTTTTCTCGCAGTTGACGGTGGCGCCATCGTCGTCTCGTTGGTTCTCGATTCGGTCGACCCTCCGTCGTTGCCAACGAGAATCGTCACGATCTTTTTTTCACCGTTGTCCGTCGAGTTGATTCGCGGATTATTCGTGTTCTCGGTATCATTGTTCTCTTTGCAATCGGCCGGTTCATCTTCGTAAAGACAACCGGCAACCGAGTTGTCGAAGGAACAGTCGAAAGTTGGATTTTCGTAAGAATAAAATTCGTTTATCGTACTGGAAAACACGTTTGCCCTCTCGTGTCGGTTTTTCGTACTATCGATGACGTTCGCCATCTTGTCAGACGATCTCGGCGAAGAGTCGAGCGTTATCACGCTCTGATCGGCGCGATGTTTTTCCGCTTTCGTTTTCATCGTTATCGACAATTTGTTCTTAACGTCCTCAACAATACCACGTAAGTCCGTGATTTCTTTGGTCTCATTGTTCGAATAAATTTTTTTCATAAACTCAACATTGTTTAAACGCTTATTTGTACTTTTCGTTTTCACCATAACCTCCAATTGACTCTGCGTCTCGATGTTTCGTAAATTCGGTTGATTGCGAATTTTTGATATGAACTTCGAGGACGCACGAAACGATTTCGATCTTTTGAAAGTCGTCGAAATTCTCGTGTTCGAGGACGAACGTTCAGCCCCGAGTTCCATGTTGACACTCGCTGCGGCGGCTTTCTTGCGAAATTTCATCTCATTTGACTTTTCGATTATTCTTTTTCTCGAGTAATGCAATTCAGGTATCTGTCGATGTTCCGCCAATAAAACTATCGTTAAGAATAATTTCGTACATATCGGATGCTTTTTTTAACATGACTATCCGAATCTTTGGTACAGTTTTACTTGTTTTTCATTTTATTATTTTTTTTTGTAATTTGCTTTTTTTATCATTATTCTCTTTGGCACGGATAATAATTCTGTAAACAAATCGAAAAAGGAAAAAAAGAGTTTGAATCTTGAATGCACGAATGTCGATAAAGATTCGTATACGGGGTGTCGCAAAACGGGATGCTGATAAAGTGACGCTACAATGTGGATAAAGTTTTAAGCCCACGCGTGTTTTGCTACTTTTTGCTCGACGAATCGTTGAGTTATTAATCGATATAGTCCGATTGGCTCAAACTTTGATAATTAGTAACTCATTCGGTTTTGTTCGCGTAAAAAAATACTCAAACACACCTTACGCGGAATTTTATCCTCAATCGATAACT
Source organism: Heteropelma amictum (assembly GCA_959613375.1). Taxonomy (NCBI): domain Eukaryota; kingdom Metazoa; phylum Arthropoda; class Insecta; order Hymenoptera; family Ichneumonidae; genus Heteropelma; species Heteropelma amictum. The sequence goes on along the minus strand of OY390722.1, from coordinate 23,898,100 downwards.
CTACATTATCAACATCGAGTTTTGGGACAATCTGCATATTCATATACGTATGCACTTTTTCACATACAATACACAGCGTTTTCTGAATTTTTTATTACATGGCGTTAATTTACTACAGAAAAAAATCGTTCTCTATAAATATTATCATTTTCATGGTTAATTGGACATGATTTTGTTTTTGGAAAACACACAAGACACTCGGAAATCGTAGAGACGCGAGGCAGTCTTTTGTTTATGAGCGAAAGTTCATAGTTCGACCTTTCAGCCTACAGAGGCCGCCGTATATCGTACTATCGTAAATGCGGCCTCCCCGAGCATGCAAAGAAGACGAACCGGATGTCACGAGATTATTATTTACCCGCGGTACGTCTCGTCGATCGGATCACGCGTGTACAAGTTGACGACCTAATACTCAATCTTACAATCAAGTAATAATTCGCCATGGCGACAATTGACGATTACGGGGAAGACTGAAAGTAAAACACAACGAGAAGCAAGTACTAGGCACGCGTTCAGTCCCGCATGTTGAATATGTATCGAGTATGTTTGTGTATGTATATATACGTGTGCGTCTGATGAATAGATTGAGGGCTCGTAGTCGTAACTTCAAACCACAGAGTGACCAAATCGAATACAGTAGCAATGCATTGTGATTTTTTCGTCTCAATAATCGCAATTCCACGTTTAAACCGTTGAAAATTCGTGTCCGTTTCGATCACCCAATCCATCGGCATTTAACAATAATGATTCCACAAAAAAAGTCTGCACACTACCGGAAATCTGTTCAAAAGATATTTCGAGAGTCGAGAGTCCTTCAGCGTCCGCTAGAGGGCGGAGGCTCCAGAGCTTCTCTCGTGTACAGTAAGGACGATCTTAGAGTACAAGTCGTTTCTATTACAAATGTTAGACACTCTCTAATGTCGCTGTAAATCCGATAAAAATTGTTACCGAGAGCCAAGCTTCCCTTCCCAAGCTACTTCAATTTTTACTTTGGATTTCTCATTCAGTTTTTGACATTCCATTTTCGGTTCTCAAAAGTGCTTGATTCTTTATCTTCCCCGACAAAAGAAATTTATACATCCGCTTGGGTTCTTATGTCGGAAATTTGGTCGCGCGTTTAACAACCGTGTCGCAAGTCACAGCACGACGACGTTGCGGTTACGCCTCGATTTTTCAAAATCCTGTAGTAAACGTACTGTAACTTTTTGTCTTGAGATACGTATGAAAATAATCAAATTACTGCTGCAAGATTTTCCACAACCAATATAGTGTATCTCCCATTAGTGTGTGTTAGTTGAACGTTTACCGTACCAAACTACAATTATGGTTATTTCGTACGAGGTGCAAATGCGTATGGGTCGTTCCGAGTCAACACTTGTACAAAACCGGAAATGCGTTCCAATTTTTTTTTAATAAAAAGATAGGGTGCCGGTGGATTATCCTCACTTGTGCATGATCCAAATCACTAATTTATAGCCTAAAAGCCATGGTAAAAACCCTAAATGACGAGACGATTCAGATTTTAATTCATTCCACGCTCGGTATATTCATTAAATTTTTGAAAACTATAGATTCTGCTTCGACCATGCCCAATTTTTTATATTGAAGACATATTTTTCAAAATTTTTCCGAAAAAGAATCGCAGTCGAAGCAGAATTGTCTGTTTTTGCAAATTTAACGAATATAGTAGAATAAACGAGAGAAAAAATTAGAACCCAAAAAAGGAAAAATCTAACGACAATAGGATGAGAAAAGTATGGTTATTTAGGCAGGAGTTTAGGGTGTTTAAAAATTTCTTTCCACATTGCCTTTAGGCTATAAACTAATGATCTTACATTTAAATAAATGAAACAACAAACACCCTAATTTATGCAATTCCGGCTACTCCCCGATGTTCTCTAAACAGATATCAGTACGATTATTATTTTGTGACGTGCAAAAAGAAATTTACGACAAAAATCGAAGACGCGTCGTTTTTACATGGAGCGCCCCATACATATCGCGTTACAGCGGTGAAGGAAAAAAAGGCAGGCGATGTGGATCGTGTGTGTTCCCTTGTATCGCGGAAGAAATTCGAAATAAAAAACAAGCTTTAATTTCATCTTCCTTTTTTTTGTTTTGAGTGCTCGTGTGTTTTCCAGTAAAGTACCAGCAAAATGCCTCGAAGATGTTTACAGTCAGCGAGTGATAGATGCGAATGTTTTACATCGATTAATTTAAGAGAGATAAAAAGAGCGAGAGAGAGAGAGAGATTTGAAATTTAAAAAAAACGTAACACTAATAAATACAATGATCCTACCTTTCAACGGTGAGATATCGAAAAATTCAACCTTTCCGATTTACCGCGATTTCATATGCACTTTAATTCCATCCCGCGTAAACAATATCCACGATTCCTGGTTTTTTTCACCATCTTAAATTCGACTGCAGTTCGTCGACATTCTAAACAACATGGGGAAAAGTACACTCGTCGAATAAAAAAAGAAAATCATGCGCGAGTTATTCGAGGATATTTCGTTAATTCTCTGACGTCGAGAGTTGAGCGCGACGCGAATCTCGCATTTTTGTTGGGATACGCGCTCGAAAACGTCGCCGAACAACGTACCAGTTGGGCCATTCGTTTTGTCTCCTCCGCCCCGCCGTCTGCTTCGTCGGAATCACGCGAGACGCGTACGTACTCCTCTCTTCCCTCTCTACCGTTAAAACTTCGTTAAATCCGAATCGTTCGTATTTACAGCGTTTATACGTTCAAACACGATGCAGAAACGAGGAACAAAACACGCTCAACTTGTTGCAGTTCGATGTAGATGTTCAGAGAGTCCGTAACGTAAAAACCGAGTTGAGAAAATTATGAACTGTTCCCTCATTGTCGTTCCGTGACCAACTGACGCGCGGCGGGTTACGATCTTTCGCAGATCTCATGGCAATGCACTATACACTTGACTGTACACGCTGGTGACGCTCTCGCTTGGGGTACACATGGTGGAAACGTTAGAAAGATATACACACACATATATATATGTGTGTGTGTGTATAGATATATATATATCTAGGTATCAACAGCTGCCTGGGTCACCATCGTTTGTCGCCCCTCCACCACGACGCCATGTACGACGAGGGCCCTGTATAGGCCGTGCGCGCAACTACAACAGCCCCCGCAAGAGGCCCCTCGCAGTCTCGCGTGAATACGCAAACTAATACAATATTACCACGCAGATTTATCCCGTTGGTACGTTTATTTAGTATAAAGTCGCTCGAAACAAAACTTTCCAATAATTAACATGAATATTTCCATTGGTTGACATGAAATTGTCTTTAAAAAATCAAGTTTTCACATAAAAATAAAAGAGCACTGACATATCTGTATATATTCTACATGTTTACGAGTATATGCATATTCAAAAGACGGCTTTGTATTCTTTATCCAGCGTTTTCGCTTCCATTGTGATGTACACCATGTGCATATCGGTATGTACGCGTGAACATGTATGGAAAAAGTACAATGAAGGTTCTTTTTCTTTGCTCTTTCACAGGGTTTAACTTGCGTATTAATGCGATAGTCTCGCCGCGGGGCATTCCTCGTTTGCAGCTCGTCTTTTTTCTATGAGCATGCGAAAGCGAGTTCTTGTTTCGGGAAAATACGAAACAAAGTTATATGCAAAACAGGTTTTATGCACTAAACACGAACACGTTCGCACTTATACGGGCACGTACCAACGATTAAAATGTTGGGTGCACAAGTGAAAAGAAAGTGCAGTAAAGACAATTACCATGCGTGGGTGAGCCGGCGAAGAATAATTAGTACTCTATCATTGTTCATTGTTGATTAGGAGAAATTAAAATTTTCTACTTTCATTGGCCTTTCTCCGAGCGCTATACCAAATATCGAAGACGTCGCGATCATGAATATTTCCACGCTGGACTTTCGAAGATTGTTTTATTCCGTAAACGAATGAAAATAAAGGTTTGGCGGATAAACCGATGCTTTCGCTTCGTATTATGGTTTCTTTTCCATTTTTATTCGTATTTCAAATCGGAGTCTACAGAAAATCATACCAGAGGGCCCTTTCGGTACGGCAGTGCACCAGCGAATGGTACAATGTATTTCACTCCTAACCTCGGTGAAAAATCGTGTTTGTTTCATTCGTTTTCTCTGGGAATTGTCTACCCTCGGTAAACGCAAAGCGAATTAGAACCATCTAGTGATATTCCGACGAGTTTTATAAACACGCGAGAAAACCTAGATGGTAAAACAGTGCATGTGTTCAAAAACGCCAGTTTCACTAAAGTACCACCCTACACCGTGATCCTAGATGAAGCGTGAGGGTAGTCAGCGCCAGCGCACCCGCCTGCTGGCGCCACATGGCAGCAAATTTAAAAAAAAAAGGGGGAAATGAGAACCGTCGGTACCTCGTTGCGCCACAAGCCCCCCCATAACCTACGGTCAGATTCTCGCTCCCGTTTATTAACCTTACATTTCATAACCTTACACCTCCAGTTATCACCAGCTATCACTAAAAAAGCAACCTGTAGGTTCAACAGACTCTTCCTCCGCGAACTCCACGAATAAGAATTCAGTGGTAATAGGCAATATGGACGTTACTTCAGAAGTTTGTCATCGCGTATCCATTTTCTTCGAAGATCTTGTATCTCTATACACGTACACATTCAAACATTAAATACACACGCATATATGTATATATATACACAAAGAGAAAAAAATCACCTTCACGCGTGGATCGTGGAGAAAGTACGTATTTTGAGCCTGGTAGTTCCGGCGGGCGAGTAGTCAGCAGCCAGCTAAACGGTGCCGAAGACCACGGGGCTCGCACGCGGACAGCCCTCCTACCAATACGCGCGTACTCTGCGCAATACACACGTATAACCCGCGTATAAAGTATTTTTTTTTTCAAGACACAACACACACACACACGATCCTCCTAACCCCTTGCAGTTCAGCGTAAAGCCTCCTCCTCTTTTCTTCCTCTTATCCTATCGTTCGTCGTTCGTAATTCTGTGAACTATTCTTTTTTTCCCTACCCATCGCACCATTACTAAAACGTTTCATTCTCACGATCAACAAGCATTGGCATATGCGTGCGCGTGTCTATCTTTTCCGTTTTTTTTTTCGTTAATTGGGTCCCATATTTCGCGTGTTGCCTGCTGTCTGCGTGTTGTGTGCGTGCGTGCGTGCGTGCGTGTGTGTGTGTGTGTGTGTCCGTCTCATTGTCACACGCTTTGAAAACCCATTTTCTCCCGACTATTGTGTTGGGGTGTTGACCGAGATTTTTCTATTTCATCCACATCATCCTCGTTCTTGGTATCATTATTATTATTCTAAAACAAAAAGAATAATCTGGTGTGTGAGTCGCGTGTTGGAAAACGAGGATAAAACATGGCGAACAGCGTGGCACCGGACTCGTGGGAACAGCAGGCAGATAACGTTGATAAAACATCAACCGACGAGGGCAAATTCATCGAGGGCAAGTTTTCAACACTGAACGTCAATGCAGCGGAATTCGTGCCATCCTTCTGCATAAACTCTTTGCCGGATAACATCAATCCGACGCCGGCTTATCCTACCATCGATGGTGGTGGTGGTGGTGGTGGTGGCGGTGGTGGTGGTGCGGACACCCCGCCAGCCGTTGTTAATACGACCGCGACCGCCTTCGTAGCTCCAGAAACTCATCACGGTTCGTGTTTTCTAGTCCTCGCTAAAAACAAACAAAAAAAGAACATGGCGCCATTTTTCGGCGATCTTTTCCGTCCTTGGAACAATTTTCCGTGGAAACGTTACTTTTTTCTCTTCCGTGTTTACTTCCTCGCTCGATCTTCATGCTTTCGTTATCACGTGACTGAGTTTTATTTTTTCCTTCACGAACAACGTTTTTCTTCACTCGACGCGTAACCCTTTTCCGCCCTCTCGCGACAGAGCGCGAGATCCCTCGCTATTCACGAAAATTCATCCTCCTCGTTCCCGTCCTATGGCCGTTTTCTTCGCTTTTCAATTTAATCGCTTTTTGTTTTTTTCCCTACAAAGCGCTTGTCTTCATTTTGTTTTGTGGCGCAATTATCCTGGAAGCGAAAGAGAATGATTTTTACGTCGCAGAGTAGTTCGAAGCGTCGCTGCAAGGAGTCTCAATGAAATTTAGCACTTTGCGTTAAAGTTAGAATGGAATTCGCAGGTGCCACTACGCCCGCTCTGCCGCCCGATCCTGCTGGTACAAGAGCGGAAGAACCGCCCGCCGGCGGAGTGATCACCCCGCCTAATTCCTCCTCCGAACCGCCGTCAGACGGCGAACAGACAAACATCAGTCCGAGGCATCAACCGGCCGATTCGTGGGAAGAAGCGGCGGTCGACGGAGATCCGCTTTTAACGCCGGAAAATGAAGAAGCTTACATCGAAGAGGACGAAGAGGCAGTCGTTAAGATTCCCAAGAAAAAAATCATCAAAGTTGCGGAGGACACGAAGAGTAAAAAGGAACACGTCAATGTCGTATTTATCGGACACGTGGGTGAGTCGAAAACCATCATCCGCTGTGTTTTTGCTATTTTCGAACGCAACGTATAATCGCAGAGCGTCTCGATCGTGTTGAAACAAAAAACAAACCCGAAAATAAAAAAAAGCCTGAAATAATTTGTAAAGTATATTTCAAAAATCTGTAATTCTTTATTTTCCGTTGCTTCCGTTCGCCCGTTAGACGCCGGTAAATCAACAATTGGTGGACAAATAATGGCGCTGACGGGAATGGTAGACAAAAGAACGTTGGAGAAGTACGAGAGGGAGGCGAAAGAGAGAAGTAGAGAAACGTGGTATCTCAGCTGGGCTTTGGATACGAATCAGGAAGAAAGGGAGAAAGGAAAAACCGTCGAAGTCGGCAGAGCCTATTTCGAAACCGAGAGGAAGCACTTTACGATCCTCGATGCGCCGGGACACAAGAGTTTCGTGCCTAACATGATCGGCGGCGCGGCGCAGGCTGATCTTGCCGTTCTCGTTATATCAGCGAGGAAAGGCGAATTCGAGACGGGCTTCGATCGGGGAGGACAAACGAGAGAGCATGCTATGCTCGCAAAAACAGCGGGAGTCAAACATTTGGTTGTTCTAGTTAATAAAATGGATGATCCTACGGTCGAGTGGGACGAGGGAAGGTACAACGAGTGTAGGTGAGTCTTCGCTTTTCTTTCTTGTCTCGCAATAAATCTCGTAATACGTATGAACGGAAAAATTGAAAGAAAAATTTGATAAATAAATGTGCAACGATCGTATTTATCGTTGCTTGATAATTATCGAGATTCAATAAGTTTTAAAATTATCCGATTACTCTCGCATCACTGCGAAAACCATTTTCTCACGCAAGTGTTACTTTTCCTTCGCTCCGTTCTACACTGAATAATCATTGCTGTTCTTTGACCTTTGCAGAGATAAAATATTGCCGTATCTTCGTAAATTGGGTTTCAATCCGGCCAAGGATTTAACGTTCATGCCGGTCTCGGGACAGCTGGGTATAGGCCTGAAAGACCCGATACCCGAGAGTCTGTGCGACTGGTACAAGGGCCCACCGTTTATTTCCTTCATCGACTCGCTACCGTCGCTAAATCGCAAAAGCAACGGTCCTTTTATCATGCCAATCGTCGACAAGTACAAGGACATGGGTACGGTGGTTATGGGCAAAGTGGAGGGTGGCGAAGCGAAAAAGGGCCAAGCTTTGCTAGTCATGCCCAACAGGGTAAATAAATAACATCACGATAAACGTTTATAAATTTTTTGTTTGCATCTGTGCTTCCGTCACGTTTTCGCTGATATGTATTCTCCTCGCTGACGCGTCAAATTCGTCGTTTGAATTTTCGACAGACGGCGGTAATCGTCGATCAGCTCTGGTCGGACGATGAGGAAGTGACGTTCGTCGGACCCGGGGAAAACGTTAAAATAAAGCTAAAGGGAATCGAGGAAGAGGACGTCAGTCCGGGCTTCGTACTTTGCGATAGTAACAATCCAATTAAAACGGGCAAAATATTCGACGCACAGGTCGTCATATTGGAACACAAGAGTATAATATGCGCGGGTTACAGTGCCGTAATGCATATTCATTGCGCTGCTGAGGAGGTTACGGTTAAGGCACTAATATGTCTTGTTGACAAGAAAACTGGTGACAAGAGCAAAACGCGACCGAGGTTCGTTAAACAGGATCAAGTTGCGATTATGAGAATCGAGTGCGCGGGAGTTATATGCCTTGAAAGATTTAATCTCTTTGCACCAATGGGACGTTTTACCCTCAGGGACGAAAGTAAGTTGTTCTTCGCTGCATGTTGCATGTTATTTCCGTATTTTTTTCACGAATCTTTCGCCACACCCGCGTTAAAACTGCGGGATCATTGAAACTTCGTGCTCGTGCGAAGTCGTTCGTTTTTTCCGTCGCCTTATCCGTCGAATCGTCAAGCGGTATTACCAAAAATTCAAATTTTCACCCTCGTTTCTCTCGTGAATTAATTCTACGTTTTATCCGGATTTACAGATAAAACTATTGCGATCGGCAAGGTGCTGAAAGTCGTCGAGTAAATTTGCTCAAAGTCGATTGCTGCTCGCTTTCAAATGACGATGAAACATATTCAATGAAACCAAGGTGAGAAGAGGGAGAGGAAAAAAACCGATGGAACATTTGAAAGATTCGATACGCGATCGTCGAGCGAAGAAATGCGAATGAAGCAACGACGCCAAGCCCTACCGATGTGAACGATGAGAGCTGAGAGGAAACTACCGGATTTCAAAGACGATGACCTACAACACCGATCGTTGTTGATCGGATGATCGCCGGAATAGCCTGATTTACCCCGGTTACATCGCCGAAAAAACCTGATAACGCCCGTGGTACTCGAAATCGCAAGAGAAAAAGTGAATAAATACGAAATATATAATTTTACACATCGAGCGACGATCTCGTCAACGTTTTTACGAATTGGCATATTGAAGGATACATATATATACAGGTACACCGATTTACACGTGAAAATATGCGTACGAACGGAACTATCTGATTGGAATTTAGTTTGATTTCCAAAAAAAACAACTTTTGCTCTCGTTACGCGATGAAGTTTCATTTTTACCCGCCGTTGGATAATTTCGTTCACATAAAAAAAAAACCAGCATTTTTTGGCGGACCCTCGAAAAAAGTTTCGTTTTTCCAGACCCTATGCATTTAGATTGTTCGTTCGATCGATTTTACCAATTTCTTTCATAGCTTGAACAGAGTTTCCGAGTTCTCGGGGCTAAGTTTATCTCGAACGGAAATTGTCGGAAGAAAGTTATCGAAAAGTCGAGCTCGATCGTAACGGAGAAACAAAGTTTCACAGAATTGTTACTCCTCGAATAATTGTGCGAATACGTTGAGTTTGCTCATTTGTCTGCATGAAAAACATTGAGAACTACCGTAGAAAACGATATCTTCGATTTGAGGAAATGTCGAAGAAAGATTTCGTTTCATTCACCGAGATTTCCCTGGTGATTCTTTGTACATTTCCGGCTTGAATTTTTCCAACTTTTCCATACGAATTATCGCCCATTGACGATTCTCTTGTCGGATAAATCTTGATTCAAACACCTTTCTCACAATTGTCTCGTAAGGAAATACTCCAAAAGCACACAAGAGTGCTGAAGCGTTCGTGCTCTTTATTTTTTTATTACGATATAGAACCAAAATTCAATAAGAGCGAAAAAAAAACGTTGATCGCGTTCCGAACTGTGTCTGAAGATTTTTTATATCACGTACACAAGGATTGTCGCTTAATTGTCCCCCAATATTTCGTTGCATTCTTCATACCGTTTTTTCAAACATCATTATCGGCTAGCGCGAAAAAAATATGAAAATAAAGAACATCTTTCATAGTTTTATAAATAATATAAAGAGAGAAATTGGCGCGAAAATGTCCCGTAATATAGTTATATGCTTGTCAGTCAGAAATCGGTGGAGTTGCAAAAGCGAGAAATAGACAGAAAAAACAGATTTATGGAAGATCGGGCCGCATTTTGTATCGGGGTATTGATACAATTAATAACTGGTTATAAAAGGTTAAAAAAAAGAGTTAATAAGATGAAATTAAAAAAAAAAAGGTTAAGAGGTTTTTCAAACAATGTAAAAGCGATATTTTTGTTCGTCCGAGTCATGCGCAATGAACGATATAAAGTGAAATATGATATAAAAGAGTAACTCTAAGGAAGAATTATTATTATTATTATTGCTACGTTTAGTACTACTAATTATCGAATTGGCGGGTATGAGGTGAATAAAAAAAAATTATCGAGTTATGCAACTAGATAGTGTTACACAACAATGAATAATTGCAGAATGATTATATCATTATGATTATTATTGTACTGTTTCTTATTTTATTGCCATTAAAAACGAATTTACAAGAATCTGCTGTTTCGTCAGTATTATTGTTAATGTATCCAAATTGAGAGAAAGAACGGTGAATTTTCCAATTCTCGGTTCGAAACTCGCGCGACTCGGAGAGTAGAGCCACTGTGCGGCATTTCTCGCAAGCTTGTTCAATGTTGTTATCGCATCATTGTCGCATTGTTACAATGTAACTATGCTTCTCTTGCACATTATTTCAAGCGAAAATTTTTCTCTCTTCTTTCTCCCTTGCACATTAATGTTTTATAAAATTTACAAGAAATGATTCTTCGATCAGACGATCTCGCGAGAGGCGTTTCCCTTCAAAGTAGTGGCAGATAAAAAAAACGATCGACAACTCCATCAAAATTTAACCACGCGCAGAGGAAGCGACTCTAAGCAAGATGCTTCATTTCCGGTTGCCGGAAATTTCTGTTTTACAGCAATGTCGGGCGGGTAAACAATCTCGCTGGCGCAGTACTAACGCTCGACGCTAGCCCGGAGAGGCTATCTTTCCGCTCTACAGCAATGTCGGGCGAGTAGCAGTTTCGAAGGCGCAGTGTTACTGCTCGACGCTGGCTCGGAGAGGCTGTTTTTCCGCTCTACAGCAATGTCGGGCGGGTAGCAGTCTCGCAGGCGCAGTGTTACTGCTCGACGCTGGCCCGGAGAGGCTATCTTTCCACTCTACAGCAATGTCGGGCGGGTAAGCAGTCTCGCAGGCGCAGTACTACCGCTCGACGCTGTAGTACTCGACAGTAGTGGCAGATGAAAAGAACGATCGACAACTCGATCAAAATTTAACCACGCATAGAGGAAACGACTCTGAACAAGATGCTTCATTTCCGGTTTGTCGGAAATTTAGTTTCAGTTTTTCCCCTTAAGGGTAGCGGCAGACGGAAAGAACGATCGACAACTCGATCAAAATTTAACCACGCATAGAGGAAACGACTCTGAACAAGATGCTTCATTTCCGGTTGTCGGAAATTTAGTTTCAGTTTTTCCCCTTAAGGGTAGCGGCAGACGGAAAGAACGATCGACAACTCGATCAAAATTTAACCACGCATAGAGGAAACGACTCTGAACAAGATGCTTCATTTCCGGTTTCCGGAAAATCATTTTCAGTTTTTCGTCCTTCAGAGTAGCGGCAGATGGTAAGAACGATCGACAACTCCGTCAAAATTGAACCACGCACAGAGGAGACGACTCTGAACAAGATGCTTCATTTCCGGTTTCCGGAAATTTAGTTTCAGTTTTTCCCCTTAAGGGTAGCGGCAGACGGAAAGAACGATCGACAACTCGATCAAAATTTAACCACGCATAGAGGAAACGACTCTGAACAAGATGCTTCATTTCCGGTTGTTGGAAATTTAGTTTCAGTTTTTCCCCTTAAGGGTAGCGGCAGACGGAAAGAACGATCGACAACTCGATCAAAATTTAACCACGCATAGAGGAAACGACTCTGAACAAGATGCTTCATTTCCGGTTTCCGGAAAATCATTTTCAGTTTTTCGTCCTTCAGAGTAGCGGCAGATGGTAAGAACGATCGACAACTCCGTCAAAATTGAACCACGCACAGAGGAGACGACTCTGAACAAGATGCTTCATTTCCGGTTTCCGGAAAATCATTTTCAGTTTTTCGTCCTCCAGAGTAGCGGCAGATGGTAAGAACGATCGACAACTCCATCAAAATTGAACCACGCACAGAGGAGACGACTCTGAACAAGATGCTTCATTTCCGGTTTCCGGAAAATCATTTTCAGTTTTTCGTCCTTCAGAGTACCGGCAGATGGTAAGAACGATCGACAACTCCATCAAAATTGAACCACGCACAGAGGAGACGACTCTGAACAAGATGCTTCATTTCCGGTTTCCGGAAAATCATTTTCAGTTTTTCGTCCTTCAGAGTACCGGCAGATGGTAAGAACGATCGACAACTCCATCAAAATTGAACCACGCACAGAGGAGACGACTCTGAACAAGATGCTTCGTTTCCGGTTTCCGGAAAATCATTTTCAGTTTTTCGTCCTTCAGAGTACCAACAGATGGTAAGAACGATCGACAACTCCATCAAAATTGAACCACACACAGAGAAGACGACTGTGAACAAGATGCTTCATTTCCGGTTTCCGGAAAATCATTTTCAGTTTTTCGTCCTTCAGAGTACCAACAGATGGTAAGAACGATCGACAACTCCATCAAAATTGAACCACACACAGAGGAGACGACTGTGAACAAGATGCTTCATTTCCGGTTTCCGGAAAATCATTTTCAGTTTTTCGTCCTTCAGAGTACTGACAGATGGTAAGAACGATCGACAACTCCATCAAAATTGGACCACGCATAGAGGAAACGACTCTAAACAAGATGCTTCATTTCCGATTGTCGGAAATTTAGTTTCAGTTTTTCCCTTTAAGGGTAGCGGCAGATGGAAAGAACGATCGACAACTCGATCAAAATTTAACCACGCATGGAGGAAACGACTCTGAACAAGATGCTTCATTTCCGGTTGTCGGAAATTTTTGTTCAGTTTTTTAAAAATTCCTTGCTTTCCACAATTTTCTACATCTGTCGAAACAGTGATTTTCTATAAAAATGAATAATTCATATTCCTCCTGTGTTTATTGCATAGGAAATCTTCCGCTGAACACGAATCACATGGTTTTAATCCCGAAAACTAATTATTTAGTTTAAGACCGAGGTCGAAGAAATTTCAAAGGAACGTTCAACATTCACAGCGTGGATATGTCGCTTTCTAGCACAGACCTTTTTTTCGTACCTCGAAGACTCGTTACTATTTTTCTTTTCTCAAAATATCTGTGATTCAAACGTCGAACTTTTTACGAATTGAAAAGATCAGTTATGCAACTTTTTGACATTTTAAAGACAGATGGGACGACATTTTGTTTATTCGTAACAATAAATAGACTGATGGATAGTTATACATGTATGCAGCAGGCGAGGGCTATGAGATATTGACAGAGAAAGAGAGAGAGAGAGATAACCGAGAGGTCCCAGTGGTCCCAATTTCCGAGAAGAGGTACAACAGCACGAAGGTTCGTTTGAAGCCTTCCTCTTCTCTCTCTCTCACTCGCCTTCTTTCCCTGCGAAGAAGACAACGAGGATGGATTCCGTCGAGGATGTCCTAAAAAAAAAGAAGAAAAAAAACGACTGTTAAAGGTCCGTCACGATTCCGTGAATCTCGGACCCTCATTCGATCGTTCCGAGGATGAAGAGTGCGTCCAAACGAGAGCCACCTGTCCATCTTTATAAGCTCACCGCGTGTTCACAGCGTTATACAGGCACATCCATACCTGTCATAAGCTTCAAGAGGTTTATTGTCGAGGCACGACACTGTCACTGGAAAAAAAAACCACAAAATTAATACCCAGGGAATATATTTATTCAGCCGGGAACGAAGAAGCGAAAAAAAAACATGGTCGATTTTATTAATTTTTTTTCCGCTGTACCAAAGACGCTGATTGAACGAGATAGGATTCTTCGGATTTTTTCCTCGAAGAGGAAGCTCGGCGAGCGAGACAAAATAATGAGGAAGTCCAATGTCCGGGTTTCCGATTCGCGAGCTTCGTTTCTTTGCTTTCTTTTTGCTTCAAGGTTTAACGGTAGCGCACTGAGCCATGAAACGAGAATAGGAGACTCTCCGCGGAGATGTTTCCCATAGAAATCGAGAGATCGAGAGAGATGAAATGGTGCGAGTGGCGATTTGGATCACATTATTGCAGTGAGATGGAAGCTGATGGCAATTGCCAGGTTGAATTACCCGCGAACGAGTCGATATCGTATACAATCAAACACACTTTGATTACTCCAGATTGACATCTCATAAGTCTTGGGTCATCCAACGATGGATGTAAGGAAAAATAAATCCGATAAAAACTTTTCCCGAATCGACATACACAGAAGCATTTAATCGTGGTTCCCGTTGTCCTGATCGGTTCAATCGGATTAAATCGTATCTCCAAATTCGACGGTCCTCTCTCCGTTTCTCGTAGGTGTTTCTCACACAAATCTGTGGATCGAGCCTTGTACGGATTAAAATCTCACGGATCGAAAGCTTACGACCGTAAGCTACGGGATGACAAACTCGTAATTTCGAAACGTACTTTTTTCCTCACGGTGTACTCAATCGCGAAATTCACATCGATCCAAGTAGAATTGCGGCGAAAAGTGGCCGCGTATCTGACTTTTTTGAAAATCCTGGCCTTTTGAATGAAAAAAAGGTGCAGATACGGAGCGCATCTGCGTCTATATAACATCATGGCTGACGTACGATTGAAAAAATGGAAGATTCGGTCCTGCTGAGGATCTCGAATTAAACCAACATGGCCGAGGGGATAAAACAGTGGTCCGAATCTGTACCGAACCGTTGAACGTAATTTATAATTATTTATTGAAGTTACACACAGTGTCGTCGCGTCTTGTCTCTCTCTCTCTCACCCTCTTTCTCTGTCTCTCAAATGAGAATAATACAAGCGAAACGATATTCATTCCCGGAAGATGCCTCGAGGCGATCGGACAAACCGTGGCGAGAGCCGTCCACAGAGGCAAGCGGTTGCGAGAGCAAAACAGCAGCACCGCAGCCTCTCTTCTCCAGCAGACGTATCGTGTAAATCTCATTTTCCTATACATATAGACGACAAAAGGGTTTCAAGCGAGACTCTCGAAATATTGCTCGGTTCTGATGCTGCTGGACGCTGCGGCGGGAGAAGAGGGTCGCTGTTTGAGTTTCGGATTCGTAGAAAGTCCGAGTAAATTTTGCCCGTACGAAAGGAAGTAAGTGTGTGTAAGAGGAAATGAAGGATCAAAAGCAACCCGAAACGTGAGATGGAAAAAGAACGAGCTAAAGATGGAGGGGCGAGGGGAGTGAAGGGAGAAAGAAAATATAAAGACCGTGAATCGCCGCGTGGAAGATGACTTATGAATATACGCTGTATGAACACGTTTCTTCCTGATCTTATATATATTTGCATATGAATATTTATACGCGTTACGTGTCTATTTCAAAGTGTATATTTGCATATGCTTGAATTCCTAGCTATCTCGGATTATTTCACACGTTATTATCAATGAAACGGTACGAATTCTTTCAAATTTTTCGATGTCTCGATTGAAACGAGAGAGCAGGAGAAATTCCTCGACGAACGAGATGAATGAATTTCGTTTTATCACAAGCTGATGATTTTCCCGCGACGTTTGAAAAGAAATTTCACTGGCACGTTAAAAATATTTAAAAAAAAAACATTTACGCACAATTTTCAAAATAAACTCAAAATACTCTTCCTGAATGTTCTTTTCACCAAATGCGAATTGAGAAACACACGTTTTGAACGTTTTGTTTTTGACGTTTGAAGATCCATAGAGAAGCAGTGGAATGTGAAACGATTTTTTTTTTTTTCATTCGTACAAGGGTGATATTTATACGCCGCATAAATCCCGACCTTCTGTGTTGAATTAAATTAAAAAATTTCGCGTCTCGTCCGAAATTCATGAATCATTCGAGGAATTTGACAAAAATAAATCATTCATCGGAGAGCTGAGAGCGAGGATATTCAGACACGTGGCTGTGTGTGCGTACATATCTTTCGAGAATCTTCAGCTGAAAGAAGGAACCGAGAGACGAGGAGATGTACGCATTTTCGCTGGTCTCCCGTATAATTCTCATTTACGGATCCAGTTGGAGGACCGGAGGGTTCCCCTTGGGCGGCCAAAGGTTCAGGGACCGAGAGAGAGAACTCTCGCGGTAATCAGAAAAACAGAGAAAGCAAAAGCCAGGCGCTGTTTTATTCACACTGAATTCCTTGCAAAAACCACCATCTCTCTCTCTCGATTAAAGAGCAAACGTTCGAGAAAACGTTATTCAAGGGGTACGAAGAATCGAACACGATTAATGACATTGTCAGATGACGCTCAGTGTCTTTGTACGAAAACGAACATCTGTGATAAAAAATTACTGAAAAATAAGAGTACCAACCGTAGTGAATAAATCGCTGATTACAAATTCCGTGACTACACTATCGTTGCCGCAAAAACAGTCTCAAAATTGTTTTATAAAACGTAATTCTTTTTCTTCTCGATCGCAAGTCGCGTATAGTTGACTGCTCCAAGGATCGGATTGCAAAGGAAACGCTCAGGTTGAATTATAATCGATTTCACATTACGTAATTTTAATACGACGATCTTTCACGATCTCCGAGTAAAACGAGATTTCACGACTGCTGTACGAAAGTATATATACGGTATATGAGCGAAAAAAAAAATTCTCCCGATAAATCATTGACAATCTCTTCATCCGATCGTTACGATTAGCATATCGATTAGCATACAGCCATTCGTTACTAATAAACGCGATTGAACCGATTTCTTCGTGGCTGTACGAGGAAAATATCATAGATATCTATTTTCGGCGATAAATGAAAAAAAATATCCTCCAACATCAATAATAATGATCATTCAATGTACATTCTTTTGGTCCGGATTTGCGAACAGAAATAGTCGGAAAGCGATGCGTCACAAACGAGCAAACTTTTTCAACAGCCAAAAATGGCGAGGATTCTGATTTTTCGTAAACGAAAACGCGACGAAACAATACATCGCAATGATTTTTGTGCGTTTCTCACGTGCGATATTATTTTCCTGAAACGTGAGACAGTAAAATACGTCGGATTATTTCGCAAACGAAAACGAGATGAACGAAAAGGAGGGAAGAGTATAAATATTTCGACGAAAAAAAGGCTGCTTACGAGTTAAGGAAGAAACAACAGATATTTGCCGAAAATCTTCGTTTCTCGCGGAAAATATTTTCGCGTATACACGTGGAAGATGCACGTGTCGTGCGGGACGCAAAACGAACATGAAAAAACATGATCGCACATGAGTAAACTGCACTTTTTTCGCTTCGTCAAATGGCAATACGGATCAAAAGTCGAGAACGAAGAAAACGTCACATTTCCGGTTTCCGATTTGGGTGTATTTAACCCTTTGATCTCATTTCCGTTGGATAAAGAAGGGTAACAATTTTGAGATGGCCATCTGCGTTCTTTAAACGATTTCGTGAGAACACATCCTCTTTGAGATATGGTCCGTCAATGAGGTCTTCTTTTTTTTTTTAATGACTTCTTGGAGAAAAAACACGGGCCCCATGTGCTGGGAAATGTAATTTCGTTTCGTTAAAAGTACAAATGGCTGGAACAAAAGAACGAATAAAGCGTACGAGCGCCTTGAAACGCTTTCTATTTTCATCAATTATCCAACGTCGAGACGTTGTCTCACGACAAAATCCGAGCCACGCGAATCCTCAAGAGTGCCAAAAATAAATGGCGCCGAGGGATTTTGTGACGGCGGAAGCGCGAATAGTGACACTTTGCCAAAAGATTCGCCATCGATTTTCGCGTCATTATAATACGTACTGTGGTATAGCATACGTTTTGCGGCGAGAAATACGTATTTCTACTTCGCGGATAATTATTCTCGCGCGAGGTTAACACGATGACGCAACACGTGTGCAAGTATAGACCGAGAGTAGAGCGAGAAACAATTTTAACTGCAGACGAGAAGCATCGATTCGCAAAATGACTTTTTCAACGCTTTTTCTTCGAGAGAGAGCGATTCAAGTACGTTTGCGCATCTTTTATTCACAGCAACATGCTCTTTCCCAACATCTGAATTCGAAATTCGATACGCGAATTTATTGTGAAAATTTACCAAAATTCTCACTGCCGAGAAAAGTTATTCGCAAAGTTGCGAAAAATGGGCGAAGAAAAGTAGGAGCTTTTGATTGCAAATTTTCCATATGCGGCGATGTTAATCACAAAAATAATAGACGGAAATAATGGATGGAACATTTCAAAGTGACTTTGAATTATATGCTTTTTTTTGTTTGAATTTCTTTTGAACGTTTTACTATTTTTTGTACAGCGATTCGTTGTTTGGTAACTTTGCATATTGAATTCCAACTATTTGCGTTATAAGCTTGATTTTTTTTAAATCATCGATACGCACACTGCCGCGACTCTTTGGACCCGCGATGTACGCAGATGTGCGCAATGAACGCGTATTTCAGCATATATAAATATTAAAAACTCAAAAATACACGTAATTTTCTGTCTTTCCGCGATTTTCGACACAAAGGCTCGCAAATATTTGACAATGCTCCAAGTTTCTTTATGCCCTCAAAATATATTATAGCATATTTACGCCGCGCACGTATACTCGCCTAATAATAATTCCGTGTACCTATCGTTCCGCTTCGTTTGATGAAATCGCTAAAAATTGCGCGATAAAACAGCCGCATATGAGACTGATATTGTCGGGAATATTTAAAACCCTAATTATCGTCGTCCACAATGCATCAGAATTGAATCATGTTTTTTTATAATAAAGCAAGGAGAATAACGCAACATTTGTATGTGCTTTTTCGAAACCCATTCGGAATTTGTCGAAAATGAAATGTATTTTTTGTCGACTCAGGCTTTTGGACGAATGGACGTTTTTCTCGTCTCTCGCAGTAACGTTTTTCGACATTACCTCCCTCGAGCGAAGTCATTCCTCACATTAAAAAAAAACATTACACGAAACATTTTCTTGCCAGCTATAATTTCGTTACTCAGCGAGGCTATAAAAATCTAATTGAAAAACAATCATCTCGTACCCAGCATATCGATTGCCGATGATAAAAAGCACAGAAAGTTGCTGATGAATCGAAATCAGATAAATTTCAGAAAACTTACTTTCCTTTCGTGCAAAATAAACTCATTTGTTTCTTCAAACACCGATGACTATTTTCGAAAATTTTTCAGCGTTCTGTGTAATTGTGTTTTCTTAATATCGCGTGTCTGTTTCGAATATTATAATATCTGTCAACTCGTGTCTGTTTCGAAGAATGGATGAATTTATTTAATAATTTCCATAACTTTTTGATCAACTGCCGGGACTTTAAACCTCCGGAACATCCGTAATAGCGCACTGACTGTGAACGAAATTGCGAATCGTCGACGTTTCTCGCTTTTAATTAAATTCGCACCGGAGAATGTTAATTAAATCTGGCCACATATTTGCATGCAATTGCGAGAGAACTGATCGTAAAAGGGGAGGCAAAAAATTGCATTCGCGGTCTTACGATTCTTGTGACTTTTTTGTCAAACTACATTTACGTAATCATATTGCGATATTTGAATATCAGAGAAACAGCCTCGTAATTATATGTGCATTAGCGTTGTTTTTTTTTCATCCCACGAACGAGCAATTTCGAAGCGCAATTACATACACACAGGAGGGCAATTTTCCAGACATCGAACAAAAAGCGAGAGATGGCGTACGCGGAGGGACAAAGAGAGACAGAGAAAGGGAGACGGAGAGAAAGATTAGATTTCGCGGGGGCATAACTTCTCTATCGATAAAGGAAAAGGTGCAAATCATATTTCACGTAAATATAACGATTACGTTCGAAGAAAATTCGAGCCACGTCGATGGAGATAATGGCAATCGCTCGGCGTTCCGACAAAAAAAGAGCCTCGCGAGTTTCATGTTTGAAGCAAACAAAAAAGTACCCGGCTGCCTCGCGTTACTCGCGACGAACGGAAAGTGTACTTGAATATCCCTGGTTTTTTTTCGATCTTAATATAAAATCGCGACGAAAATTGGCAAATTGTATTTCGAAACCGCGCGGACAATCGAAGCCTTTCGCTTTCACCGGTAATACAAAGTCCCCTTTTTTAAGCCACCTTTTCTCGTTGATGTACCAACGTGTCTCGTTCATGCAGTAACATCCGGTATGGATTTAATGACTCGTTTTGCGTCATATTTTTCGGCGATTCAAAAGTTTGACGCGTCGCGAAATTTGGACGATTTCTCGTGCTCTCGTGCACGCTTACGTAAATATAGTACGCGTTACGTTCATGCAAGTTATATGTATGTGCATAATGGGTATGTGAAAGTAATGACGATCGTCACAGAGTAAGCCAGAGCTGTCTTTTGCAATTTCTTTCTTTCTCTCTCTCTCTCTTATCTTTATCTCTCTTCCTTGACATCTCTCTCTCTCATTTCCACACTATGCATCGTTTGTCGAAGTAGTTACCGTTGTTGTCTCTCTTGTACGAGAGACTGAATTAACTTGCGTGTAGGCAACTGCAGTTCCAAGAAAACTTCGAGATCGGCTTCGAAATAGTACGTAGAGATCGTCAACACTTCTTGGAAAATCGCGACTATAAGGCCGATGACTGTACTCTCGAAAAAAAAGAGAAAAAAAAATAGAGAGAGAGAGAGAGAGAATTTGTATAGAACATAATACCTCCGCAGCTTGGCACGCAATTTCGCGACGACAAAATAATAATAAAAATAATCATCATCAGCATCACTATCCATACTAAAAATAATCGTCACAAATCGTCATTTCGAACGAACGAATTTATTTTCCGAATTTCTGTCTGTCCGTTTGTTTGAATCGCGTAAAAATTGCCGGCTCGATTAAAATGCAGTTTTCGCAAAAAGACAGGGACGACTTTACCATGAAATCTGATCGTTGTTTCATCAGAATCGGTTCGTTGAATCGAAACATGGGTGAATTCGAAATTAACAGAAATTGTAATAAAATTCAAACGATGAAACAGCACATCGCGATAAAAATTGATTATCGCCAGAAGGCGTTACAAAAAAGCCAATCAATTCGATGGTTGCGACATTTCCTGTGATTACATCTGCGAAAAACGAAATATACACAAAGGGAGAGAGGAGAGAATATGCATGGAACCCTGCCTGCCTGGCACGCAATTTCACGGCGATATAATAATAATAATAATAACTATTTTATAATAAAATAAAATGGACAACGACGCAGTGACACATGGAGATAACATTTGTGGCTTCGAGCTTATCGCGAAAAGCATTTTGAAAAAACTACCCAATTCTTCGATGGTTGTGACATTTCCTGCGATTAGTCCATCCGCCACTTAAATCCGTAATTTACGTTAATCATCGATGATTAAAGTGGAAGTAAAGTGGGCCGATATGAACGATAAATCGTTATCAATCAAAATTTCCCCGACGATGAGTTATCAAAAAAATAAAAATGTTATTTCACCTCAGGAATATGGGCTCTTTGATAAATGGGTGCTTCAATTTGTTTTGTTTGCTCGAGCGATCAAGATTCCGAATGAAATTCAAAAGTCATGTACTCGTGGCTTATCGCAATATCATCACAGATTCGTCAATCGATGACTCGTGGTTACAAGTTTTTTTTCCTCCTCTCCTTCGTACGAGCTGGATCGATCGAAATATTCGTGGAAAAATCTTAACAATATTTCAATGATGCAACTCCCGTAGGTGTACGCGTAATTTGTACACGCGAGTGTACAGCGTGACTCGAAACTTATTGACGTTAATACAAAAGTTAAAAGTCGCTTTAAGGACGAGTTACTCGATCGAAAAAAGTACTCGTAAATTTACTCGTATATCCGACGAATCTTTGGTGGAATCATCGATTTTCCAAGTTGGGTCAATGTCCATTTGTCGATATACAGACAATTTAACGACAAAAGCAATGACAATAATGCAAAATCAAAATCAATATCGTTTTTAAGAATGAAAAATAATAATAAAAAATAAATTAGTTGTATACAGTGTAAACAAAAAAATCTAGTCGAGATTATCAACCGGACTAGATTGGCGGACATTGGTCAAACTTGGAACATATCGATCTAGGCACGTTACAGAATTGACCGTGTTCGTACGCGACTCTGACGACTATATTCTTCGTTGAGGACTTCCTGGTAGTGCTTCAATTATTGATGTCAATATGGCTTTTCCATAGAAAATACGCGGAATTTAATAGGAACGTTTCCGGAATGAATACAGAAGCATTTATTGATCGTAGTTCCTATCATGCCGCTCGGTTTATTCGGATTAAGTCGGATCTTCGAATCCGATGGTCCTTTTCCCGTTGCGTTCTTAGTGGTGGGTTAAAAGGTGCGCAGCTGATGGGCGATGCCTGGAAATTTCGAAAAGTCGATGTGCGGGAAAAGCTAATCCTAATGACCAACTTAAAGATTCGTGGGTGTTCATTGCAGAAACAATTCATTCGAAAAATGCGGTTCAATGGTAGGGACATTGAAATCTTTCACAATGTGCGTGAGTTTAGCCCGAGACAAAATACTATGGCTTGGGATCAATGATTTTCCGAAATCTTTTCATTTTCATCCTCTTTTACGTTCGTCTGTTTCCGGCAGCAAGTATTCGTCGATTAATTTCCCTGGCTACTTAAGTAGTTTCCATTGGCTCGTGCGAATGTGCGAAGCCTCTTTAGCTCAGTGGTAGAGCACTGGTCTCGTAAACCAGGGGTCGTGAGTTCAAACCTCACAGGAGGCAAATTTTTTTTTTCTTTTTTTTTTTTTCGTTTCTCTTCACAGCTCCCTTGGATAAAACGCCACAGTTTCTTCATCCCCCTTTCTGGTCGCGCTCTTTTCTCGAAACGAATTATAGCGGAGGTTTTTTTGTTTTCTTTCTTTCCAAACTTTTACTTTTGTCTCGTTTGACGTATATTATGACGCGGGGGAACGAGTATTCGGGCGTGACGAATTGGGACTGTACCAAGAATCGATCGACATAAGCGCTTCGACAACCACGCCTGAATTTTTCGGACAACCAGCGAAGAGGGCTAATTTTAAATGCTTGGGCTCGTATAGTGGCGTCGCCGAAATTCATCCAAAGCACATGAGCTTCACTGGAATTTTCAACAAATTGTTATACATGACAATGAAAGCACGGCCAAAATCACTTATTTCTTTTATACCGTATGTACAGGGTCAATCGAATAAATGCCTCGATTTTGAGTTTTTCAAAGTTTTTGGGTTTTTTCCGAAATTTTTGTAGTAATCCCCTTGGATTCACAAGAGATTTGATGGTCTTTTTTCTAATTTTTCAAAAATTTGGAGCCTGCTTTCTTTCTTATTGACTTACAGAAACTTAAAAAAAAAAAACGTCGATAAAAGAAAAAACCACGGATTTTTTAGAGGAGTTCGTCCAAGTTATTCGGACGAATTTATCGCAAATCGACTCTGAAATAACGTCTCTCGAGAGGTGTCTCGAGTCACCAATGACCCAGTCTGATGTATAAACGCTGTAATTTAAAAAAAACTAGGGGAGAAATTTATCGCTTCATAGAACGCTTTACGAAATGAGACAGAAAAGCATGAGAATTCAGCGACTTTTGTCGAATTTATTCCCCCAGTAAAGTTAATAAACAAGCCAAAGAATGATAAATGTCTCTCATTTCTCGCGCATGTAACGCGATACGATTTATCCCCTCAGTTTGCAGCCAACAACGAACGGCGCCCAATAACGATAAAAAACAGTTTATTGTTATCGATCGGTTTTCTCGTTAACTATTTATTTTCTCCGTACTATATGGGTGAAATAAGTTCAAGTTTGAAATCGACAGTCGAAGAGAGAGGCGAGGTGAAACGTTTCGCTGGAACCGGCACTATCTCTCGAACGCTACATGTATAGAAAGGCGACGATGTCGTGGATCAAAAAAGAAAAAAAAACAATACCGAGAGCCAGCAGCTCCAAACAGTGCGCGCCGTCTTGTTCCTTTATCATCTTTCTCGCTCTCTCCCTCTCGCACTCTCTTTTTCTCTTCGGTTTGAGGCTGATCACGAAACACCTCCCTACTCCTCGAGCCCCCATCGGAGTTCCGGTAAGTCGTTACCGATAGTGAGTTTAACGAGTTTTTGAGAATCGCGGTTGCTGGAACACGAGATATCGAATCCAATAAAGAAAAAAGAAAAACAAAATTCTTTCGCATATCCAAAGTCGACCATTATATACACCCGTATGTCCCTATAAAAAGATATCGAAAAAGCCTGATGGCAGGGCGCTCGTGCACACAACCGAGAGAGAAAAAAAATCCACATGTGGATGAATTGTAAAACTCTCACGAATCACGAAGAAGAAAAAAACATTAATCACGCTAAAGTATCCGAGCATATTAGATCAGAAAGTAACATCAACAAATTCTCATCACGTTGTCGAGAAATGGACGAAATGCTCGTGCCGCATTTAGACCTATTATTTTCACACTTTTACGTTTTCTCTCTGCATTTTTTAAAAGCAACTCTCTCGTTTTTTTTCGTCATTCTCGTTGCGATCTTTCGGATTATTATCTCGTCAATGTGTATCATCTCGAAAAGTTCGTTTTTCCAGTATACACGGCATACATGCTTTCCAAAGAAAGCAATGAAGATTGAATTCGATAAATGCTCGTACGATTAATCAATCGACGTTTCGAGAGTTTGACCGTCCCAGTGCCGACGAACTGTGGCGGAAAAACTGCGTCTTTTTTTCGTCTAAACAGATTTATACGTCCTTCAAATGACACTTCGCCAAAGCGAGGCGGAATGTTTTTTTTCTCTTCAAAGAAACGTCCGAGTTTGCTCAAGTTACTTGCAGGAAGTTGACGGATTGAATCAACATCGGAGAATGCTCTCTGACATTGCAACGACCTACACAAGAATAATTAACCTGACGTTATCCCACCTCGGCGATTTCTCCGAGCTCGAATGATTCCCGCTAATAGTTTATTGGCTCACGGAATCAACGATCGAAAATCGCAATAATAACGAACGCCGGCAATTATGAGTCACTCTGGTATACCTGGAAGTCCTCCACAATTTCATTAAATCCTCATAGTCAAACGTTTTGACGAAAAAATCGTAGAAAATCCACGTGATCCCCTCTAATCTCGCGCATCAGTGAGAACATTTTTCGAAATTTTTAACAAATTCGGAGCATGCTTCTTTGGCATTTATTATACAGTGCTCGCCTTTTGAAGTGGGGCAACATGTATTTCGTTGATTTTGGCGAAAGTTTGACCGATTTTGGAAAACCAAAAAAGTACATTCTAGTAAATTTAATAACACCCAACGGAGGATGCAATACCTTCCGCTCGAAACGTGTTAACGACCCTCTCTCGGAATATGATCGCCTACGAAAATGTGCAAGTTTAAGCAAGGCACATAAATCGTTTGAAAAATCACTGAAGCATCAATGAAAAAGATGTTTTTATCACTACTTCAAATCGAACGAATCTTTCACAAGAATTTTCACGGACCAAAGATTTTTTCTCCAATTTGGCGAGTGTTTTTTTTTTATTTGCGGAAAAAAAAAACCGTTTCGTTATTCATCCGAGATTCATCGACGACGGAAATTTTTTTCCCGTCCGCGCACACATATTTCCCAGAGTTTTTCTTCATGTAGGGCGTAATAAACTTTTTCAAATTTCGTCCGAAAAATCGAACGCGACCGAGTTCGTTGTACTCGACGTTTCTCCGCCTTCTTCGCGCTGACGTCACGAGAAATCGCGTCAGCGATTAGCGAGACTCCGAGTCGCCGGCATTGCAGAAAAAATGTTTCATAAACACGTGAAGAATACATATATAACTGTTTACTTGTGTGTGTATATGTATATATATGCATAATACGTTATATACAAATATATATATATATATATATATTTGTATTTATATTTATATACAATTGTAAAGCAATCTCGTTATTCTCCACAGTGGAGATGACTCAATCGTGCTCGTCGAGCACGTGCCAAAAGACTCGATCTACATTTATATACGCATATACATTCGTATCCGTGCATGTCCATACTGATATGTGTGTGTGTGTGTGTGTGTGTGTATGGGTAATTCCAGAAAAAATCGAAAAATGAATTAAGGTAGTTCTACCGTTTTATCGTTTTCTTAAGATTTTGTTGAAAATTTGAATACGTATTCTTTGATGTCATATATACGTGTGTAATAAATTTTGGAAGGTTTCACCACGTGGAAGTTGAGATATTTATTGGTAAAAATCACAATTTTCGGTAGTCTCTCGTAAGAGCGCGTGTTAAAAGTTGCATTTTCATCAATGAATATCTTGGCTTCTACGTGGTGAAGCCTTCTAAAACTTTGCATATATTTTTATGCAACATCAAAGAAGATTTCTTGAGTTTTCCAAAAAAATCTTAAGAAAATTTTTTTCGCAAATTTTTGTAATTATAGAGCAAGCACATATCACCTGGGATGACCGTGAATTTGGAGTATGCTGTTCTTTAGTCGATTTGCAACAACTTTTCTTATTTAACTGAAGCCCGCGAACCATTTTGTATGTGAGAAAAACTGCAAAACAATTTCTCGATTTGAATCTAACGATAGAACTACCTTAAAACGAAGAATGAAAATATTGAAAAACTGAAAATTAAGCACGCGCAGTACAATCGGCACGTCGATTTTTCGATAATCGCCATTTCGATTCCATCAAAGAACTCGTCGTTAAAAACAATTTTCCGCGGCGGGATTTCTCGAATGCGTCAACGACGAATCGTCATTGACGCGTCGAGGAAACCCGCTACCGAACGTCCAACGCGCGAGAAATATTTTGGTATTTCTCGTCGGGAAAAATATATTTTTGGACGTTTTTCTCCTCGAATTTGATTTAATCGCGTCGTGAAGAAAAGAAACCTTGCGGACATTACGAAAACACCTATTTGACCTGGAATGTCCTGTATAATGATATATTTACTATGTACACACACACACATATGTGTATATATATACATAGGGGTACATACATCGATGTATAGAAAATTTTATAGGACAGTGAGAGAATTCCAGGTAGCGCGTGTCTCGCTGATCTCTCACACCGAAACTTCCTACGTGCGATAGGGGGAGGGGGGATGCTATTTATGGAAGCAAGGAGAGGCTTCTTGGAAAGTCTCTCGGTATTATAGGCATGGCACATATGAAGAGAGAGCGCTCGCCGTTTCGAACCGAGAGGGCGCGGGGAGTCTGAGCAGAGGGAGGGTAGAGGGCACGGTCGCGAGGAACATCTGCGGATGCAATTTAGTGTGACGACTTTGGACGTATCTCGCCTTTTGCCCGCAATCCCACGAGCTGAGCATCGAAAATCTATTTCAATTGCGAGAAAAAAAAAAATATCAAATAAAGTCCATTTTTCGAAATCTTTCTCCGACAAAATCGAACGAGACTACCGTTTTATTGAATTGCCTCTAGGCAGTTGCCCGCCGAAAGTCACTCGTGAAAATTAATTCACCTGATACTGGGCGAAAACTTGTATATAACTCGTATTTAACTCGCAGGATTGCAGAAAGCATGTATTCTGTCAAATATCACGTGTTGTGTTATTATTTATGTACTCTCAGTGGCAGACGTGATGACGCGAGAGTATATACAGCTGGAACGCGCGATTTGTACATTTTCAGTATTTACGACACTTTGGAACGGAAAAATGTTTATCGGCAGCGAGTACGACAATGTAATTGGGGATGTTTTGTTATTATGACGAAAACATGGACCTCTGATAACTGAGAACCCAACTGGCGCAACTAGGGGTACTGACATTTTAGTCACACTGACAAGGAATGCCCTATATACACCGATTTATGTAAGGGTGGTTGAAAAAGTCGGTTTAACAAAATTGCTAAGCTCCCTCTTTGTATTTAAAAGAAATCACGATCTTCTTCCTACTTGATTCAGAGGAAAAAATGCCTTGTTTGATATTTTTGAATTTTTTCTGTGTCTGAATTTCTCTTTTAATAAATCTCATCCGAATTGGGCTCTCTACAAAACTCTCATCACTGTTTATTCTTCAGTCTTCAGTTTCGGAATGTTTTAGTGCAAAGTGTGTTACTCGGCCTTTTTTGCATTTTGCGGAATGGAAAACATTTTATTTTAGTCAGACTATCGAGTAAAGTGTTTTGTGAAAGGCATTTTTACCACCTTAATCAGATTGAAAAAACGATCCCTGATGCACCACGATAAGGGTGTACAGCCGAATCGTTTCGATGATGGAGGACATTTTTGATTTTTCGTTTTTTTGAACCACCCTAATTCATATTATGTAGGTTTTTGGCGCTGATCGGTACGAGTCACGAAAAAAGGAGGTTACGCGCGGTCCCCGTCTGTGGACTCGGATACGTAAAAATGGTCGAAAATCGGTGTCGAGTAAAACCACCGAGGAAAAAGATCATCGAGGACCTCCTACTATTTCCTTGTAAACAATCACACGCTTGTGATTCTTCGTTTCTCCCTATTATAAAAATTGAGTGTTTTCTGCGCGATTATTTCGTTTCTCGGTTGTTTTTGTTTGATTTTCGGTGACCATTTCCGGTCTCTCCGATTCTCCGGGGTCGGAATAACAGCTATTTGCGGCGGGATGCGTTATGAAATACATTCCGCGTCAACTTCCGGTTTCGCTAATCAAAGCGCGGCTTCGTACCTTTGGTTTCAAAAAAAAAATCCGATTCTCGGTATCTGCTTCGATATATCGATAAAAATTGCGTAATTAAATTTCAAAAACATTCGCAATACGCAGCATCGATCAAAATTCACTTGAATTTTTTTTTCCAAAAACAAGATCAACAAGATTGCTGCGAGAAACGAAAAAATGTGGATTTCGCGGGGAAAATCCAAATTCATGTAACGACGATTATTTTATGTAGACGAAAAAGGTTATTATTCATCGAGGTCGATATTTTCGAAATCGTTCGAGCGTTGAATCGACGTTTTTAGTAAAACAAAAGCAAAATATAATATTTTTCTTGACCTCAATCGGCACTCGCGTGCAAAACTGATCCAAATTCCAAATTGGCACGCGCTCGAATTTTTTCATCGTACGTACGCATTATTATTTCCATCAGGATCGTTTTTATATGCTTCGCTTTGATTTCACTTTATGAGTCGAAGGCAGAAGCGCACTCAAGTTTGTGCATTCGTTCAATGACGATGTGGCGCAGCCTTGCCGGAAATCGTGATATAATCACCCAGTTATAATATCGGGATGGCATGCGGGCAAATTGTTTCGCGGAAGAAAAAAACGTTGAAAAGAAGAGACCAAAAACAAAAGTAAAGAAGACAAACGGATGTTGTGCGCGCGGAGCTCTCTAGGTGGACACGAAGAGGCGTGCGAATCATGGTGTGACGCAGGTGCATGTGCAATTTCTGCGATATGTAACACGCGGGAAATAGCATGTATATACGAAACCCATGTACACATAAGCAGATGTACAAATCGTAATAACATTTCTCGACAAGTTTTATTCACATCCGTTCTTGCAGGACAGAGCGAGAAAATCGTTGGAATTGAATAAAGAAATGCTCTTATTCATTTTTTGTCTTCCATCGAAATAACATTACGTGCCATTTTTCTGCTCGATGGACGTTATAATTTTTCGAAAAAAAAATTTCTCACACTATCTCGTGTATTATCCTGTCTCATTATTGTGTCACACTTTGCCTATTAGCGTTACTGGATCATAATTGCGATTATTCTTTTCAGTTCTCTCTTTGTGTCTCTTTCTTTACGCGATAACATAATTGGAATCCGAAATGCTGGGAGATATATATAGTATAATAATGGGAACTAATTTGAGAAAGGCATTTTAATTGTTTTCTTCCATTACTCGTTTACGAAAAAACGATAACGATGTTTTTTGATGCTTGACCCGATAAGAGATAAGAGGATACCGAGCATCTATTTCACGATCCGATGCAAGTACGGCGTCCATGTGAAACAGTAAAACGACTCGCGTGACACATGAATGATCTTCGTGCTGTTTTTTTAATGAAAAATCCAATAGCTTTCGTGCGATTCTTATCTTTTAGTTCGAAAGAAATTAGATTAAACATTTTGAAACAGAAAAATTATTTGAAAAAGAATCGAACGTTCCTCAAGAAACCACTGTGAACACTATGTTTCTTCGAAAGATGCGAAATGCTGCCTGATGGCCGATCAAAAAATCATTATTTCCTAAAAATAATATCAACATTACGAAAGATTTCGAGGAAATCTCATAATTAATATGTCTTATCGACTGATTCAATCGATGAATGCGAACGTTCGTTAATTCTCGTTTCATCCGAATTAAAACGCAGTTATATTCACATTTTCCATGAATCGAAAAGTTCTATGAGTGTAAAAGTGTATAAAAGGATATGTCGATTAAGTACGAACAAACAGTACCGAAATATAGTGAAGCGAGTCTCCATACACAACCCAACGTACTATAATTGAAACCTAAAACAAAAAAAGTCGATATTAAAATAATTATCCTACATACGAATTTGCCGCGTTTGAGCTAAGTCGGGTCGCGCGCGCCATCTGCCGTCAGAAACTCGTAACTCTTCGCGCGTAGGAATCTCTCGTTGATTCAACGTACACCGCGGGCTTATTCGCGTCTTTCCAACGAGCTCTCTCTTCCCTTCAGCCATGTCCTCGTGGCCCGCGAGGCATTGGACGCTGCGTCAACAAGCTCAGTTTTATTTTTCGTCAAAAAAAAAAACGTAGTCCGCGTATGGTTCTTAACCGAAATCGTCAAAGATCAATAGCTTCGAAAACCCATCGAATATCGAGTGTTCCGGTACTGTTTTTTGGGATAACCGCAGCGAAAACAAAGTGAGAGAAAAAGATTGATCACGATACGAGGATCTACGTTTGTGCCTTTTCCTTTCCGAGGTACTTCGCGTCTC
The DNA here is from genome assembly GCA_959613375.1 of Heteropelma amictum. NCBI lineage: Eukaryota > Metazoa > Arthropoda > Insecta > Hymenoptera > Ichneumonidae > Heteropelma > Heteropelma amictum. The sequence continues at coordinate 23,867,166 of OY390722.1, read as the reverse complement.
TCCTTTTCCCGGCGCTTTTTTCTCATTTTCGAATCTATTCTTCTGTGTCTCTATCTTCTATTTTACGAATTTGTTGATACAACATAAGCAGTGCGTCGTTGAAGTTTACAACGCGTCGATAAAATGAAGAAAATTTGTTGCGTGTATCGCGAGTTCTCCGAGTACCCGCTACAGTTTACAATTCCGCGATGTTCCGCACGACTGAGAAAATAATACGCCGAGAATATCAACGATAGTGCAACACAACAAGAGGTACGTGAACGATCGTGCTGAGAGAAAGTCCGAAGAATATTTCGAAGAATAAAGCTGTAAGGAGGCTTTTCGAAAAGATTCTTTTTCACCAAATTCGTAACATTACATAAATCACAATCGTACACACTCGTACAGAATCGCACGTTTGACGCGCAATGTTACATCGTTAAACTCGTATCGTATAAATAGATCGTATTATGTGAAAATTAAAAAAAAACAAGACGCAGCGATATTGAGGTTAGGTACCGCGCTTGAGGCATTAATTTCGTCGCCCTCCGCGGGTGTCGCAGGGCCCGATCGTCTTTTTTTTTCTCGTACATTCTCCAGCAGTTGCACAAAGCGTTTTCTATCTCTCTATTTTGATCGAAAGTTTATGAATAATCGGATCGAAGACTCTTTGACGCTTCCTCGCAACGATTTTCGCAAAATTTGTTTTTTCCATTGTGTGCTTTTTCCCTCGATTCGAGTGAGCGATTTTTCACGATGAAAGAACTCGCAGCTGGTGGATAAATTTGGAATGGGCCACTAGCTGAAATTACTTTCACGATTAGTACGAACCGTGGCAAATAGAGAGCACACGGACGTACGTACTTGTTTCGAGGATGAAAAGATTTTTACGAGAATACGATATAACGCGTCTGCCTCGTTAATTTCGCACTCGCGTAATTACGAAACGTCCTCGATTCGCTTCGGGAATTAGCGGGAATTAAAAAAAAAGCGATAAGCAGCGAAATTCGCCGGGTTCGTGCATCGATCGCGCGATTACCTGCGATTGATCATTACGTGTGTACGCGAACCGAGTAATCTCGATACGAGTCACAAAACCTTGCTCTTGAGCTTCGTTTCGTCCGAATTAACTCTTCAATGACAAAACGATAAAAAGGTGTTATCGCGGAAGGTAGTACGACGTTCTATACGAACATATATATCCCATGAGTCTCTATATATTATTTTATTTTCTTTTAAGAAGAAGCAGCGTCAATTACGTAACTCGTCTGAATGAAAAAAAAGGCAATTAAAGTGCTACTCGGCTGCTCGAAGCCCACGGAATTTTTACGAAAATCGCTCGGAAAATAGAATGTAGACTAATCGACAGGAGAATGTAGAAAGGGATAGGAGAGGTCTCGCGACCTGAGAAGCGATGAAAAAGGCACGCGATGCTCGCGCGTTTTTGCCAAAAGGACCTTGGCTCCGAGCTCGTAATATATAAGTGGAACGAGCTGCAATCGATAACACCCCAGTCTGTACACAATTTCCATGAATTCACCGAGATATTGAACTCAGTTTCGTATTATACCCCTTGCGTCCATGTACTTTACGTTACGTACATGTATCGCTTCGATTTCGCGGTACTACCGTCAATGACCGAGTACACGTCGGCGGATGAGTAGAATCGTTCGAGCACGAAAAGTACAAAGAAAAAGCGACCGTAAAAATACCATTTTTCGTTTCTGAATTTGAAAAATCAGACGATTCGCGGTGAATTTAAAGAAAAACTTATTTCTTCCCATGGCCGTTCGGCGTCGAATTTCATTTTTCCTGACTCGAGAGAGAATAATTGTTGCAATGATACAGCAGCGGTACTGATTATGGCGATAATCGTAATGACTGTAATAATGAAAAATTGGAAAAAAATTCGCAAATTGATCGGCCAAATCGCTAATTAATTATTTCCTCGAAACGAACGTCGATTGGAATCCAATATAATCGCGATTTTTTTTTTTTTCGATACTTCTCCACCGGATGCACAGGCAGGAACAGGGACACCGATGCTTTGTGCGTGAAAATTGACTTCATTGAGTATGTTGACCAGAGTCAAAGGTCAACGAGCAAATAACCCCTTTGGACGACCTGTTGAATAATGTACGACACATTACGAATATTTCATTTCATTCTTTTTTCCGTCACAGAGGGTTGTGAAATATACGCGAAACTAAAAACGATCGACGATGACTTTGACACTGTGAATAAACATGGTTTCGCTGTACCTAATGAAAAATCGATCGTTGCTGTGCGTGCATAATCACAATAACGATAAACAAAGACAAACTTTTACGAGATCGTGTTCTATTTTCGTAAAAATAGATGAAGATGTGAAATTTTTTCCTGCGTCGATACAGACGTGTATCGGAAGCGAATAACGTTGAAAAAGATAGTTATTACATTACGCGAGTTGCGGCTCGTCTCGAAACGTTTCAAGCCTCGTACCGTGCTGTACCACGATATATAGGACATTCCAGACCGAACAGTCGTATTAAAAATGACGGTTTATTAAAAAAAAATTATTTTCATGTTTAGTATAAAGTCAATTGGTTATTTTGGCCTTGAAATTCGCGTCGTAGGTTTATGACTCTTTCAATTATTTGAAAAAAAAATTCAGAACAGAATTGATCGCAAATTTAACATTAATACGTGGAGAGGGAGGATTCAATAGATAATAAGCGTCTGCTTGATGCAAGGGGTGGAGGGGCGTGTCCATTCGACCTGAGGTTCACCGTACATATCTGATCATTTTTTTTTCATTTCCAAAATTGCCTCTACTTGCTATTTTTAGTTTGTCGGAGATACAAACTTTCCGTAACGATCTTCAGATTGCGTCCGACTTAGCCGCAGTCTAATTTCGGGATACTCGGGACATTTGGTCTTTTTTTAAACGCCTGCAATTTTTACGTGCTTGTGTATTTTAGGAAAGTTTCGGAGACACTCAAAGGCTGACGTATCGCCAGATATTTCTAGGTGGATAATAATTTGTCTTTTTGAACTTTTTTTCGTCGGAATCTCGAGCTCACAAACTAGAAGTCATCATGGAATAACAGTGTTTTGTCGTTGATAATTCACAAATGAATTATTTACGACAGTCGTTGCACTGGACCGATTCAATTTGGCAAAAAATGGCAGAAATTGCAATAATACGAATTTTAGCGATTTATTACTATTTTCTCATTGAAATATCGAGTTTTCGGGGAAAAGACGGTGTTTTTCGTAATCAGCGGGAAATTTCTGATCGGATAAGCTATTGAAATATTGAAATTTTGAGAAAAAAAATTTCGAGCCATATTCGGCCACTTTTCCAGAATCGTCGAAAAGTCGAAATTTCAAATGACCATAACTTCCTCCCTAATGACGCTACATAGATTTTTTGGGGGTGTTTTGAAAAGCCCTCGAGTAGACTTAAACAATGGTGAAAGTGAAATTTCGATAGCTAAACTCCTTCACCCTAAAAATCGATGTTGAAAATCGGCAAAAAAAACGCAAAGGGGTATGTATGGGAAAACTGGCGAAAATCGGTGGTCGAACTTTAAAAATCTGCCAAAAATCGAAAAATTGAGATATCTGAACAAACCAAACGGCGTTTTGAAGCCTCATCGATTGCCAAGAGAATAAGCACAAGTTGGGGTGTCTATCTCGAACGAAAAAAAAATGGCAAACATTTTAGTGAACCAACTCAATTCGGCAAAAAATTGCGAAAAATTCTGGATTTCAAAAATGAGTTTTAATGGTCCATATCGATGTATTTTTGCCCTCTGTCAACAATTCAACGCGAAATTCCAAACGAACCAATGTAATCAAGCAGTTAATATTTTTTTCAATTTTCTCACTGAAATTCTACCTTCTCGTAATCAAAAACGTCTGCTGTTTCTCAATAAGCGGAAATACAGAAGCCTGTTTTTTGTTAGCTTATTCAAACGATAATCTGTTGTTTGCGATGCAAATGCATCGATCGTGTTTTTCCCACGGCATCCCATCGAAATAAAGAAAAATTGCCGTCGTCGTGGCATTTCAATCGATCGATTCCCTCGAAAGTTATCGCGATGTTTCGTCCCTCCTTCAGAATTACCCTATTATTCGCGTATACGTATACGCACAGTCGCGATAGTGGAAGTCACGGATCATAAGAAAATTGTTTTGCCCGAATCGCGAATCTTTGCTGCTGTTATTTTGCTTTTTTTGTGTTTTTTGTGTTTTTTTTTCTTCAATACCGAGAATCCAAGAACGTAACCATCGTGATAAATGGATCCTATAGGGATGAGATTAAAGAATCTACAGAGAGAAAGAGAGGATGAGGTGGACGAGAGGCGTTGGCTCTCGTATTTCGCAGGTAAATTGGAGCCTCTCGTGGACCTGCCACTTTCAGCCACAGCATATACTAACGTCTCTCCGCGGCATATACAGGGCGATTCACAGCCGGCGGCTGCACATTCTCGATGCCAAGCGTATCGACTCTATCGTTTTTTTCATTTTCCAAAAAAACAATTTTCAACGGGGAGTAATAAAATTTCGGGTTTCGCGGTGCCGCAGGAGGAAGAGATTTTTTTTTTCATCCAACCAAAGTTTGCCTTCACTCGTTACTAAATTGCAAGTCCGTCGATTATGGGCTATTGATCTTCTCCGTGTCTCTCTGAAATTTCATTATTCCCTGTTCGAAAACACTATTTTGAAAATGAAAAAATAGCCAAGGAAATGTGCTCGGAATGCCGTCGAGATTGTGCATAATCACCGACTGTAAAGGTTGCTATGAATCACCCGGTATGAAGAAAGAGGGGGGGAAACGCGACGAGGAAAAAAGAAAAAATATAACAAAGTAAGATGCGTTGAGCACACGTATATAGAACCTTCTGAGAAATAGCGTATGCCGAGAACGTAATTTTTATATCTCCCTATTGATACAAGTGTCTGCTGAAATATTAAACTTTGTTCCGAAAGTTAATTTCTATAGACGTTATTTTCTATGGCTGTGCAGCTAACGCAGGCTTCCCGCGCGCGTCTCTCATAAAATTCTTCCTCGAGCTTTTCATTTTTTTCCCTTTTTTTCTCATGTTCAAACAGCGACACATTTTTACAGAAATTTTGAGAATACAGCAGGAGCAAAAAATACCACTGCGATGAAATAATAATAATAATAATTCGTTTGATTATTCGAAAAAATATAAATGAATTTAGGAATCTCATTTTCCATTCGCGTAAAACGAATTCGTTCATTTTTCCGAAAAGAAACCGATTTTGTTAATGATTTTTTCATTGTTTCCAAGTGACTCGCGTAAATTCGGAAAAAATCAAACGTTTATTGGTATTTCTCGTTTGCGGAGAATTTCGTTGCTTGGAATATCGTCAAAAGAGACAACGACGAACGATATTTACCGCGCATCGAGTTTTACGAGGGCTAAATCGGATGCGCGCTGTTTTACCCGTATCCCGAAGGTTATTTCATCCGTCTGTCTCTTTCAACAGGGCGGGCGGGAATGCATTCATTATATATTTGAAAATTCATATCGGGTGTGTCCGACGCGGTATAAATACATTTCCGGAGGCCAGAAAAATAAAATGAAAAAAATGAAAAACGGTAGACCCTGCAGCCTCCGACGTGGCTCCGGGAAAATGATCTGCGAGACACGGAGAAAGGCCGCGGTTTATGATTATTCCACGCGAGAACGGTAGACAGAAAGAAAGAGAGAGAGAGAGACAGGGAATCGTCGTAAAAAATGATAAATAAAATTACATATCGAAGCACAACTCGAGAGATGAGAAGAGAGGAGGAGAAAGAAAGAGGAAGATACGAATAAACCGTGTGTATAGACGCGGAGAGTATGTGCCACGCCTATGAACCTACGGACAAGACGTTCGCGTGCAGTCTTGTTCCAGGAACGAGCATCTTCCACTTCCTCCCTTTTTTCTCGTTCCCGATGCATTCGTCCCATTCTGATACACGTATGAGCCGATAAGTGCACTCACAGACCGCGAAATTTCTGTAAACGTCACGTTTCCGCGCGAACTAATTGTGCGGAGAAAGGATGACAAAGCGACAGTAGGGAAAAACAAATTTTTTGGCTCGCGAGACAAAACGAAATAACTCGGCTGTATCGTGCACGTAAATTGGGAAATATACGAGGATGGTTTGAAAAGATTCGCCGGCTGTGAAAGGCACGGAATTGCATCGCGTGCGGTTCCGTCCAAATTCTTTATTCACTTTCCGAATACGTCAGCTGGCGGATTTTTCTTTTTTTTCGCGAGAGAAGCGTGCTTCGTAAAAAAAAACTTACAGCCGTTTCATTGTTGCAAAAAAGTTGCCGCAGCCGGCACTTTTCGATGCGGGTTCGTGGCGCCTTCATCCCGCGAGTCAAGGTCACTCGGGGTGAGTGCGAACTCGCGCTCGTACTGCCAAACTCATCTACCGCTTGTGCGCCTATTGCAAACGAGGTAAAACTCGAATTGAGCTCGTGCGCTCGCTTGAAATCTTTGATTTGATTCGATTGATCGCTCAACGAAATTAGGAACATTGAAAAAACTATAGACTGTGTTTGGAGACTCGACAAAAAAAAACAGATTTTTTTTTGTGGTTTAAAACGGAAATAACGTCCCCCTGTAAGAAAAATGTACCTTCGATTCGCGGCACTATCGTTGAAACTCTTTGTTTCATCTTCGTTTCACGCTCGAGGAAGAAGTTGAATGAAAAACAAAGATTTCACAGACGGGCGCGAGAGCCGAGCTGCGAGCGGAAGTTGAGTTTCGCCTCGCACCTCAAAGCCCGCATTAACGGTGGAATACGCGAATGCTCAGGTTCGCTCGGACGAACACGGGTCTATAACCCTACTCCTATTCCCGATATCAGCCTTTTTCGTGCATCGAAAACATTCGGCTGTAAGACACTCGCTTTCTCCGCATATTCAACGGCACGTATACACACGAGGGTCCGGCCGCCGGTTGAGTGCAGTTTCGAGTCCGGATCAGCCATGCGGGAACACGTATTCCGAGAATTGTTGTCGGTTCTTTCTCTCGACGTCGTCCGCGCACCCCCTCTTCGCGCCACAACCCTCGCCGGAGGTAATCGCATTTGAGAACGGGCGAAAGGAGAGCGCAAACTTCAAGCCGTCTCGGTTTTTTTCTATCTCTTCTGCTCCTTCCTCCTCGTTTCGCTTCTCTCCCGTATAACATGTCGCTCTTTTTTTTCATCCTCTCCTTCGCGTACAGTATTATTTCTCGATGTATCCTCTCTTTTCCCTCTCGCTCTTCATCGTCCTCCGCTCTCTTCGTGCGCTTTGCTTTACGGCTTTCTTTCCTTCTTTCTCCCTCTTTTGCCCCGCGCACTCACGTCGTCTCGTATCCCGCGCGTATACAGCACATATCTGTTTATTTTTTTCTCCCTCGAGCCAAGACGACTCACTTCAAACGTTCGTCTGGCTCGGCCCATTGAGATTTTCAGTTTCACCCCCTTTGCTCCGTCAGTTTCGCACGTATACGAAGAGTTTTCGACCTCGAGTCGAACCTTTTTCCATCAAATTTGACCTTGCGTTTCCGCTTTTCTCGTTTCTCTCTATCTCGCTGCTTTGCGTTTCGAAATATCCGTCGTGTACTTTCTATAACGGTTTTTGCACTTTTTGCCGTCTTTTCGGTAACGAGTTTTATTTTTCCTACTTTTTTTCGAAATTATTCCCACGAACCCGAGTAAATCCGATGCAGAAACGTGCGCGATTGCAAAAATTGTCGCGAAATAAATTGAATCGCCTTGATTATTCGAATAATTTCACGTTTTTTCACTGCCCACGTTTATTCCATTTGGTTTCGTCAAAAGAATTGTGTCGTTTTATTCGTACACGTATCTACCCGGCGCGCGTAAAACAATCTTTTTTTTCGCACTGTGCTTTTTCATTTTTTCCTATATGCGATTTACGGCCGCGCCGGTGTGTGTATAAACTCGTGCACGAAATTATATTACGAGCTTCATTGTCTGGCGGGGTCATAAAAGTTTCTCGGAACGGTCACGTTGCGTTATTGGCGGGTATACGATGAGTCTTTGCAGTTCTGCGCGATCGCCGAAGCAGAGACAAATCGGGGGCAAAATGGCATACCGCGAAATTTGATTTAAAAAAAACAATTTTTACAAGCAACGTCATAAACTAGAAAAAAAAAATACCCAACGTTTTTTACCGAGGAAATTCCATTTTGATTCGAGTTCCACGTCGCGCGTCCTAGAGTCTTTTTTTACTTTACGAGCTCATTGCCGGAGTCTTAGAATCTCCGTAGAGTAGAATTATTCTGGATTTTCAGCACCCTTCCCCGCCCCTACCCCTCCTGCAACTAGGGGAATCTTTAAAATTGTTACAAATTTGTTCAACGTTTCGTCAAAAAATGAAGTAACCCTTTAACAGGGTGGGAGAAAGTTTAACCGTATTTCAAGATCGAAAAGAAAATCATTTAAACGATTTGTCCGATTTGTCCAAAATGTCCACAGTTCGACAGTACGAGTGTTTGAAAATTCACCCTTATTTTAACCCTTTTTATCGTAACCCGCTGAATCCCGTGATCAGAGATAATTTTCGCAGGAAATGTCTTGAAAATGTTGAATATTTTCATACTCGTATCGATGTAATTAAAATTTCGTTGAGGGATTTTGAAACGCGCCGAAATGACCGTTATTTCAATGGCATTGCGCACGAATCGCGACTCTCAAAGCTTTTACCACGCGAAATGTCACGTTCCCTTCGATTCACCGCTCGTCACAAAGGCGCAGCACACACAAATGTCGACGGAGTCGTTTCGTTTTTTGTGCGGAATACAAGAGGACATGTTATTGCTCTTGAAAATCGCCTCGCATACGCGACATTGCCCAAGAGCCAAGAGCTCGAAGATTATTATAGACTCGTTATAAATACTCGTAAATGTATTTTGCCGATCGTTGAGATACCTCGCGACAAACAGAAATGCATATCTGCACGAAGTTGTTGGGCAAGCGGATTTTTTTTTTTCTTTTTTTTTTCATGTCCAAATAGACGCGAATATTTATTTACGTATTTATCGAAGTCCCTTTATATTTCATGACGAATTCAGCGCACGTGCTTGCGCAACGAATTTTCCGCGAGCACCGGAAGTACGAATTCTTTTATGTCATTAAACTTCCACGAAGAGAAGAAAGAAAGAGAGAGAGAGAGAGAGAGAGAGAGAGAAAGATCGTGACAACTGACTTAATTGCGGTTCTCGTTACACGATCCGAGTACATAAAATTCCAGAGAGGTCATTGTCGACAAATCGCCGTATTGTACATACACGTATATTTTCCTTCAAAAGCCTCCGAGTTTCGAAGACACCGCGATTGAAACAACAACGAAAAACGCTGCATGTGTATACAAGGCCTCCTCCGCGTGTTAAATTACCCTGTTGCGCAAAAAGTAACGTCGTTTTTCTTCTTCATGAATTTTAACGTGATTCTATTGATGCAGCTGTCAGCACGAATGAATTCGATGTGCCGAGATCGGTTTTTTCTTTTTTTTTTTTCGTACGATAACGGTTGAACGATCGGGGACTAGTAAAGCAGCATCTTCTGCTCGAGAGTCTTCGGGGTATACGCATGACAGCATTTTTTTTCCGCTTGCGCTGCGCTTTTGCCTTTTCGATAATAAAAAAAGGTAAATACGCCGAAAATCCTCATCTTTGGTGTCTTATTTTTGACTCGCAATAATTCGTGGGCGATTTGTCGGCTAAAAAAAGAGACCATTCGCCTTTGAATTTCGTCCTGAATCTAACGACAAATTATCGGCGCTGATTTCTCGGATACCCGGTATATGAATTCTCCATAAGCGCGGGTTTTCCAGAGAATCGACCTAGCCTTTGCCTATCTGCGTCGTTTTCTTATCGCAACTTTGCGCCGATAACCCAAAAATATTAAAATTTATCATTTCCACGAACAAAGTAATCCACCAATCAAAACCTCGGGTCAAGTTGCACGAATTTTCGTATCTCATTCGCTTCCTCGGTTGTTTTGATATTTTTTATCAATCCGAAAGCACCGAGGCTCAGATAATAACGGCAAAAAAATTGTACAAATTTGTTCGGGAGGTTTAGCGAACATTCGCATGTACGAAAAACGGTTTAAAGTCGAAAGTTCTTTTAAACGGACGAAAACCTGACAACGTTTCCGGCGAGGCTTCGCAGAAATGTTAATTTCAGCTGCGCCATCTTTTTTTTCATCCAAAATGATGAAATCACTCTTTGATATGTCTAAATAGGCCAAATACCAGAGTAGATGGACCAAACTCCATCAAGATCGATTTTTTACCGTTTAAAAAAAAATTGGCCTTCAAAATTTCGAGGGGATTAAAACGTGTCCGTGACATATCGTGAAACTTGTTACATCGACTTTAATACCGTGACAAAAATGGGCCGAGTGTATTGCTCTGAAAAGAGCACCATTTTGAAAAATGCGAAGATCGCGGTGCTTTCTAAGGTCCAGCTGGCGATGCTGCGTGTCTTGAAAGTTGCAGCTGGATCGATTCGGTACAAAAACGTGCAATATAAATGTATGTAGTACGTTTGTCCTCATGGACGCGTGGATAGATCCACTGTGCCGAATACAATGCCGAAGAGAAAGGAATAAGGGAGCACAACAATTTTCGTGTGATCTTTGCGGACATTGACAAGACAAGAAATAACAGGGGGTTAGAGAATGGGCGTTAGTCGACGCGTCACAGAAAACGAAAAAGGAAGCTGAGTGAAAAGCAGCTGGCGCTCTCTCTCTCTCTCTATTTGAGCAACTGTTACTACAGATTCCAACTGTTAACCAAACGACTCTCAAAGTTTTTTTCAACATGTACATGTATTATCATTATTATTACGAGAAAATTCAGTCCGCAAGATCCTTTGAAAAGGACAAGAAAATACTGTGACAAATCCCGTTAATCATGCTCGAATTAATTAACAATGAAATTACGATCCAATGTTTTTAATTCAAAGTCACGTTTGCAGTTTAAATATCTGTCTTTATCGGTGCAATCTTCAAAATCATGTTCATGTTTTTTATTTTATTTCGTATAAAATTATTTCGCGATAGAAATGAGTAGGGAAAACATCTGAAGCGACTCGAACGGCTGACAAAAAAATAATTTGAAGCACAAGGCGCATTTTTGTATCATAAAAAGCTTCGAAGAAACTGGTTAATCTGACTTGTAAAAAGCTTCATGTCCGTGAATTTTATTTTAAATTTTTATGGCCGAATGGCATCCACTCGATTTCCACTCGAATTATCTCCGTCCCAACAATGTGCTCGCTGTATCGACGAGTAAAGAAATGAATTAAAAGGAAAAAGTATCTTTCGAGAACGCAATAAGGAAGATAGGGGTTTACTCGTGAAAAGCCAACATCGGTTCCCAAATACGTGGGTGGATTACGACATACGTTGCACCGTACGTGTGTGCGTTGAGGAAAAAAAAACATCCGTCGAGTGTTAAAATTCATATACACATGTGTGCACATACGTACAAATATATGTCGTTAGTACAGTCGGGATTCCGGCTAGCACTGATCATCGCTCGGGTCGATCTATAATTGGACACGACCGAGAAATGAACGATAGAAATACGAGGAAATCTAAACTCCGTCGTTAACTTTTTCTTCTGTTATTTTTTTGTTCCCACATGCCTCCTTTTTTCTCTGTTATCGCTTAGAAGCAGCGAACAATAGATTCCTCTTTTCGCGCTATTGACTGGCCGGCGTAAAAAAGAAAAACAAAAAAAAAAGACCGTATACCCTTTGTCAATAACGTAGATAAAATAAATGTGAAAATATCGGATAAAAAAGGGACGATTTTGGAGGATCAAAAGTGCTTCGCGGAAAGCGCATTTAAGCGCACAATTTCCATTCGAGATATCGCGGTGAATTAAGATGTCTGTGAATTATTACGAGCGTTGACGAATCGAGTGTTGCACACAAAAAAAAGAGTATCATGCTCGAGAAAAAGAGTTCAACGTCTCTCGGTATTTATTTGTTTCTTTTTTTTCATGGAAATTACGGGGAGACATTCTTATAAACTAGTTACTTCAGCATTGCGTGCAATATTTCCCGGGAGGTATAACCATTTCGGAAGAAAACCAGCGTGAGGGTTATACACAGACCTCGATATCTCTCTGTACTTATCCTCCTACTCCTCTTTTTTTTTCTCTGCAAAACTACATCCTCATCGCAGCCCGTCCGTACATCTATCTCTCTTGCTTTTTTTTTGCGCAGGACTTTCGCGCGAGAACTCTCGAGAGATGCGATACGCGTCTTTCAGAAAAATGCCAACATAGTCACGTAAATTTTACAAGGTTACAAAAACACGACAACTCCTTCCGTCGAATATTTCGTCGTTTGTTCGTTACAAGACTTTTACGCGCATAATGCCATCGCGTTGATCTTCCATTAGATTCTCAGTTTTCTCGATACTTTGAAAAGAACAACAGACGTGCACACACCTGCGCCAAATCCTTCGAACTCTCTCGTTCTTCTCTCTATCCGTGATCGGCTTCCACGATTTTCCCCACCGTTCTAGCAGCGCCGCCCCCTCTCTGCCGTCTCGCGAGGCTCCTTCTATCCCCACTACCGCTTCTCTCCCCTCTCTTCCTCGCCGCAACACTCGCTCGGGACTCACTGCGCTTGCTCAGTCTCCCGCCTGCTCCCGAGCGGCAGTCTTCGTCGCGCGTTTCTGTCGGCAGTTTCTCGAACTCTCTATCTTTCCACCTTTCACTCGCTCCGTCCGTCTCTTTCCCTCACTCGTGCGTCGCCCTTCTCGTACGGTTATAGATTCATTCACTCGTGGCGCAAGACGTTGTGTAGTCAGTCCATCGTTGGAAACGACTCGCGTCGGGTGTTATCTTCCTGTTCGCGTAAAGAAATATCGATTATCGTACGTACTACGATACTTTGTTGAAAATTGTCAAAATAAAGTTGAACCGATTTGTGACCTTTGCTCGTTCGAACGGAGTTGAGCCGAGCAATTTCGAGTTAAACAAACGACGGATACATGATATAAAATTGAACACATTTCTTCATCGTTTTCATGAAATAACCATTAAATGTGACGCGCAATGTGCCTTGTTCATTCACGTTTATCGCTGTATGACGAAAATTCTTAAATTCTCGTGGTGACGATAATATTCATCAATAAATCAATAATAATCACTACGATGATTATTATTTGAAAAGAAATCCAGTGCCTCACGACGGAAAGGATTAACCATAAATCTCAGTGTGATTCCGCGATAGCTGATTCTAATTAAAAAGAGAAAAAGAAAGCTTCCGTACGGACTTTGGAGGCTGACGAGAATTCTCGGAGGTGAGCATACGATAATAATAATTATTTACGATTTTGACGATTATTATTCGCCGTATTCAATCGAATCTTAAGATACCATTTATTCAGTTATCGCTCAGGCTACGATTTCACGAGCTTCCGTACGCTCGAAATCTATCTACAGTATTTTTCCGAAATTTCAAAAGCACGTTTCGTTTTTTCATACCGTTGGTGAATTTTTGTCGATAATATCGCCAAAACAAAGTTCCTACGCTTCGTTTTTCGCGCGTAGGTTGTTATTGCAATATTTTCTCACTGAATACTCCATGCACTATCGTGTCAGAAAGAACCTACGCAGACTGAACTGCTTTATTTTCGACGTTGTTCTCGAAAAAACCCAGTCAAAGCTTTCGTTGAAAAATCTTAGTGAATTGACAGAATTTTTGCCATACGATACGAGTGTATGAATATATATTAACGATTTTTATTCTCATTCGATTTTCACGATGAGCATCTTGATTAATATCGTTGGATAGCACCAGTTGAATCACGATTATGACGAACGCATTTGCAGGCAATCAAAGTGCTCGAATTGCATAAGAAGATGAGGAAAATGATGAAACGTCATCTCAGAACGCAATTTCTTCATCGTCTCACGTGCATTCGTATCGTATGTCAAATCACTGATATCGAGAAAATTGAGACGCCCTTTATAGAGATTTTTCAGAAATTCTTGTGGTTTCGTAAAAATCATTTTTTTTAACGTGACGTTTTTTTCGGACTTTTCCCTTCGGAAGGCTCGAACTCGCGAAAAATAAATTTCTTTCCCCGTTTCGATTTTCTTTTACATATTCACCGACTTTTATTCGTTTTTGCTGACTGTACCGATCTGAGCTTTTTGAATTTTGAAATTCATCAAGGCCACGGTTGTAAAAAACAAAAAATTAATGATTTGCGAAAGATGTTCACAGAGTTCCAATTTTCAGTACAGAATTTCATATTCGTATACCTACACCGTATCCGCATCGCGACGATTTTTGAGGTTATGCGCATAATTATTACGAAAGTTTGATGAAAAACGAATTTACGCGATCCTTTCAATTTTATTTCATTTTTTTTTCAAATACACACGATACGGTACCATCGGCGTTTTTCAGTACGATTTTTATGGACCCACTTTTTAAAATCATTTTATTCAATCATCCCCAAGAACGATAATTCGGGAAATAAAGTGCCGAATCGTGAGAGAAATAAACATTTTCGTGAAACACGTGGTAGAACGTTCGTGCGTAAAACATGCTTCGACGAAGCACAAATTCAGATGTGATTAATAAAAAAATGTCATTAATTTGAAGAAAAATTGAGAACAAAAAGTACGAGGCGAAAAGTACGAGAGTATTTTTTTTATCTCATTAAATTCTCCTGCACGTCAGAAAATCTTTTGATAAAAAAAGACTACACTTTTCGAGTTCAAGAAACACACACTTCCCATGTGTGTGTGTGTGTGTCCACAAATAATACACACAGACGCACGCGCGAGACACGAAAATACGAAAAGATCCCGAGAAGGGACTTTCTCTCTCTTCTGGAAAATGGAAACTAAAGTCAATTCCGAGATTCCCTGGATTCTCCCACTCGATTCTCGAACTCTCTCTTTTCTCTCTCTCTTCTTCTCATAATAAACGCAGCATCCAGCATCTCTCTCGGTTTCCGAGAGCGTACAGCCTCGCCGCTGCGCTTCCTCGTCCCGGAGAGTCGAGTCGAGGCGAGGCAGTCAGTCTCCGGCTCGTGTATATATCGAAAGAAAAGACCACTCCAGTCTCTTCCTTCGCATTCGGAATGAAGAAGAGAAAAATGTAAGGGAAGAAAGAGATAGAAGCGAGATACACTCTCGCGGCGTTCTACTCGCTCAGCCTCGTCGATTCGTACGGTGCTGCTGCTGCTGCTGCTGCTGCGCGGGTAAGCGAGCAATGCTGAGACAGAAAGGAGAGAGAACGGAATATTCGATTGTCGCTGAAGGGACACGGAAAGAGCGAGATGGAACGTTGCTTCTTCTTCTTCTTCTTCTTCTTCTTCTTCTCCTCCTCCTCCCCCCTTTGCAGAGCGTTTCTCTGGATAATTGTTGTCAAGAAAGCGGATGCAGGTAGCAGACACGGTCCTTTTTGAGAGAAGGGAGAAACCCGAAGAGGGACGAGATTTTTGTGCCCGCGACCAAACGATGCAGCATCTCCTTCTCTCTGTTTCTCTCAGCATCTTTTCCACCGATGTAGAAAAAGACGGAGAATGAGAATACCCCTCGCCATGCACCCACCCGACAAATACACTTTGCTGGATCGAATCACGTAAAATATACGCTCGCCTTTTACGAACCCCTGTACGAATACCGCGCGAGAGAAATTCGAGTTTGGCGAGCCTCTGAAAAATCGACGAGCGCTGAACGCGAAAAACAAAAATCATAATTCCCGATACTTTTGCAACGTAATAACGAGATTCTCGTGTAAAAATATCGCGGAAGCATCACGATCTCGAGAAAACAAATAAAACATATCCTCGGAAATCCGAGTGAAGGGATCGAAGAAATTAAAGTTTTTTTGGAAATTATTGGTGGATAAACTGTATTAAAAATCCGTATGGAAATCCGTGTATGCCGATGGTTTTTTCATTTTCTTTTATTAGCGTTACCGTGTTCCTCGAACGATCGGTGTAAATCTTCGTTGTAGCTCGCGGAGATTACGAATATAGATTTACGCGAGGCTTTGACGGAACGACGAGCGTTTCTATCAAGATATTCTCGGTATCACAATCGCTTTTCGTTCTCTTTTTTCATTTTAATCGCTCAGTGGAAACAGCGCATGAGATTGCAATTAGACGGTTTAATGTACGTCTCGCGGCGCAAAGTTTACCTCGCACATATTGACGTACGAGCTTTCATTGCGTTAACGGATTTTAACAACTCGAAAATTCACGGAACGGGTAATAACATAGATAGCGATATGTCGCATATGCGTATATCAACGACGACGATGGCAGTAACGATAATGGTAATAATACCGAGCGCGATGTACGATAAACAAACGTTTCATTATTTTTTCGTAATTTTTAATAATCGTTTCACGATGAGATCACTCACTGACGTACAACCCCGAATGAGTATAGACGGTAATAATAACGATTTTAATAAAATTTAACATCGCTAAATTTTTCAAAATGCACCGACGAAAGAAACGTGGATTTTACCGGAAAAAAAAACGCTGGCAAGTCTTTTCTACGTTTTATTGAGAAAAAAATATGCGTCGATCGAGCTTGATTATTTTCTCTGTTTTAAACAGTGAATACGGTATTGCTTGGAAGAGAAAAGTATTTCAACGGTGTGGGAACATTCTTGAAAGAATTTTGATAATTTTTTTGAAACTCGATTGACCGCATTGACATTGAACGCCCCATATGCATCTTGCTCCATCCTCCTCAAATGTGTAGATAAAAAAAATATATGTATATACATAACTTTTATATCGCGTGTGCCATCGGAGCTGTGGAAAGAGCTATTTCATTAAAAGGCTCGTCGTCCTTCCATAAAGACTTTTAACACTTCCACGTGTGATTTTGTTTTTCAATGCATCCCGAGAGTCAACTTTTTTTTTTCTCCTTGACGCATCCCACTCTCGTATCTACGCGCGATAACATCCAATGCGTTTCGCCAAACACGTACAGGCGCGATATAACACACGGACACGTGTGTATTATTTCTCTGCCATTCTCGCGGGATCGTAATACGATAAATATATTCCCGAGGCCGGTATCGAAGCATTCGAGGTTGTTTTACGATCAGCGTTCCGTAAACGTACATATAGACGATTTTGTATTTATTTGTATGTGTTTGGAGTATAGTCACGAGATTGAGCGAGGTTAGTTACGCTTATACAAGATAATACGTGCGTATATATCGAGCGAAAGATCGATAAAATCGCTTTTTTTATGCCCCGGACAGCCTATTGGCGGTAGACTCTTTTTTTTTTCCTTTTTTTCGGCAATCTGCCGATGAAAAATTCATTCGAGTTTCAATGCAAGATAAAATGAACTTTGAAATGAAAATCGTCAAAGAGACGTCGGTGGTGCGAGCCTTTTTTGGGAATTGATCGATTTTATCACGAACGATCAATGTATATCGCAATAGGCGTTTTTACCGTATGTGCGGTCCTTCGCGGAATTTTATTTCGGGTATTATTTTATTTATTTCTTTCACGGGTATTAATTCAACAATCTTTGCTTCCTTATTAACTTAATGGGAAAAATAATTCATTTTCTTTCTATACATAGAATGTTGCTCGGTCCAACCATCGGCAAATATCTCGACTTCACAAAGTGTATCGTAATAATCGTAAAGTCAATAACCCTCGCGATTTCGGGAAACTTCTTAAAGGCGATAATGGATTTTTTATGATTCAAAGAAATGACCAATTTGGAAAAAGAGGACCATTATTACCATTATACCATTATTCCGCTGTTAAAATCGAACAAAAAAAAAGGCAGTGCTGTCGCACGGCGAATTTCGAATTGTCATAAATTTGCTAAACGATTACGCGATAAAACGATCGTGTGTAAATAAACAGCGAAAAAAAAGTCTCACAACGAGTTTAGAAAAATAAAAGAAGAATTTTTAAATTCGCCGACGAATGCTCGACTACGATAAACTTGAAATATACGTAATTTATCGTACCTCTCGGATCCTTCGGCGTTCATTCGTGTTTAACCCTATGCCTGTATATCAAAAGGGTCTACGATAGCGCAATGCAACTAGGATTTTAACGATCTCTGCAACTGCTTGAATCACGAATACCTAGATTTGTACATATATATATATATATATATATACACATATATCTAAGTGCATTGTCTGAAAGCTTCGTTGAGGAAGGGAGAGGTAAAAAAAAATTGTTTACGATCTTCCATACTTGTACGCGCATGCACATGTATATTCCACAGTTACGGAGGTGTATTGAAACTGCTCGCGGGACCGTACTCACGGGCTACTCGCAGTGATTTATCGCGACTCTTAGCCCAGAGGCGAAAGAGTTAATAGCTTATAGATGCAAAGCCGAAAGGCTTCTGCAACATGTACGTCTGTATGTTTGCGTATGCGCGCGTATATGCGCGCTCGTCTTTGTGTACCCGGTAAGAGAGTGCAGATGAATATTTATTGGGGCCATGGAGATGCGGGTGCATATACATACGAGAGACGTCTCTCTCTCTCTCTCTCGCTGCTCGGTGCGTTCTTTCACGACTCTTTTCCAAGTACTCGAGTTCCGGGTAACTTCCGTAGGCGAGAACTCTCGAAAGATCTTCCTCTCTCTTTCTCCCTTTTTTTTTCTTCTTCTCTTCTCTCATTCGTGATACGCCGCCAGTGGGATAGAGGAAAATAAAAGGAGCTTGATACCATCGTCCAGCTCTCTCTCTCGCTCTTTCTCTCCCCTTTATCTCGCACACACGTCAAGCCATTACCGTTATTCGATGTATTCAACCGAGAATTCCCTCGAGTTTGTATACAATATGTGTTTGGATACATCGACAAACATTTATCGAATCCATTATTGTATGTCCACCGTGCTATCGGATGGGTTTAGTGAGAGAAAGAGAGGGGAGAACAAATTTTTGAGCCCTCATTCTTTTTCTCGGTATCAGTCACGTTTCGAAATTCTTCTCTTCTTTGTTTCTGTGTTTATATGCATGTATCTCTCTCTTTGTGCGTCTGTGTGTGCGTGTGCGTTCGTTTCGGAGTTAATTCCACAAGATGTTTTCATTCGAAATGTATATTTACTCGTAAATTCGACTTTATCACAGCCATTGCAACATTTCGCCCTTAAACTTGATCCAGATCGATCGCACCGTTTCCGGGAAAGTACAAAACTGTCGCGGGTGTGTGTGTGTGTCATCCGATCGCGCTCGGATCGCTCGGCGAAAGCGATTTTCTGGATTTCACCGAAACGCCCCCCGTTCATACGTAACGGAAAAGTACTACGCGCAATTGTTGAAGTTGCGGTAATCACGTGAATTCATAAGAATATGTTAAATCGGAAAGAAAAAAAAAATCGATTTTCTCATTTGGAAGCGTCAATCGACTGTTCTCGGAAATGTTGACGATTTTTTTTTTCTTTTTTTTCTGTTCACCTTTCAGCTGCTCGTAGCCTTGGCCTTCTCAAAGGACGCGTAGTTTCTATACTCGCGCAGCTGCGTTGTTCTGGCTGCCCTTCCCCTCGCATCGCTTTTCCTCTGACCCACACCCCTCCTCCTCTCCGTAATTTCTGCACGCAATACGAAGAACGACGCCGCAACGTCTTATACAACTCAATCCTCGATTCACTGTGTTCACATAGAACATATACGCGTGTACATGCCTATAGAGATTCATATATATATCTATAGTAAGATACATTTATAAATACCTACGTGAATTTAGTCGAAATAGAATATCTTTCGAGAAAATCATACTGAATCGATAATGTATCGCATTGTCATGCAAATTGCGTGAATATTTCCCCGAAGAGCACACAAGCTCTCCTCCGCTACCGAAATGTTTTCTCCATCACCTCGACTCCTCCGCGCCCCCTCTTCCTTTCTCGCTCTCTCGTTATCCTATATTCGCGCTGGAGCTCTTGTTACTCTTTCGTCGTTTTACCGACGTGCGCGCCGCATTCTGCGGATTCGTTTATCCATACGCGCTGCATGGGGCATTTTGCGTCAATTGAAGAATTTCATTCCCCCCCCCATAAACTTTTGAAACCTCGTGAATAGGCCGGCGTTTGAATAATTCAAGAGTTTCGACGAATTCGATATGAAAATATCTATCGTTACGAAATTTTCATAGTTTGCTTCAATCTGAAGGATGGAAAAACGAATAATAGGCATCTTCCGGCGCTCGAGAGAAAAATCATTCGTAAACGAGACGAACAGGCTTTTTTTTCAACACTTTTGAAAAATTGCTCGCCCCTTGTATTTTTTTCATTCGTTAACACTCGAAGCTTCTCGGACGGGCCAACTTTTGAAGAATTCAAGCGTTTCGAAGAATTCCATATCGAAATACTTATCGCTGTAGAATTTGTGTGGTTTACTCGAATCATGAGAATGAAAAAAAAAATTACGTTATATCCGTTGGCGTTGAAAAAATCAAATCGTTGGTAAAAAAAAAAGAGGCAATTGCTTTTTATCGCGTTTCTTTTTATCACCTCCCACGTTCCGTTGAGCCATTTACGAAAAGCGTATTTCTTTACGAGCGTTATAAACTCGTGGCCCAAAGATCGGAGAATTCTAAACAAACGCGTCTGAGGTATTTCTTAAAACGTAACGTGTATGCGAAAGAATAAATGACTCGCACGATCGAATTAACCCGCCGAATGAGCACGAGAGCGTGTGCTCTACCGGCATTTAAATGGAAACGAATGCTGGTTATGAAGCGAGAGAAAAGTCCATGACGCTCTCCCCAAATGGGGGCTTGGCCTTCTGGCATTGCGACACTCCAGTCAGCAAGTGCGAGAGAGACAGAGAGAGAGAAAGAGAGATAAGAGATGGAGCGCGCTCGACGAGGTTTTCGCGGAAGCCTTCCTTCGCGCTACTCCGCGAATACTACGAATCCCCAACAACGACGACACACGTGCCTTTCCGATCGTCGCGCCGCGTACACCTCTCTCCTCCCCCCCTTTCCCCTCTCTCTCTCGTACACTCACACATGTTCAGAAACGAAACTCGACGGCGAGAGAGGGGCGTTCTACGCATGCGCGTCAATCATCGCGTGTCTTTCCCCACGTGACACTAAACGCACGCACGCAAACACACGCGTACAGCGATAGAGATACGAGCAAGCTAGAGTTGCTTTACACGGTTTTTCTCGTATCATCCGCGTGTGTATGCGCGTCCCTTCTGTCTCTCGATACCGCGCGTGAGAGGCCTTCTTTCTGGCGTCGTGTGAGAGACGCAGCTGAGAGTGCTCTCAGTGTGGCTCGCACATGCCACCGTGATGGAATGGAATAAACCGTGCCGAGTAGCTCCGAGGAAAGAAACAGAAATGCCCCAGTGAATTTGCGTTCCTCGACGATGTTTCGTTCGCTTTTTGTCCGAAATTCCTCGTGAATCAAGCTCGATGTGTTTACACCGTGTATCGAGAACAATCCGGAAGTAAACAAATTCGATCGAAGAATGTAACGTTGACGGATAATTCTGAAAAATCGTTAACGTTCAGTTGGCGAAATTGTGTCGAGCGTACTCTCCCTCTCGTGAATCACGACGAGAAATCTTGGAAATGTCATCGGAAGTTCGTTCGAAATTCGATCGAAACGAGTTCTGATCTTGACGCGTGATAAAGTGGGATAATAAATTATTCATAAATCAGTAAAAATCGGGATAAAGAATCTATGGAATCGATCCTCGCGTATTTGTCATCGCGCGAGTCTCACGGGAAGGTGATTGTCGCCGAATTATTTTGATTATGAAAAAAAGATATTTAACACCGAGGAACGCACTCGAGATCGTCATTTTTTGTATCCAAAGGCTCCCAAGTTGTGACACATTTGTCAATATCACACAAATTAGAAATACTTGATATTCCCAGCATGTTCCAAGCACGCGGGTTTGATTGACAATTTTAATCTCTCTCTCGTTCCTGCGGGATTCTAAGGAGAAAGTAGTCATTCAGGTTCGATGCACGTTTCTTATTGCTACGATTCTCGACGTTTCAACAGCTGACTCGGGCTCGTGCATCTGAACATAATAATCACTACGTTTTCACTATTCTATTGCGTATTTAACGAATAAAGCCACATAGTTTTATCGCTCAACAACGAGAAATGGCCGGAAAGTATCATCTGGTAATTAAGAAAAAAACAATTTCGCCGTAACGCGTCGATGGTCGTGAACCTTTTCTTTCTTTTTTCTCCCCTAGTCTCGCGTTCCGAAAATGAGACGAAAATAAAACTTTCGACACTTTTTCGTAACGAAGTCTCTCCCGAAGCCGCGTAAGGACGGTACGGTAAAAGGGTGGTGGGTTGAAAAAATTCCTAGAATCTTTTCTCGTTGTGTGTGCAAGAACTGGTAAAATTAAGCGTGCAACGCGGTCGGTCTTACAAAGTAAGAAAAACAACTGCGGGAACGGGGGGGGGTGCCGCGAAAGGGGAAACTCGAGGAAAATCGCTGAAGCGGAGAAAGTCGGCGTTGATTTCTCGGTAAACAGTTCGTTAAAAAACGGAAAAGAAAAAAAAGACGAGCCGACGAAGTATGCCGACTTTTGGGCGTGTTCTGGTTTGAATTTTTCTGGTTAACGCAGGAAAATTCGATCGCGTGATGAGTCAAGTATAGATTGAGGGTCAAATATAGCCAGAGCATGCGCACTACCGTCGGAAGACTCGGAAAGACATCGTTACCCCTGAGGATGTTCCGGAAGTACGATCCCTTGAAAATCGAACGAAAATCTTTTTGCAAATTTCAAAAAATGAATCCTGCCCAGTCGTCGAACGACGATCATTGTACTGATACAATTTTAATCACGGTGCCGTTCTTTGGATTATTTATTTTCATTCGTGAGTGTCCTTTGATCATTTTTTCGAGTCTGCGCGTATTTTCGTTCGATTAATGACTCGCGTTTATCTCGTAACGGCCAATTACGATGAAATGTGGTCGGGGCAAAGAAGACGGGGAGGGAAACGGGGCGGCTTATCGGTCACCCGATGTATGTACGCGAAAAAGTTCTCCAAGTCGAGCAATAACGATAGAACGAGAGAAAACGAGAGGTGTCTATTATTAGAATACTCACCATTCGATAAAACGTAGAGTTGATTTTTAAAAAATCGCATATCTCGGTATTACGATAACACTTTTGAAACACGATGCAGTTGTTGCGGGACTGATCCCCCAGCTGCATTTTTTCCTCGAGCTATCCCGCGTACGTCGGGCTTGCTCTCTTCGCACAACTTCTCTCTCGCGTCGCGATGACTCACCTTTGCAAAATCTGCAAACATTTTTCTTTCATTCCCAGCTCCGATTCGAACAATACCGTTGAATAATCCAACGATAATTCATTTGACAAAAAAAATATCCGAGAGAATCGAAACTCTGTTCAACCTTTAGAGGAAAAAGATCGAAGATCGATTTTTCCAACTTTGTATCCGTCGTCGTCAGAAGTATCCAAGGATAGACGGTGTTTTTTTCTTTTTACGCGATTTTCGAATAGTTGATTTTCATTATTTCTTTCTGGTTGCAGTTGACCACGACCGTCTCGATTATGCCGGAAGGAGCAAACGGTCGTTCAAAATGCTGACGGTAATGTGCCCAAATTGTCGACATCGTTTTCCGGCACCTGGTTGTTGCAACCCCGGGCCCCAAGGAAGGCTCGTCGTTGATCGCGAAAACAAGACTGACGTTGCCGAGAACATCGAGACGATGAGAAACAACGACTCGTTTTACGGCGGTGGTTACCTCCTCGTGCCCCGTGAATTCAACGACAACAATCGCGGTTGTTTCATAAATGCACCGACCATCATTCACGGGCCAACGATAATACAGCAGCCATTGCTGTTTGATAAAGTAACGAATCAATCGGCATCGAGGGACAATGAAATCGGTGTGAAATCATTGAATCATCAGCAGCAACGCGAATATCCAGCGGGCGTTGACGCCATGCTGGACATAAACATCGGCGATTCGAAAGAACGAAGAGGCAACGATTCAAACGATTGTCACATAGAAACAACGTGCGAATTAACCGGTGGTACAGTAACGATAACAACGCCGAGTATACAATCAGGCGGTTGTCTCATACGCAGCAGAGATTCCGAAATTCTCATAAGATCGCCAAAGATCGAAATAAGACCGAAGTTATCGGGCGGCGGGGGCTGTTACGTGCAAAAGCTGTTTACGCCCGACGCGACGAACAACGATAATTCGATAAATCGCGAAAATCAGATAAACGACACGCATCGTCCGGCGATGGAGAGATCGTGCCTGGTGGCGCCGAGCGGTTGTCAGGAACTGCCGGGTACCCGACGTTTTTCGTCGTCGGACAGAGGCGACGTTCGCGACAACCGCGAGATCATCGATTCGACGACGAATTCGACCGACGAGGATTCCCGTTGTCGCGGCGTCGTTGACAAATCCCGTACAGGAGCGAGAAGCGAGTGTCATCGGGATCCCGATGATCATCGCGAGGCACGCTCGGACCCGAATAACGAGACCGGAAGTGAGATGAATCAGCCTCACTCGATATGCTGCTGCGCCAGGAAAACAACGCGAGATTCGTCATTGAAAAACACCGAGACGAATTCAGGCTGTGAATCGCCTTCGACGACGGAACGCAATCGGTACAACGACAGCGTGAAAAAAATCGTTTCCAACGACTCGAACGGATCAATGGAGATTCGTGTCAACGCTACTCTGCAATTACCATCGAACGTTGGACATTGCACCGTTAATATAACAGCCACCGCTGCTAATACGAGTAACGCGGATAACGGAAGCACGAGGACTTGCAGACGGGACAATTTTAACGGCGGTGGCTTGATACGCTTTGATAATTCCACGAATAACGAGATTAACGATGCTGAGTCGTCGACGACGATAACGACGGGAACGACGACGACGACAACGACGGCAGCAGCAGCTTCATCAACGACGAACAACGAGAGGAGAGACGACGCTCCAACCACACCTTTATCCTGGTTGATGCCCTGCTCATGGGGCTTTGAAAATTATCCAATGGACAAGGATGTTACGAGGCTAACGGAGATAAAGAGACTTTTACACACCGGCGGATGGTATCACGAAGGACTCAGTTGGCAACAGAGCGAGACGCTCTTGAGAAACACTCCGGTTGGGCGTTGGCTAATGAGAGACAGCTCCGACAGTAGATTCATCTTCGCCGTTTCCGTTCAAACGCCGAGAGGACCAACGTCCATTCGGGTACATTATTTCTTCGGTAAATTTCGCCTCGACGCCGAGCCGCGGCTCAGCCTCGCCATGCCATTGTTCGATTGCCCGATCAAAATGTTGCAACATTACGTCGATTATTCCAAGAGAATCGACGAACACAGGGAGGAGGTTTGGGTCGATTACAACGGGCAGTTGTACAGTCAAATTTATCTCACGAAGCCACTCGTCAAGGAAGTCCAATCGCTGTCGCATTTAGCCAGAATCGCCGTTAACGACAACAAATTATCCAGCGATCATCTTCCACCGTTGATTAAAAATTATCTCGCTGAATATCCTTACAGCTTGTAAGGGACGGAGGGAGAACAGTTTTTGCCTTATCCGGTATATATGTTTATGTATATACAACAATATCGTAACGTCCGCATTGCAGAAATGACTTTTGTTGAAATTTTGGAACACGAAGAACAATCAAATCTCATCGCTTTGATTTTGCAAAGAGACACGAAACGTAATTTCATTCGTGATGTGGAATTATCTTGAAAATTCAATGGACTTTCGATCTTTTTAAACTCGAACGTCAACGAAATCGCGATCTTGATGCACGTTTCTAGCGAAATGATAATCATTTTTCATCTCGATTCGACGGTATTTATTTATTTATCTTATATATCAATTCGAGGATCGAATAAATCAAAGTTGCGAGCGCGGAAATGTTCGATTTTGCAAATTGAAGATTTTCGCACATCGTTGGAAAACGTGAAGAAAAAAACACACGCAACGCCGAATTTTTCAAGATGAAGCCATCGTTCTTTCCGCGAAAAATCGAAAGCTCCTTCCAACATCCGCATACCGAACGACGCGATCTTCTTCCGTGAAAAAAGCAAAATAAGAAAAATCAAACGCAATTATCGATACAATTTAGTCCGATGAAGCGATCGATTGGCTTTGGTATTATTATCGAAAAATCAACGAAAACTACTCGTTTCCCCATGCATTTTAGTCTCTCGAAACTTTCGTCCGTAGTTGAATTTCTTTCCCGCAGTCACGACCCTCAGATCTGTATTCTTTCTTCTCCTGTTGTTGTTTATGCTCTCCTTTTTCTTCTTCATTTTTTACAATTAGACGAAATAATTGTATGACCAAAGATAAACGGATGAGAAATTCGCTGCGCTAACTATCCACTCGATTTTAGTATTACATAATTTATTATTAAATCTCGTCAACTCGCATTGACAATTCGATACTTTGTGTTTAACCGTAAGACACGACGGTTGAATCTGTGAATGAAAATATCACGAGAGTGTTGAAGAAGCATAATATCCAGACTCGTGTGACATTTCGCGGACGGTAGTCCGAACACGCGGATTGTGATAAGCGTCAAAAGTTAATTATTCGATCGACGAAAATCCGATCTCGCAGGGGGGGGAGGGTAGGAAATCGAAACGGAACGCTTTACGTATAAGCAAAAAATTCGAGACTTCCGGCCGTTCAAACAATAATGTATATCAGCGAAATATACATTTCGTTATGTTTTACAAATGTACACGGAATGCGTTGTACCAAAACAAATTTTTCATTCGGATACCATTCACACGTAAGACATGCAAAATGATTTTCGTTTCCATCGCGAAATTTTGCACACTCGTGGCTCCAACTTTTTTTTCCGTGATGAAATTTCAAATGTTTGACGACGGAGAAGAAAATTAAGAGAGGAAAAAAACAATACGGTACCATATACATACCTTCGCGATTCAAGTACGGAAAACGACCGTTCGAGTCTTCTGTTGGAGAAAAGCAACGTTTGACACATGTACGAGCACGTACGCTTGTTGTGCGAATATATTGACGTTTTATTTCGATGAAATTCGATTGTGACGGAAATTCAGTCTCGTAATTGGCACTTTCGACGAATGCCTGGGAGATGCTTTTTTTCTCAGCAATGACGCACGAGGCAATTGCTACATGGATTTGAAAAAAACGACGATGATCACTGCAGTGACATTCGATAATAACGAGGTTAATGAAAATTTTGATGACCAGCAAATTGCGAAACGAACTGACGAGTCAATTGAGACGATACTAAATTACGAGAGAAAATAATGTCTGCGTTATCTCGAAATTCATTTCATTGTATTTTTTTTTTTTGTAGATTGAAGAAAGAAATCTCGGATCGAAAAAATGATAATTTAACATATATTTTTAATAATAAATCAAATAATCATAGCGGCCGTAATGAAAGTAGTAGGAATAATAATAACAATACGATACGATGTTTAGGTTTAAGAGAATTGTGTACTTTGACACGCTGAAAAATTTGCCTATTTCGACTTTTTTTGTTTGTTCGAATGATCAATTCGCAGGAAATTTGCGCAGATTGTGCGAGCGCCTCGAGGCCAATGAACTTTTTTCGTCGGAAACGTTTGCAAAGTGACGACAAAGTGAAAACGAGATTAAAAACGAAGGCCAACATTTCAACGTTTTTTACTTCCGTCTCGGGCGATATTACCGGTACATGGTCTTTGATGGAATTTCGAAAATCTTATGAAATTTGCATATTTTTTAGCGTGTAAAAAAAGCGTGTGTTTCTTTGCTAAAGAGGAAGAAAAAAGAAAACAGCTGATGATTCTATCTCTACATTAGAGATAAATTTTCATCGACGTATTCATCGTATTATGTAATTGAAATGTTGTATCGAGTGAATTATGCACGGACGAGAGTGTCCGATAATACTTCGAAGGAGAGACTTATTAAAGCCGTAACTGCCATTTGTACAATATGAATATATTTCTTTACTTTGTGAACCTTCTTTTTTCTCATCTCCAATCTTCGAACAATTTTCCAATCGCTGTAACAGTTATGTTCATCGATGATGTACGTCCTCATCATTATTATTTCTTTTTTTTTACCGATCACGTCGGTATCTCCCGACTCGTCCCGATTCTTAGTTTGTAACAGAGTTCCGAGATTTGAAAACGAAAGCAATGAAAAATGTCTGTATTTTATATAATAAGTAACGTGAAATGTATAGAAACATGAAGCTAAATTATTAAAGAACTATTTATTGTCAAAAAACGATAGGATGTTATTG
Source organism: Heteropelma amictum (assembly GCA_959613375.1). Classification (NCBI taxonomy): domain Eukaryota; kingdom Metazoa; phylum Arthropoda; class Insecta; order Hymenoptera; family Ichneumonidae; genus Heteropelma; species Heteropelma amictum. The sequence continues at coordinate 23,838,883 of OY390722.1, read as the reverse complement.
TCATTAATCCGAAAAATAAAATCAATTCCCACGCCCCCCGAACTCGCTCGTTCTGCCATTCTTTGTATTTTTTATCGCAGCATCGTTACTAAATCTGTCTTTTAGACGAAGCAAATGAAATTGAATTATAAATCAAATGTTTATTTTTTAAATTAAATTCTTCATACCGCGTGAAATTCTTGATGTACCTGCGTATTTAGTAATTGTACTTTACTTTGAAATGTATGTTGATCACAAAAATGTCATATTGCATCCTGTACCATATTGATCAGTCTGACACTCGTGTGCCGAGGCGTCTCTGTTTATGAGTAATCGAATTCCAAAAGAGATTGCAAAAGTTTGCAAAAAATGTCCTGAAAGACATTGATATCTCGCGCCTGATGCTCGAGCATAAAATCACAGAGCGAATATTATTTTTTACGATTGAGCATGGATGTACGTATGATTTTTTTCATTAAGAAAGCAATTACTTATTCGCAAAGTGACAGCGACGGGAGAATATACGAACGGTCCTTCGGGAGATAAACATGCGGTTGACATTAAAGACATAACGATCGAGACTGAAGAGAGGATGTTCATTAAGCCACAATAATTGTACCTTGAATCGTAGAAGTAATAATTCGTAGAAATATGATGAAAATCGTTTAGCAGGAATTGCCAAGCGTGGATAATTGTTTTCCTACTAAGATGGCAAAAATGCTGCAATTGCTCGAACCTATATCCACACATCTATGATAATTATCGCGAGAGACATGTGCTACGCACGTAAATACATACGAGGGTCATAAAAATATACGAAATTGAACGTTCGCGCGTAGCACATTCAACGTTGTACAAACTGGACGATAATGAGAAAATAATTTATTTGAATTTAATCACAGTCTAATCATGTTTAAATATACATGTAACACTTGAATGTACATTATATCTGAACTTTTATCGACACACAAAATAGGAGTTTAACAGCTGTTTTCACCGATCTCGAATGTATCAAATACTTCCAATAACACGACAAAGTATTTATATTATTTTATATTGCCGTTTAACGTAATGGAAGGTCGGTGAAATTTTGTTTTGTTCGGGATCATCGTAACGTCGATTGAGCACGAAATATCTCGTGTGCAATTTTTAACATATTTTAACATCGTTATCTCCCTCTGTATTTATGAAAGCCGCGCCGTACGTGAGTGCGATTCATGACTTACCTCTCGCGACCTACTAATGATGATCCCCTCTTTTTTCTCATTTTCTCTCAGGATTCTATGCGAAAAAATTTTGCGCACGCGTATTTACGGCAGAAAAGAAAAAAATCCTTGGAATAAAAAAACCATTGGGCAAGATTGGAAAAGTTTATATAAAATATTATTTACAAATTGATTCTTTGATATAATTATTATAATCCAACGATAGTGATGGTCATGTTGCATTGGGACCGAAGGAACCCAAATAATACTTGCTAAATGCGGCATAAAGCTGACTAGCTCTTTGCACCTCTTCTGTCCTGCAAATCGTAACAAGTGATCATGAAATTTTCACCTAATTTTGTCGGATATCGTAGCTTTTAAAATAAGCGTTGAAACGTTCTTCTATTCTGTTTGCAGGCTGAAATTGACGTGTCGATACTTACTTGAAATCGTTGAAATCTCGCTCTTTGCTGCTGATGGCATCTTTGAGAATTTTACGCTCCTTTTCAAGTTCTCTCACAGCTTCGATGTGATTATTTTGTATTTCATTGATTTGATTGTTGAGACCACTTATTTGAGCATTCAACGACTGTATTTGCGAATTTTGCTCCTGACGTCCTGTTCTTTCTTCGGCCAATTCGAGCTTCAGTCTGCCGCACTTTTCTCTCTCCTGTTCCAGTTCTTCCTTGACAAGCTCGTATCGCCGATGAGGTTCGATCAATTCACCCTGTAATTTGACGACTTGCCTCTGGAGAGTTTCGATAGTCCTCTGAAAGTCGAGCGATTTTTCGTCCATCATTCTTTTATCGTCCTTGAGCTTCTCGTGCGAGTCTTCGATCCTCGTCAGCCGAGAATTCTGTTTCTCGAGCTCGCTCACTCTGATTTTCAGGCTCGACGTTTTCTCCGCATTGTCTCGCAGCTCGAGGCGGCTTTTTTGTAACTGCGTCTGGCAATCCTCGAGACCGTCGGTGCTCTCCTTCAGGCTATTTTTCAAAACGGATATCTCAATCTTGTGTCGATTGTCCCTTTCCTTGATTTCTCTTCTCGCCCTGTGTAACTCGATTCGAGTTTTGGCGATGAGATCCTCGTAAGAACGAGTCTGCGACACGCTTTTTTCTCGAAGTTTCGCCATGTCCGTGGAAGTTTTGTGACTCTCCCGCTCGTAACGTTGCACACGATTTTCCAATTCCTTCTCGCGCGACGAACTCTCTCTGAGACCATCCTCCAATCTCTTGTACTCCCTTTGCCAATGATCGTCCGATTTTTCGCGTATCTCTCTCATCTCGGCGATTTCTCGAGATTTTTCCAATCCAAAACCCTCTCGCTCTTCCTTCAACAATTTTATCTCGTTTTTCAACTGTTCCACAAGACTCTTCGTTGCCTCTGCATCTTTCTCTCTGCTGGCTATTTCTTCGGTGAGCAGCTCGATAGCGCTTCCACGATCCTGCAGCATCCGATTCAATTCGCCAATTTTCATATCAGGATCGCTGAATTTGCAATTTCCAGTCTGCGATTTTTCATTTTTGTCAAGTTCTTCGCGACAACTCTCAATGATCTTCGTTGTTGACGCATCCGGTTGTAATCGATCCTTTTCATTTTCTCCGGAATGCTTTGCCTCCGACGTAACGTTGGTGTCGTTGAGAGCTGGTAGATCGCTTTCCGCCAACTTGAGCGTACCGGATGTAGAATTCTCGTGAAACCGCGCGATCTTTGAACATTTTTCATTAATATTAGCTCGCGTCGCGAGACTGACTCTTTGATTTCTACGTATCGTCTCGTCTATGGCATAAGTTATTTCATCCGGAATGCAATTTCCACGCAGATTCAACTTGATTATCTCACGATTTTCGCGCACTGCGTCCAATAGCAATTCACCGCCTCGGAGACCCAATGTGTTCCAGGCCAAGTCCACGATCTTTAGAGATTTATTGCTTCTCAGAGCTTTCGCTAGAGATTCAGCGCAGTGCGGTGAAATTTGATTGTATCGCAAATCCAATTCCTCTATATTGTGATTTGTACTCAGGGCTTCGCAAAATTTTGAAAATTCATCGAGATCCGTTCCCAGACTGTTCCATTCCAGTGACAAATGCTTCAACGTGTTGTTGTGCAGGAAAATTTTCCCCAATTGTCCCACAGTGCCGCCATTTATATTATTACCTTTTAGATTCAGGGACGTGACATTGGAACCTTCGCACAGTGCGTTCAGTATCCCGCTTAGACCTTTCGAGAGTAACATGCAATCTCCGAGATCTACTTTTTTTATCGTCGAACTCGACGCGAGAACTCGAGCCAAGATTCCACATACCGGCGCGACGATAGATGTTGTAGACAATTTCAGCTCTCCGGTTGTGCTATCGACGCGATAATAAAAAGTACAAAAATGAAGTACCGTCAAAAGTCTGCATCATTTTTTTCAATCGCACTGCAACTCTCGTTCGACGATTGACAGTAAAGTGAGACGCCCTTTGACACATCTTACATAATTTCATGTATATCCAATTATATTCATAAATATTATCATCAAATAATGCGCAATGTTGTTCCGATTATGAAAATCTCTTTGTCTAAAGATAATTTTTTAATTATAAAGAAATATCGGACTGTTGTGATGCTTTTGCAGAATGTTGTTTCTGAAGGGAACGTGGAGATTTCGAAATATATCGCGGCGATTTATGAATGATTATTTGATATTATACTCGAAAAAACACGACAGCTGATGCAAAGCATTTCATTTAAATGGAAGAATCTTTGTGTTTTTAGATCAAAGGGAATAGAGAAAGGCGGCGATACACTAAAGTTGCAGTATGCTCATAGATTCAAAAAACGTCACGACGCACCAAAAATGTTTGATGTTTATATAACTAACCTGCCGATTTTGATCTTTTCCAGAACTTCCGGAGGCGGCGGAATATTACAGTTCTCACATAATTGAATAAAAAGCTCGCAATCGCTGAGCATCTTCATAGATGAAAATATCAGAAATTTGGACTCACAAACTGTCGCGATAAAACGGATAATTTAATTTTTGTAAGTATACAAGCGCGACGCGTTTTTCATTCTGGTGTTTTCGCGTCTTGCGCTGGTACCCGGATTCAACGCTAGAGGCGCTCAAAGTAGATCGATCGCGCGTCAGTACAACCAACATTTGAAAAAAAATTACCCACAATAATAAAACGCGCGAATGTTCAAAATGTGTTGGAGCATTCGTTATGAATTAATTTTCATTACAGATCATAATCACAGACAAATCAACGTTAATTTTTGCAGACGAGGGTGATTAAGAGGCGCGATAGTCGTCTATGTGACAGCCACTTCGTTGAACACAAAATGCAGTAAATACAGTAATAATAATTCAATACCAATTTCTTTTCTATATTTAGTAATAATCGTGACTTTTATATGATGATTCGATTATTTTCTCTTTTGATGATTTTCAGAAAAAACTGTATGACCTCGACGATGAGATATTCTCTCTTTTCTCTTGTCACCTTCAATTTTTCGAAACGGATCTCAAACTGAAAGTAAATAATGATTTAGTAAAGTTAAATACGCACTGTTTAAACCGAGTTAAACTCCCTGGTTAAACCGAGATGCATCTCAGGTTGAAAGACGTATATTGATCATGACCGAATTTTTGCCAGCGCAAACCAAATATATTCCCGCGCCTTTTGGAAGAGGCGAATTTCAATTTTGTTCCGAAAACGGCGAATCGCAAGTATACATAGTGCGCGAGAGAGAAGCACAAATGGCCAACCCCGGCGGGCGGAGGGGCAGCAAAGAATAGCGTCGGCTCGACCAGCCGTTGAGCGCCGTGTTGCCGACAAGTCGACACAACGAACGCACGGTGATATTCCAAGAGCGCACACATTGATGTGTCAAAATTTGGCGTGCGATGGCGGCGATGTTGAAGGTTAGTTATTGAAAATAGAAAGAAAAAGAAAATTGAATTTATCCTCGCAACCGTTGGACCGTTGGCTGAGTTTTGCGCACGAATTTGTTTGTTCGATCTGCAAGCATCTTCGTTGAACGCGAAACAATTGGCATCCCACTATTTCAATGGGAAAGCTTTTGTTATTTCAGCATCAGAACAAAAAAAACACGAGACATTTCCGTACGCACATATAACCGTCTGCTTCTCCGGCACTTGTGATGATGTTTGCTGCGATTTTCAAATTTTTCAGGACAGGGGACAATTTCCTTTCGAAGACAAATGGCCCTGCATGCGCCCGATTATACTGAAACTTTTGAAGCAAGAGCCGGTGACGCAAGGAGAATGGCAGGATTTGTTTTACTCTGTGCATCTAGTGTGCCTGTGGGATGAGAAGGGACCGCCAAAATTGAGAGACGCTCTAAAAGAGGATATTATGGATTTCATAAAGCAGGCTCAACAGGTATGCGCTAAATTTATTTATTCCGTCATTGTTCTATTGTTTTTGCTCCTCCATCGCTGTTTTGAAGCAACTTTGTCGTCGTCGTGGTTTATCTACATTTATTTTATCATCTAACGGAGTAACGACATCAACAGTACAATAAGACGGTATATTAAGAACAGTTCTGTTTGATCAGCGGGTTTTGGCTCATCACGAGGAGCAGGCATTGCTTAAAGCGTACATAGCAGAGTGGAGAAAGTTCTTCACGCAGTGTAATTATTTGCCAACGCCCTTTCGACAATTGGAAACTTCATTGGCCGGCAAGCCCAGTATACAAAAGAGGAATCAGCCGGATGAGAGTATAGTTAGAAAAGTAAGTGAATCACAGTGTGTGTGAAAGAGCGAGAGAGAGAGAGAGAGAGAGAGAGATAAAACAGAGCAATTTCGGATGTTTTGCGAAAATTCACTAGAGATATTGCAGCTGATGCTAGATAGTTGGAATCAGAGTATATTCAACGAGATAAAAAAGAAACTTCAAGATTCAGCGATGAGGCTCGTAAGGGCGGAGAGGAACGGAGAGGCATTCGATTCTCAACTGGTTATCGGCGTACGCGAATCATATGGTAATCCTAGTTGTTATCTCTATAGATTGTTTGGCTCTAGCGAGCAGATGATCGTTCGAAAACGGTAATCGTTACAATGAAATTGAAATTTCAGTGAATCTATGTTCAAACACTAGCGACAAGCTACAAATTTATCGAGAAAACTTCGAGGCTGCATACATAGAAGCAACCGAGGCGTTTTATTGGGTCAAAGCACCGGAACAATTGTCTTTACACGGTGTAGAAAATTACATGCGATACGCCGAGGCTAAGCTGCGCGAGGAAGAGCTCAGAGCACAAAAATACCTAGAACCGAACAGCGCGAGCGTTCAATTGTTGACCGAATGCTGCGTTCGAGTTCTCGTTGCGACTTTTAAACCAGCAATACTCGCCGAGTGCCCAAGAATGATAAGGAATCATCAAACTAGCAGTAAGCAGGAAAAAAAACAAATTTAATATATTCCCAAAAATGTTGGATTTTCCGTTCAAAGAGATCCTCTCGTTTGAAACTCTTTTCAGAATTACGACTAATGCTGAAGCTGATGGACAGAGTACCCGAGGGTGTTGGACCCATGTTGAAGGATCTCGAAGAGCACATATCGAGCGCCGGACTTGCCGACATGATGGCCGCTGTCGACGTCATAACCCAGGATTCCGAGAAATACGTCGAGCGACTGCTCGAGTTGTTTCGTCGTTTCTCGACTCTTGTGAAGGAGGCTTTCGACGACGACCCGAGATT